>JAANYP010001941.1:0-333935 GCA_020465985.1 Centrapalus pauciflorus | reverse complement strand
ACACAACTTCTCTATTGATACTCCACTCTTCTTAATCCATATGGACTTGTTTGGACCTATTAATGTCCCAAGTCTAGGAGGAAGAAGATACACTCTTGTAATGGTTGATGAGTTCTCCAGGTACACATGGGTGATTTTTTTGAAGAGCAAAGGAGAGGCTGCGAGAGAAATTATTGGATTTGTTAAAAAGATGGAAATGCTGAACTCTGCCCAAGTAAAGCAGCTTAGAAGTGATCATGGTACTGAATTCAGAAACAGTACTCTTGAAGACTTCTGTGAAGAGAAAGGTATCAATCAAAACTTTTCAGCAGTAAGAACTCCTCAACAAAATGGAGTTGCTGAAAGGAGAAACCGAATTCTCATTGAAGCTGCCAGAACCATGCTGTGTGCATCAGGTTTGCCTTCATCATTTTGGGCTGAAGCTGTCAACACTGCCTGCTTCACTCAAAACAGATCCTTAGTGGTGAAAAGGTCAAAAGACCCCCTATGGCTGGCTCAAAGGGAAGAAAGCCAATGTCACTATTTTCCATGTGTTTTGGAATGTCCTGTTTATTCTGAATCAAAGCGGACCATGTGTCAAAATTTTGAACCTAAAGCTGATGAAGGTGTGTTTTGTTGGCTACTGCTTCTATCTCCAAACCTCAGAGTTATCAAACAAAAAAGAAAGGTGATAGTGATCCTTCAATGTCACTTTGAAAGAGTCCAAAGAGCCTCCCCAAAGCTGTTCCTGAATTTCAGTTTCAGGAGAACTGCAACTTTGGATGATCTGATTGCATTCAATCAATTGAAGAGGACTCAAAAGCTTCCACTACACCCAGTGTGGAACTGCTAAAATCATATGAATGGGACATGATGATGATTATGTCAATACACCCTGTGTGAATAAATGTACTGACTTAATTACAACTGCATGTCCAGAACCTATCAATGCTGATTTTCCCAGTTCCTCTGCTGATATGTTCAACAGTGGTCAGACATGTTCAACAAGTGAACAGGCTCAAGACAACAGTGTGTCTGAAAATCTTGAGAGTTGTTCAACAGGACCTGCTGAAGATGTTAACAACTCAGGTAAATCATCATTGAGAAATGATCCTAAGTGGATCAGGTGTCACCCCAATGATCAAATAATTGGTGACATCAATAAAGGGATACAAACTCGGTGGGACAGCTTAGGGAACTTTTGTATGTTCTCTAGCTTTGTTTCACTGATGGAGCCAAAGAAGGTGGATGAAGCACTAAAAGATGCCAATTGGATCACTGCCATGCAAGAAGAACTCAATCAGTTTGAGAGAAACAAAGTATGGAAGCTGGTCCCTGCCCCTAAAGGAAAAACAATAATTGGCACAAAATGGGTTTTCAGGAACAAAATGGATGAGCAAGGTCATGTCATTAGAAATAAGGCAAGACTTGTTGCTCAGGGCTACAGACAGGAGGAAGGCATTGACTATGATGAGACATTTGCTCCTGTGGCCAGGCTAGAAGCAATTCGTTTGTATCTAGCCTACGCTGCTCATAAGAGCATAAAGGTATTTCAAATGGATGTGAAAAGTGCATTTTTGAATGGGAAGCTGCAAGAAGAAGTATATGTCAAGCAGCCTCCAGGTTTTGAAAATGAACAACACCCAGGTTTTGTCTATAAGTTAGACAAAGCTCTCTATGGTCTCAAACAAGCCCCTAGAGCCTGGTATGACACTCTTACTGAATTTCTTATGAGCAATGGGTACTCCAGAGTTAAAGTGGATACCACATTGTTCATAAAGAAGGTGAAGTCTGATATTATGCTTGTTCAAATTTATGTGGATGACATAATATTTGGTTCTACTAATGAGCAACTATGCAAGAATTTTTCATTACTCATTAAATCCAAGTATGAAATGAGTATGATGGGAGAACTAACTTTCTTTTTAGGATTACAGGTTAAACAAACCTCAACTGGAATTTTTATAAATCAAAGAAAGTACACTTTAGATCTTTTGAAAAAGTTTAAATTTGATCAAAGTTCTCCTATTAAAACCCCAATGGCAACCAATGTAAAATTGGATGCTAATGCCAGTGGCAAAGCTGTTTCAGTAACAGCTTACAGAGGCATGATTGGGAGCTTGCTATATTTGACTGCTAGTAGACCTGATATTATGTTTGCCACCTGTTTATGTGCTAGGTTCCAAGCTAATCCAAAGGAATCACATCTTGCTGCTGTTAAAAGAATCTTCAGATACCTGAAGGGTACTCCAGGTTTGGGTCTTTGGTATCCCAAAGACTCAAGCCTTGAACTAACAGGTTATTCAGATTCTGATTTTGCAGGCTGCAGGTTAGACAGGAAAAGCACAACAGGTGGATGTCAACTCCTTGGTGGAAAGTTGATCAGTTGGAGTAGCAAGAAGCAGAACTCAGTGTCCACTTCTACTGCTGAAGCTGAATACATTGCTGCTGGAAGCTGCTGTGGGCAGATTCTGTGGATGCAGCATCAGCTTGAAGACTATGGGCTTGTGTATAGGAAAACTCCTATTCTGTGTGATAACACAAGTGCCATAGCCATCTCCAACAATCCAGTATTTCACTCAAGAACAAAGCATATTGAAGTCAGACATCACTTCATCAGGGATCACATCCAAAAAGGTAATGTGGAGGTAAGTTTTATTTCCACAAATGAACAGCTTGCAGACATTTTCACCAAACCTCTGGATGAAACAAGGTTTAATTACCTTGTCAGCAAGCTGGGCATGTTAAACAAGAGTGACTAAGTGTCTCTCAACGGTCTAATAATTCGTATGTCTCACACTGCTCAAGTTTCTCTGAACAGCTTAGACAGAACAGGTTATACATGTTCTGTACTTAGTCATTTGTCTGAAAAACTTGAACAGCTTGAACATACAACAGGCTGAACAAAAACAGTTTAACCTGTTTATTCGTCCAGCCTGCTCTGATGGTTCAGTCTTCAACCTGTTCACTTCTTCACACTGTAACCTGTTCATCTATTGAACTCAACCTGTTCTCACAAAGGAGAGCAGGCTGAAGGAACAGTTTGAAGGAAGAACAGCTTGAAGACTGAGAACCTTGTTGACCCTGATCATCACAGGTTTGACCATCAGCGTAGACCAACAGTTTAATTACCTTTCTTCATAATTAAGTTTCTTAAATTATGTTTTATTTAACTTAATTACTGCGGATAATGTATGTTACGTGTGTTAGTGATCAAAAAGGTCAAGTGGTCTGACAATGTTTCTGACATGGACAACCGTTCCGTTTTCCGTTAACAAACATTTCAAATCAAACCGCCCAAATCTTTTCTCTCTCATACACACGACCATTCAAAATCCTATAAATACCACCATACTGTTTCATCTTCGTCTTCCTCATCATTCCCAGAAATTCTCAAGAACCCTAAAATCGACTAAGTGTCTTTTGCTTCCTCAAACCTTCAAATTTCTCAAATGGCTCACAGACCCAATCCCTTTCTGCCAGTTTTCGTTGGTGAGGATGTTGTTAAACATCCTTCTGTCACCACGATGCTGACCCTGAAACCCACCAACTACATAGCAAACCTCACAATCCCCAAAAACTATGTGGGGAAGGGTTACGATCAAATGGTGGAATTTCTGCAAGTTCATCCGTTGAACTATGCCCTGACTGCATCTCCTGGTGTCCTGTACCAGGAGATGGTATACGAGTTCTGGTACACCTGCTCTTACAATCCAAACACTAAGGTTATCAGAGGTACTATTCTCAATGGGACTCAAACCATTGAGATTACAGTCGATCTTTTGAGGGAAGTTCTTCATCTTCCAGTGGCTGAGAACTATGATCTCCCTCAGCCTGAAAATGAGCAAATGGGCAATCTGCTACGCTTCTGTGGTGTGGCAGAACCCAAGGTTGGAGCTACTTTGTACAGGAAGGAGTTATCACCTACTTACAACTTCTTATTTGCCTCTGTGGCAATGTCGTTCAGCAGCAAGGTTGGTTCCTTTGACCAACTTAGTAGAGATGAAGTGCCGATAGTCCTTCAGCTGGTGGATGGGACTACACTTGACATGGCCAAATGGATCTTCTTGAACATGAGAAACCTGGTACAACAAGAGACAAGACCAGCAGCTGTCAGATATCCCAGGTTCCTGAGTCTCATCTTCTGCCATGTCTGTGGTGAGCATCTATATCACTCTCAACCCCTACTTAAAACTGCTGCATTCCCTGTGATAGGGAATAGGGTGTTTCATACTCCTGTACTGGAAAATGAGCCTCCTCTCTCAACACCAATGAGGAGGCTGTTGGGTTTAGTGGAAGGACCCTCTGCTGTGAGGGTGGATCCAGTCACTGCTGCTCCCGGTGGAAAATCCAAAGCCAGGTCTAAGTTGGTAAAAAGGACCTTGGCAGCTGAAGCTGGGCCTGCTAAAAAGAAGGCCAAAACAGCTCAAGCTGAGTCTGCTCCCTTAGCCTCTGTGGCTGAGGAAGAGCAGATTCCTCACCCTGGCTCATTTGTTGAGCCTGAAGCCTTTGTGGCTGGTGCCTCTGTGGCACAAGAGACTATGGAACAGTCCAGCCCCACTGTTCCTGACCCAGTCTCCCATCCAGTCCAAACAGATCCCCTCTCCTCTCCACAATCACCCACTTCATCCATCCGTTATCAAAGAAAATCATTAGCCAAAAAGAAACTAGCCCAGAAAACAGTCTCCTCTGTTCCCTCTCAACAGGGTTCAGTTGTAAAAGAAGCAACCCAAGCTGCCTCTCCTATTTTGGGAGAAGGTTCAGCTCATTTGGAGCCTGCTTCACTCCAGCCTGAGTCACCCTTGAGTCAGCCTAGACCCTCTGGTTCCTCCCAACAGGAACCAGTTGTACAAATGGAGATACCCACATCAACTATCCCAGCCTCCCAACAGGCTGAGGATATTGAAAGACAGGAGCCCTCTCCACTCCACACTGAGTCCACACTGTCCCCCACTCATATCTCCTTACACCCTGAGTCTGCACGAGGTGCCCACGCTGCTGATATAGACCAATCAGCAGCTCAGCCTCAAACTTCTGTTCCCCATGATTCAGCTGTTCAACACCAAACAGCTGCTGAGGGACCAACAACACAAGCTGATGAACCTCAGGGATCATACCATCCCTCTGGTGAGGCTGATCCCTCAATGCAAATTCCATCAGCAGGTTTCACCACTGCTGATGTTGAAATGCATATCCCATCTCCCCATGATGAGGTGCCTTTAGACCAAGGCACTGCAGAGGGAACCACCACTGGTCTTCATGAGGGTGCTGCAACACAAGCAGCATCTGAGAGGCCCCAAACATTATCCCCTTCTCCTAATGATGCAGCTACTGCCGCTGCTGAAGGACCCCTTGATCCCTCTAACCTGGGCCACCTTACTTTTGCCCAGGCTATGGAACTATTGTCCAAAGTTTCTCTTCCTTCTCCCTCTCATCCTCAAACACCAGCCTCATCATCATCTTCTCCATCTACTCACTCCAAACAGTCCACCCATACACCACCATCTCCCAAAGACCTGCCTTTGAAGGATCAGCTTTCATTGCTGACCAACAAAGTTGGTTCTTTGGAACATACCATGCACTCCCTACCATCCATAATCTCAGACTCTGTGTCTGAGCAGCTCAAAGGATTCTTTGATACGTTTAAAGAATCCTTCCCAGTTACTCCACAAGCTGACCACTCTCCACAGCTGCTTGCACTCACTGCACAGCTGCAAAATGTATCCAACTCTCTTTCCTCTATCCTCTCCTCACAACAGGACTCTGTGTCCTCTATGACAGCTATTTCTCAACAGCTGTCCTCTCTCCTCACTTCCTGTAATACTACCATTCCTTCCACATTGGCCAGCCTGAACACTCTTATAGGTTCTCTATCAAATTCTGTGTCATCAAACCTTGCTGATGTGCAAGATTCTCTTGAACTTCATCTTGCACAGCTCCAAAGTTTGTTGTTCACAGCTTCTGATAGAGACAACATTGTTAAGCTGACCACTTTTGCTGATTCCCATTCTTCTTCTCTTCAAAACTGTCTTTCCCAGCTTGGTGAGGTGAAGGACAACTTGGCTTACTTAGTGAACAGCCTTGTTGGTCCTAAACCTCCCAAACCTGCTGGCAAGCCTGCTGACTTTGTGTCTTCAGGCAGACCAGGGGTTGAAGTCGCTGCATCATCTCCTTCAAAGGGGGAGAAATCATCTGCCTCGAAGACTAAGTCTAAGGGGGAGAAGATTCCTTCTCCTAAGGAGATACCAGTGTCTGCAACCCAAACTGATCAACCAGCAGAAACAGGTGCAGCTGAAGGTGCTTCCCAAGCTGCTATGCCTACTCAGGCTGGCTCTCCAAACCCTGCTCAGTCTAAGGGGGAGGAAGTCATTCCTGAGGACAGGCCTAGCAGCAAAAGGAGGCACCTTATTCTTTCAGAGGAAAAAGAAGAAGAAGAAGAAGAAGAAAGTATTCCTGAAGCTGCTGTCCCTAAAGCAGCAGCTAAAGGAAAAGAAAAGGCAGCGGTGGATCCTATTGAGCAGAAACAGGCAGAAACTCAGTTTCACAAAGCCAGAGCCAAAGAGATGGGCCTCCCTATGCACAAATACTTTGAGTTTAGGGAAGAACAACTTAAGGCTCTGGAAGAGTTAAGAAAAGAAGAACAATCTGCCAAAGCTGCTAAGTCTCTTGCCCTCCAAGAAGCAAAGAAAATAAAAATGTCTACCTTGGAGGTGCAAAAGAAAATAATGGAAGCTGCCAAGCAATCAGCAGGAGAAAAAGGGAAGGAAGTGGAAAAAGGTACTCAGGTCTCAGTGACCAAATCAACAGTACCTTCTGCCAGAGCCAAATTCCATTTTGACAACTTGGCCAAAAAGAAATTTCATGATGTTGCTACTAGAAGGCTGGCCAAGGAAGGAATTGTCAAAGCTGTTCCCATATCAAGAAAAGGCACTCAGTGGAAACTTCAGATCACAAGGATGGGTGCAACAGGCCCTGAATTGGAATCATATGATCACGCTGATGTGGCTCAAATGGGTTACAGGGAATGGGTGGAACTGGCAGTTGCCCTGAGCCAGTCTAAGTCAGAAACGGCTAAGACTATCAGGGCATACATAAAGAAGCTGATGGAGAGAGTGAGTGAGTTGGGCCTGATCCCTAAAGAAGTCAAAGAGGGTGTCTCTGTGACATCCCCTAAAATCAAGGCCAGAAGGAAAAAGAGAGATTCAGAGCTGGAAGAACTCCTTATGATGATTGAACAAGGAGATTATGCTGTGGAAATTAAAGGAGTTGACCACAGCCTGCCTGAAGGAGTTGAATTTGAAGATGGCAAAGTGATTGAAGAGCCTGAGTTAGGGGCATTTTTTGTGGATCCCTTATCTCAGAAGAAATGTTTTCAAAGAGCTTCTGACCTACACAAAGTTGGTCTTAAGCAGCTTGCAGCCTTCAGAATTGCCACCTCCTTCAGTCAGTCCAGCCAATGGAGAGCAGCTGTCTGGGAAGAGCTGAAAGGATTTTATGACAGAGGTGAGCTCCAAAGTTCTAACTTTATGTTTCTTACAGCTGAACTTGAAGAACATGAAGAAACAAGGGAAGAACTTTTAAAAAGATTCAAAGAAGGGATGCCACCCCCTGTCGAATGAAGTCCACCTGCCATCTGGGTAGGTGAAGAATGGAAGCTGTCCATTAGTTGGACAGGCTTGCCATTATCTGCTCCCGTCTCAAACAGTCCAAATCTTGTACATTAGTTGTACACTCTGTACATTAGTTGTACACAATTACATTAGTTGTAATTTTTTATTTTTTACATTAGTTGTAAAATACATTAGCACATTAGTTGTACTTTTGTAAGAACATATGTTGTTCAAGTATAGTCAAGAATCAGTGTATATATAAACTGATCTTTTACTTTACTGTAATGTTGTAATTTTATTTCAGCAAATGTACTGTAAAAATATATAGTGATTTTTGACAAGACCAGCTTGAACTGGTTATTGCAAATAGGGGGAGATTGTTAGGCACAAAAAGGCCTCAGTCAAACCTGCTCTACATCTGAGGGGGAGATTTTATAATCAAACCTGTTGATACATTTGAAGGTTGAATTTAAGGCCTGTTATATGCCTTATTGAAACCTGAAAATGATTTGCAATATCAGTCTAAAGCTGTTCTATACGTTGCATATGTTGCAACCAAGACAGTTTGTCCAAGCTGATCAGTCTGCTGATCAGGCTGGACATAAACTGTCTACGCTGCTCTACACTGTTGAGCAGCTTGGGCATTTTTAAAGTGTTCTGTTCTTTGTGAACAGAACCTGTTCTTTGTGAACAGGCTAAACACTTTATGGAATTTGTTTCCAAGTCATCATGTATTGTTTTTAACTACCAGATCAGTTTACACAGTTGAAGACAAAGTGGAAAGCAGAACCGCTCAGCCTGCCCAAGCTGTTCTGTTACATGAAGACAAACGGATATTTGAAAAAGGGTGACAGACCTTTTTCTTATATCAAAATAGGCCTTTACAAGGAAGAAAGACGCAAAGTTGACATTCCTAAAATGGTTAAAGGCAATGCAACAGTAGAAAGTAAAAAGACAAAAGTTCTGCACAAGAGAAGGCAAGTCTGCTTTTCAGAAAAGTGCAGAAAAGTTATATTGTCTTTTCAAACAAGACTTCTCCTTTTTCATTCTGCCCAATGAAGATGTTTCTCTTAGATCCTCTAAGTGAGTATAAAAGGAAGCTTCTAAGGTCAGAAAGAATGTGAAGAAAGCTAAGTGCTTAAACCAAGAGTGAACGTGCAAGTGTGATATTCATGCATGCAAATCTTCTGTAAACAAGCTTCTGTGTGTCTAAGCTGTTTACCAAAGCTGTTCCTTAAAGTCTTGTAAAATACAGTGAGTGCATCTTAGTGAGTGTGTTCATTGTAATCTAGTTTGAGTGTGTCTTAGACTAGAAACCATACTGTTGTATTCTGTCATCTCAGCTTGAACAATTCCGCAGTCAAGCTTGTTTGTAATTAACATTTGTTGATAATACATACAAACATTGAGAAAAAGAGTGTGTAGTTTTTATATACTGTATTCACCCCCCCTCTACAGTTTATTACTATATTCTTTGGGAACCTTTCGGGACCTACAGGAATAGACAAAGGAGAATGAGGCATACAAAAATACGCACAAAATGTAACGAATACGTAGGAGCGATCCGCCCCGGAATCAAACAAAACACGGTCTCAAAGTCCATTAAGAATGTACGTACCCGAAACGACATCTGTAGCATCCCGTGCCTCCTCCGCTGCCGCCTAAAATACACGTCCCCGACCCCTCGGCACTGAATCTTGGCGGCTAGACGATGACGGATCGGCCCTGGCCCCACTCGAACTGCCCCCCTGAACTATCGGTCCCGGCTCCGGACAGTCTCTAACACGGTGCCCCGGCCTCCCACATCGAAAACATAGCGGCTCGGGGACTGTACACACAAACGCGTCATGGTCTCGCTGACCGCATCTATAACATCGCGACAGATCTGAAGGATACTGCCCAGAATGACGCCGGTGACACTTCGGGCAAACCCGATCCCCATACGAACTCTCAACACGGCTACTGGATGGTTGGGACCCCTGTCCCACACTACTCTGACTCTGAGCCCCAGACCCCTGACTCTGGCCCTGCCTCCTCGATCTGCGGTCTCTGCCTCTATCTTTATCACGTCTCTGCCCAGAACCCTGACCTAAACCCTGGCTCGAAAACTGCCACTGATCCGGACGCTGATCACTAGGAGCATTCCCGGAGGACCTCCACACACTAGTCGGCTGCTCGGATGTCCCACTACTCTGCCTCTGTGAAGAGGGCTGCTCCCTCTGCTTGATGATTTCCCGCTCCCTCATGCGGGCCATCTCAAGAGGTCTGGTGAAAGTAGGGGTATCATGTAGCCCCACAAACTCCCGAATATCAGACCGAACACCATCGATAAAAGCATTTGCCTTTCGGCTCTCGTGTCGACATGTTGTGGTGCAAATTGTGAACACTCCTTAAACCGATCAACATACTGTTGGACAGTCATACTACCCTGCTACAAATGAAAAAATCAGCTCTCCATCTCTCGTCTCTCGTCCCGAGGAATATACTGCAACTAAAAAACCGGTCGGAACTGCTCACAAGTCATCCCATAAGCTGCAGACTGTGTCATCGACGACTCAATCGACTTCCACCACTGAGACGCCCCTCCCCGTAACTGATAGGCTGCATATCCAACCATATCCCTTGGATCCACATGGGCTACCCAAAAGGCAGCCTCAACCTCTCGCTCCCAGGCAATAGCCGCCCCTGGCTCACCGTCACTCCTAAACTGCGGTGGGGCGCCTGTCATAAAATCCTTGAAAGATCCGCCTCGCTGAGAAGACGACAAAGCACCACCCCCTGACTCAGCCCCAGTAAGTCGAACAACTGGCCCACACCCTGACCCTGCTCTCGCTCTTGCTCTTTCTGCTGTCTGTAGAACTCAGTAGGGACCTCAAGTAGCTTTGATTTGCGGATGTACTCGTCACCCAGTGGCTAACCCGCGCCGAAACCCTCTCCCTGATCTGTCATACTAATCTGCACAATACAAAACAATTAAGTACAATGGATAAATCACCCAGCGTTATACACTAAGCCAGATCAGTTAATCCGCTAATATAATAGCAAACGATCCCCCCTTGGACCGGAAAAAGGTTTAAGTTAAGCATCCACTAATGATACTCAAGCTTCAAACCGCATGCTCTGATACCATGCTGTAACACCCCTCCCGATCCCGGAAATGCCACGTCAATACAATATTATAAAGTGGCAATATCGCAGGTGATCTATTATACACATGTCATAGGATAAAGCAGATTATGGATAATTTAAAACTTTAAACACAACGGTTAACAACATATGATTACAACCCAGTACATTCACAAATCCCGATTAAGCTAACACATATCCCAAAACAACTATCTCAAACAGTTCTAGACATTTCACAAAACAGATATCAGATGTTCAAGTCGACCCCAGCTCTACCTCGGCGGCTGCTGAGATCCCTTCTGATTCCCTGAACATGTTAGACTCGAAAACGTGAGCTATAAAGCCTGTGAGCACACGAGGGTTAGACACTTCACATAAATACATAGCACGTAGCACACACATTCCATGTCCCTATCCATGTCCCTGTTGCCCAACACGCATCTCAGGTATAAAGGCACAAGTATGAGATCTGAATGCAAGCACAGTCCCGGTGGGGACCCTTCCCCGACCGACACACCGCACGCAGCAATGGTCAGCGATACCCTGTAGCATGGAAGCTACCCGGCTACAGGCCCTGCCGTATATTTATACGCCCCAAGGACTGTTAGGGACAGACAACCTGCACGATCCCTTTCGTGACTTGCTGTCCGTATGGAACTCATCACGGACTGCTGAAATCGATCTCATATCTCTTATGTAACACGTATAAAGAATACAAATATACATGAGGTTCACGTCCCTGTCCCGTATATATAACATGCACAAATATAGCTACACAGCTAAAACACAAAAGACGGCGCGCGTTTTAGAAAAGAACTCGAGTGCTCACCTGACTGGTTTCCCGAACTCTGAACTCCCAGATCAAACTCGGCCCGCTGTCTACTCGTCCATGTAAACACACGGAGATCCCAAACGGTTAATCATTGTCCCAAATAGCACATACCACAAACTCATAATAGACTCGTAACCGGCCCGAACCCAACCAACCCACAGAACCCAAAACCCAGCCGAGACCCGACCCGACATCCCAACCGAATCCCAAAACCCGAACAAACTCAACTCGATACAATCCCGAAGGGACCCGACACAACTCGAACCCAAAGCCCCTTTATGAAACTCAAATCGGAGATCCCCTGCAGGTCCCTGCTAGCGCCGCAAGCCCCCTGCAGGTCGCGCCGTTTTTTTTTTTTGTTAACTCACTACATTTATTTATCATTTGTAGATATATGGCGACGTTCTTATAGGATTGAAACACCTTTGCTAGGAAAGTTCCCTATGATGGTCCTTAGCCAAAGTTGTAGTGCTCGCCTTGTGAACGCAATTGGAGCGCATGTGACAATGTAGGTTTTGTTATCAAGTATTTCTGTAAATTATAACTTATGTTATATTAATTTAACTATTTAAGTTATTAACTAACATTTTATATTCCTTTTAAGTTACATTCCAAGAAAATGAGTTGTCTTTTTCAAAAGAAACTTAATGACCTTGTATTCATCCAATACAACACAAGGCTATAAAGGAGATTCGAATATTTAAAAAACAACAAATCTTTAGATCCAATTATCTTGATAGACGTAGAGGAAAATGACGAGTGGATGATACCCACGGAAGCCGAGCTCCAAGACTATGTGAATTCAGATGATGGTCTTCTTTGGTCGGATGTGAGAGAAGAGATGGGAGGAAATGAACACGTCGGGCCAAGTACTAGGAGTAAAAGAGAACACTATAGAGACGATGATGATAAGATTGTCGTTGAGGTAGAAGATTTGGAAGACCTTGACGTGGGTGATGATGATTTGGAGGGACATGTGAATGCTTTAGATGATGTTAACTTGGATGCGGAGCCCTTGGAATGCGATTAAATTCTGTTTGATACTATGACCTTTATAATTTTAGTTCTTTACTACTTTATGACTTTAGTTCTTTATGTAATGTTCTTTATGATTTTATATATGCATTATACTATGTCTTTTAAATTTTATTATATATATATATATATATATATATATATATATATATATATATATATATATATATATATATATATATATATATATATATATATAGAGAGAGAGAGAGAGAGAGAGAGAGAGAGAGAATATGGTTCGACAGAGTATCACCCATTATGCAGCGCACCAGAAGATACCATCTTAAAAAAAACCTTTTTAATTTTTTTTTTCATAAACATGTTTTAATTAACACTATGAAGATCATGTTTAAATTTCACATACATTCACATCTCCTAGTTCCTAAAAAATGATGTGAACACACACTTATATAATTTTGAATGTATGTGAACGTGCATTTATGTGTTGCGTGTTTTCATGCACTTAGAGTGTTCGGATTTGCGTGAAATTTACATATGATCTGTGTAATGTTAATTAGAACATGTTCATGAAAAAAAATTCAAAAAATAACTTTTAAGGGTGGTACCTTGTTGGTGCGTTGCATAATGGGTGGTACTCACTTGAACATACATACATACATACATACATACATACATACATACATACATACATACATACATACATACATACATACATACATATATATATATATATATATATATATATATATATATATATGAATGTATGTATGTTTGTAACATAGCGCTGTATCATCGCGATAACCGCTATAGCAAATAGTGGTCTTCACCGCTGTTCGACCGTGAGACGCGATTAACTGCATAGGTTTTGATATTCAGACTTTTCTCTTTTTCTTTCATGTCTATCTTTAGTTTTACTATCTCTTGTGAATCTTCCTTGGCCATTTCCACCTTCTCGTCTATTATTTCCATAGTTGTGTTAATAATTTCTAACATTCCCTTGACGTGTGAACAACAACTTCTCACTAGTATTTTCTTGACTTCCTTTTCTAAACTTAATCCTTTCTTCGTAAGTTTAAGTTTCAGATAATCTCCTCTAATTTTATAGTCTTAACGTCAACAATCATTTCAATGGTTGCTACTACTGGTACAAATTAATCTGGTACTGCATTAAGTACTTTTTGTACTTTCGTTTGCTCATCAAACGTTGATCCACATGTTGCAGCCTTTGTAGTAATACTCATCAACTTCCCAGCAAATGAATCTATTGATTCATCTTCTTTCATTACATGTCTCTCAAATTCTGATTTAAGTAGTTGCAAATGTGCATGTTGTTCCTCTTATAGTGCCAATAAATCTTGATTTTAAATAGTCGCAAATATCTTTTGCAGTTTCACATCCCGCAACTTGCATTTGTAAATCTTTTGGTAACCCTTGAAGTAGATATGTTGATGCAGAACTATCCTTTTTTATATCAATCTCATTTTTGATGTACTTGTTCCTTCTATCAAATCCCAAACTCCATTTTCCACTAATATTTCTTCATCCTTAATGCCCATAACGTATAATTTGTCTTGTTTAAAATTGGATATTGATATGATGACAATGTTGTGGCGACTTCTCTATAAATAACATTATAGTAATTGTCCTTTTTATCTCTTGTCCTATCCTTTAATTTGGTTTTCTCCTAAAACCAATGTGTATCCCTTTCCTTTTAGGATTTAATAAATTATAGAGTCCTTTGTAATTTATTTTCTAGCAACTTTCTCCTTTATTATTAAGTTCTTAAACTAAAAGGGTTTAAAAATGAAAATATGGTAATATAATGGTAAAATGTTGTAAATACGTTAAAACCCTATTCTTTCTCCCTTTTTTTACTTCCTCTAAATGACACCTTTTAATCTTTCTCGTTTCTTTTCTTTGAAACGTTTCCGCTGTTAATCTGTGCCTTTTGTTTCTAAATGGTGCCTGTTCTAACCGTTATGTCTCTTCTCTTCCAGTCAGCGCCTACCTATGAATCGGTGCTATATTTCTCCTTAATCGGTGCCTTTGGTTGATAACCAACTCTTGATGTTCGATGATCCTATAACCCTAATCCCTAGATCTTTGTCTATGATGGTGGCGGTTGAAGGCTATTGGTGGCAATAGAAACTTATAGAATTTATACAGTGGGTTTTCTTCGATGGATTGCTTCTGAAATCACATGTTTTCTTTCTGATTTCTGTTTACTTTATCTCTCGGTGGAATCTGTTTCTTGTGATGTGTTGCCTGTATGCAATTCTAGGGTTTTTTTCCTGCTTCTATTTATGGGTTGCGTCTTGATTCTGATAATTTCTTCAAATCAAACCGATTTCTTATTACTTGGTGCCGGTTTGGTGGTAGAACACACCATTTGTTCGGCCGCCCTGTGTATAAATGACAATTTCTTTGCCAAGTTGCTAATGAAGATGGTTCTGTTCTGAATCCAATCATATTCTGGTGAAATTTCTAGATTATAACCGTTGCCTGTGATTCCCTATTTGTTGGGTAAATGATGAGGACTTTAGAATCGATTAATCCTTCGCTCTGATACCACTGTTGGATCAAAATCAAAGTAAGAACAGGTTTTATAAATCAAACTGAACTTTATTGAAAGATCTTGAAATTTACACACTTGAAATCCTTTACATATGAAACCTATTTATACTAGACGAAAAGGTACGAGTGAACCATTGCGATGGTTCGGTGGTGACTATTTGAAAAGTCACAACCCTTCATTTGTACCCTTTTAGTTTAAAACCTTACTTTAGTAATATTCTAGTCCTAACTTTATATTATAACAATACAAATTACTTTACTTTATATAATCAAGATTAACTAACAACCACATTTTGTTTTTTGCTACACCAAGTTACTATGTTACCCCATGAGAAGGTACAATATCCTCATGTTGATCGTCTATCATCAATAGCTCGAGCCCAATGTTCATCACTATACACTTCCACATTTCGCTTATCTGTCTTAGCAAAGAACAAGACTTTTACATGTGTTTGCTTCAAGTACCGTAAGATTCTGTATACAACGTTAAGATGACCTTTACATGGAGCATGCATATAATGAGTGACTCACTAGACTCACTGCATAGGCAATGTCTCGTCGTGTATGTGATAGATAGATAAGCTTTCCAACAAGTTGTTGATAGCAATCTGTGTGAACTAGTTTTCCTTGAAACAACTTTCTTTTATTACCAAGTTCAATTGGAGTATTACTTGGTTTGCATCCTAGCATTCATGTTTCTTCTAAGAGGTCCAAGGTGTCCTTCCTTTGACAAACAGAAATACCCTTTTTTCTCCTTTCAAACTCCATCCCTAAGAAATACCTCAATGTTCCGAGATATTTAAATTTGAATTCTTGAGCCATTAGATGTTTGACCCTCGTCGCTTCTTTGCTGTCCTTTCCGGTAACAATTATATCAGCAACATATACAATGAGAATGTAATATGATTATTTCCGGAGTTCCTTACAAACATAGTATGGTCCGCCTGTCCTTGAACGTATCCACATTTCTTGATTACCTTTGAAAGACTCTTGAACCAAGCACGTGGGGACTGTTTTAAACCATATAAAGATTTGTTGAGTTTACACACAGTTGTGCCTCCTAAGTTTTCTTCAAATCCAGGGGGCTGGTCCATAAACACAACTTCCTCAAGTTCACCATTTAAGAAAGCATTCTTTTATGTCAAGCTGATAAATAGGCCAATCGGAATTAACAGCTAATGAAAGGAGAACTCTAATAGTATTGAGTTTTGCAACACGAGCAAACATTTCACTGTAGTCAATTAATCAAGCCTTTTATCTTTCAACTAAACCATCGGCTTTAAATTTTTTAATTTGTGAATAGCCATTTGTACCCAACTGTGTTTTTTTTCCTTCAGTTCCAAGGATTATTTTGCCTGAGGGCATGAATTTCATCCAAAACTGCAGCTTTCCATTCTTTAATATTCCAGGGAATTTTTATGCTAGATAATCTAGAATGAAAGCATGGAATGAAAATGATAAATTCGACTAAGAGATGAATTCAGAGATCAGGTGTTTTGTACAATTTCTTACACTTTCTGATAGCAATTGGTATGTTCAAATCAAGAATAAGACTAGATGTACCTGACTGATTTTGTGAATGAGGGTTACCTCACTCTTTCTCCATGTGAGGATCTACCATTGTTTCATCTTCTTGCTTGTGATTAAGATTCATGGATTTATTTTCTGCTTGAGAACGCTTCCGTCTAGTGTAAACTTTGAATTCTTTTTCTATACGTTCTATTAATGCTTCACACATATCCCTGGTTGAACCCTCCTCAAGTACTTCAGGATTTGGGTGGATTGGTTTTATAGCTTCTTCAATTCATTGAGATGAAAGTGTTTCCCAAGGACAACAAACTTCATCTTGAGTTCCACCTTGAAGTGTAGGTGATGAGTAATAGGGAGTATCCTAAAAATAAGGTAACATCACAGGAGGCATAGGTCCTTTTTGTACGAGGACAGAATCATCAGCGACCTTTCTGAAATGGAGCATATCCTCCACAGATAGTTTTGATTGCATGGGGGTCAACTCTAGAACGATTGTGCTCATGGACATGAACAAAGGTTGTGCAGCCAAAAGTTCTTAAGGGAAGAGTATTGGATGAAATCGAGTGAGGATACGTTTTAGATAGAAGTGGCAAAGGTGTCTCAAACTGGATAACATGTCTCGGTAGGCGGTTGATAAGATATGTAGCAGTTAGAATCGCATCCACCCATAGATATTTGGTACATTCATAGTAAACATAAGAGCACGACTTATTCGAAATTTTTTCTTTCCGAGACTTCATTTTCTTGAGGAGTATCAACAAACGAACTTTAATATACAATTCCATTTTCTAGCAAATAATTCCTAATAATAGAATTGAAGTACTCTTTTCCTTCATCGGTGTGAAGAGTTCTAATATCTTTTTGAAATTGAGTGTGGATCATCTTATGGAAGGATTTGAATACACATCTTGTTTTGTTTTTTGTGACTAAGTAGATAAACCCAAGTAACTCGTGTGTGATCATCAATGAACGTGAGAAACCATTTTTTACCATTGGATATGGCTACCTTTGAAGGTCCCCATATATCACTATGTATTAAAGAAAATGGTTCAGATGGTTTATAAATTTTCAGAGTGTGCTTAGATAGTTAACAGATTTCACCATCATTGGAAATATGGCTCTTATTAGTGAATATAGATGGGAACAATCTTTTTAAATAGGAAAAACTAGGATGGCCAAGACGATGATGACATAACATTATTTCCCTAGTGTTAAGCAACGCTCTCATGAACTTTTGGATGATTTTCAGATGGAGAGTTCTCAAAGCAATAAAGGTCACCATGAATCTTAGCACTGCCAATCGTCTTCCGCCATGATAGGTCCTTAATTTGACATAGTGATGGAGAGAATTTAGACAGACAAGTATTACACGGGTAAGTTTGCAATTAGATATCAAGTTACAATTTAATGCAGGAACATGGAAAACAGATTTGAGTTTCAGGTGCGATGATAAATGAATATGACCTATACCAAACAACTGGAATCAAAGAACCATCAGCAATTTGAACCATAGTATTAGTAGAACGTGGGGAATATGAACAAAAAACATCAGGGCTACCAGTCATATGATCAGAGGCCCCAGAATCAGTTATCCAGTCACATCCTGCTTTAATCATGCATGCATAATCCGAGGAAATCAAAGACATTCACCATAATAAGATTAATAAAGCTAACTGCTTGCATAATTCTAAATAATGTATTACAATAGAGTCATGCACTACATGTTCAACAAAATTACACTACTAAGTTGCCATTACATCACAATGATATTAAAAGCAGCTACCCAGAGGACTTTAGCTCACTATTATCTTGTACTGGAAGAATTATGAACACAATTTGTGTTACCAGATTGGGATATTAAGCATGACCCAAACGCCTTAGAGATGTGTGTTGATGATTGACTGAGAAGCTTGCAGAGATGATTAACTTGTTCCTTGCTGAACGGAATAGTTTCGCTTGTCATTTCAAATCTTTTCAGATGATTGTCGGTTCTGCCAATTTGCTGGCTTTCCATGAAGGACCCAACACTTCACACTTCTCTTGAGTATCACAAGGACGATTGCAATGTTCACACCATATTCGTTTACTAGAACGTTGGTAAGAACGATGTGGTCCAGTGGAATGAAACCTTTTGGATGCCAATGCAGAAACTTCTGGAGTAGGTGAAGGTGAATCATCATTGAGCATTACCTTACGACGGACCTTTTCATGACGCACTTTAGCAAAGGCTTCCTCAGTGGTAGGAAAAGGGTCTCGAGATTCAACACGACCACGTACCCCATCAAGGCTTCGAATGAGTACAACCAAGAAATCAAAGACTCATTCTTTTTCAAGATTGAGTCGTTGTTTCACAATGCATTAAGCACGTGGAGAATCTTCTTCAAAGAACATATCTAACTCTTTCCAAAGGTCTTGTAGATAAAAAAATATTGTGTTACTGAAGTAGTACCCTGCCTCATCTATTTTAATTTTGAACAGAATAAAAGGATGTGAGAAGCATTACCAAGATTGTAGCATCCCAAACTTCCTTAGCTGTTTTGAACCAAAGATAACAGCGACTAATATATAGTTCCATTGAATTTATGAGTCAAACAAGATTAATAGAATTTTCAGTCATCCACGTAGTATACAAATAGTCTGTTGATTTAGGAGTCGGAAGTCGGAAGATCACCAGTAGTGTATCCCAACTTTCCTCGGCCACATATAACAATTTTGACAACCATCCAATCTATGGGATGTTATTTGAAGACAAGAATTTTCACTCCCGAAAAAAGGAGCAAAAGGGCCATGGGGCAGAATTTTGGATGTGTCATTAGGATTTTCGTTGTTGTTAACCATTTTTGAAGATCTTGAAGTATGAAATGAAAATTTTGGACAAAGGACTCTTGCTTGGAAGTACACAACAAAGGGAAAAGAAATAAAACTAAGGAACCTTATAGTTCTCATAGCCTATTGTAATGAATAATTTCTGTATATTTTATTGAATAGATTAATGAGGCATTATTTATACAAAAACAGGACACTAAGCTAGGAAAGAAATGAAAACTAAATCTCTACAATTAAGTGTGTCAATCTAATGTACATTTGGTCACAGCTAGCAAATCTCAATCATTTTCGTCTACACGTAAATATAAATATGATGGGATCGGTTATTGGTTACCGGGTCGGATTTAAAAAGAATACATATATATTACGTTTCTTTAACATTTCCTTCCCTTCTTTACTTTCAAAACCATTCCGTAAGTGTGTTTGCGTGTGTTTGGAAGTCACATTAAAGAAGAGAGGATTGAGGCTACCAACGTGTTGGAATTCATCTTAATCATCGTCATCATCTCCAAGTTTCCATTTTATTATCTAAGGTAATGAAAAGCTTCAAGTTATGTGATTAATTACGTTATTCGATAAGGGTTCGGTAGGGAATGGAGCATGACTGTTATGTGCATGTTTCTGGAACAAATTATGAGTCCAGACACATCGAAAATCGATTTTGGGGTAATTCCCTAGCTGTGTAGAAACAGCGCAGACCCGTGTCTGCTCGACCTTAAATTATCGCGTCCCGCGACGAGGCTAAAGCGGTGGTTAAGGAAGGAGAAGCGGGAGGTTAGTGACGTGACCGTAGTTAAGGAATTTCTTGATGTGTTCTCAGACGAGTTATCAAGACTTCCACGTGAGCGGCATGTCGAGTTTCGTATTTATTTACTTCCCAGGACAGCACTAATCGCGCGTACACTGTACCGATTAGACCCTACTGAGATGCAATCTGTTAGATCGGGACGGGGTTTCATCCGTCCGAGTTCCTTTCCATGGGGAGCCACTGTGTTGTTTGTGAAGAAGGATGGGTCTATGAGCATGTGTATTGACCACAGGGTGCTAAGTCAAGTGACGGTGAAAAACCGATACCTTCTACCGCACAATGACGACCTCTTCGTTCACATCCAGGATTGAGTTATTTTTCAAAGATCGATTTGAAGTCGGGATATCATCAACTTTGAGTTCGCGATGAGGATGTTCCTAAGGCCGCTTTTAGAAATCGATATGGTCACTATGAGTTTCTGGACTAACGCACCTACAGCTTTTATAAACTGGATGAATCGGGTGTGTCGACCGACGTTAGATCGATTCGTGATAGTGTTTATCGATAATATCTTAATCTATTCTCGGAGTGCCTAGGAACCCGAATAGCATCTAGGTATTATGTGTCCTGCAACGGGAGCGGTTGCATGCTAAGTTCTTGAAGTGCTAGTTTTTGCTTTGGAAGTACAATTTTTAGGGCACGTGGTGAGTGGCAAGGGGCTACTTGTGGATCCAGTCAAAGTGGAGGTCATTATGAGTTGGGAGCAGTCAAAGTCCGTATCAGAGATTCGTAACTTTTTGGGTTTGGCAGGATATTACCTCCGTTTATCCAGGATTTCTCTAAGATTGTTGTCTCGTTGACTATGCTTACTCGACAGTTCATGCAGTTTGTCTGGAAGAACGCGTTTTTTGAACTTAAGAGACGGCTATGTTAGGTGCATGTATTATCATTGCCAGATAGTGCGGAGGATTTCGTGGTATACTACGATGCTTCGTTTACCAGGCTTGGGTGTGTACTGATGCGGAACAGAGTTATTGCATATGCTTCTACATAACTACAGAGTTATGAGCTGAACAACCCGGTGCAAAAGCTGGAGTTGGAGGCCATAGTGTTTGCTTTGAATATATGTGGATGTTACCTCTATGGGACTCACTTTAGTGTATCCACAGATAAGAGTCTGCGGTACTTGTTCAGCCAGATGGAGCTCAATAAGAGGTAGTGACGTGGTTTTGAGCTTCTAAAGACTACAATTGCAAGATTCGGTACCACCCGGGAAAAGGCCAATGTGGAATCAGCCGTGCTGAACCAAAAAGCCTACCTGCTTTCTAGACTTGAGTTGACTTCTATGCTTATTGATAATCTGCGACTTGCTCAACAAGCGGGACTGTAAGAAGTGAATGTGCCACGGGAGAGGTTTAGAGGACAAATTTTATTGCTAGTACAATAATACATGATGATTGTGGTTTATTGACATTGCATGATAGGGTCTGGATTCCCCACGTTGGGAATATTCGGAAGTTGATACTCGACGAGTAACATAAGTCAAGACTAGAGATACATCCGGGTAGCATCAAAATGTATAGGGACCTCCGAATGTTTTGTGGGTGGCTACGGATGAAGTGGGAAGCAGGGAAGTATGTACAGTGTCTAGGTGTGAAGAGCGAGCACGACAAGCCACACGACAGACTCCACCCACTCGAGATTAGACCTGGCAATATGGGACACAACACGACAGACACGACACGTATACGACATGAAATTTTCGTGTACAGATTTGGTAAATTCGTGTTTCGTGTCAAAACAGGTTGACCTATTTTTGAAATTCGTGTTTCGTGTCTTACACGTGTGAAACACAAATTTACCTGTATAAACACGTATAAGACACGTGTAAAATACATGTGACACGGATGACACGTCCAAGACACGCCTGAAACGTCTAAGACACGAAATTCAAATAAAATTATATGTTTTGGATGTTGGAAACTTGGGATTAGATGTTTTGGAAGATGGAATTTTGGATTTATAAGTTCATATTTTTGTTAAAAATTTGTGTCTAATTCGTTTACAGGTTGTGTATTCGTGTTTTCGTGTGACACGGCTAAATTGCGTGTCGTGTCATAGGTAACACGAATTTTTTCCGTGTCGTGTAGGTTTCATAACCAGACGCGTTTTTTATTTCGTGTCGTGTACAGGTTTGGCAAATTCGTGTCGTGTAAAATTCGTGTCTGACCTGTTACACGCCACGAATACACGAATTTCCAGTTCTACTCGAGATACCCGAGTGGAAGTGGCATCACATCACGATGGACTTCATTGTTCGACTGCCACGGAGTCGAGCTACTATAGGAGACTTGTGATAAAGTTAACCAGATTAGAGTAATGCATGAGAGTAGCACAGAGGAGCCAGAAGTGCTACACAGACCGTCGCATTTCTAAGCTCGAGTTTCAAGTTAGGGTAATCCGACTCCGTAAACGTGGCAAGTTAAGCCCTCGCTACATTGGTCAGATTGAGGTAATCAAGAAGATTGAAGATCAGGGCGCCTGAACTTACCGTTACTAACAGGGGTGAATAATGCCTCGAACAACCCAAGGTCATTACCGACCAAAAGATAAAAGGCTACGCACGAAAGAGATACCTCTGGTGCTAGTTCAATGGCGACATCATAAGGGCACCAGTGCGACGTGGGAACCTGAAGACGAGATGCGTAGACGATACCCTAGTCTTTTTGCGTTGAGCCAGATCCAAGAACGGAGGAAGGAAGGAATTGTAGCAACCTTGATTTGAGATCAGTACATGTGATTCTTTATTCATTAATTATCTTAAAATTATCGAATTGGATAGTTCACAGTTTGACAAGTGGGTTCCGGCACGTGAAATGACGACGTGGATTCAGGAAATCGGGTTAAAGTTTAATAAAAGATTACCACCTTATTAGTTGTTGATTTAATTGGGTCTTGATAATATAAACATGTATTAATCGATAATGGGATCAGTTATTGGAATCGGGCCGGATTTATACCGAAAACGTATATATATTACGTTTCTTTAACAGTTCCTTCACTTCTTTACTTTCAAAACCATTCCATAAGTGTGTGTGTTTGGAACTCCTGGACAACAACAAATAGGAGAGCATTGAGGCTACCAACATGCTGGAATTCATCTTAATCATCGTCATCATCTCCAAGTTTCCATTTTATTATGTAAGGTAAAGAAAAGCTTCAGTTCTTGTGATTAACTACGTTTTTTGATAAGGGATCGGTAAGGAATGGATATATGAATGTTATGTGCACCTTTATAGAACAACTAATGAGCTCAAACACATCAGAAATCGATTTTGGGCTAATTCACTGGTTGTGCAGAAACAGGGCGGACCCATGTCTTCTCGACCTCGATCGCTGTTGCGGTCATATGATTGCGCCCGCGATGAGGCTAAGGCGATGGGAAGCCAAGCTCATACGACTACGGACGCAATGAGGGAGCACGGTGGAGCTCAAAGGTGTGCGGCTGAGGTGAGAGCACTACCGCGATGACAACGTTACCACGGTGGGGGCGACCTTGACCGCAATCAGGGTCTAATGGGTAAATTGGGCTATTAG
Source organism: Centrapalus pauciflorus (assembly GCA_020465985.1). Classification (NCBI taxonomy): domain Eukaryota; kingdom Viridiplantae; phylum Streptophyta; class Magnoliopsida; order Asterales; family Asteraceae; genus Centrapalus; species Centrapalus pauciflorus. Next base: position 310,117 of record JAANYP010001941.1, on the reverse strand, counting down.
GTAGGGTTAAGCTTATTATGTGGGATTAAGGGCTATTGTTGGGACTATTGTGTAATGTGAGTCATCTGTGTTACTCAGGGTCACGAGTAGATTCGAGATAAGGTCAGGGACCGGATTAGGAATCCGGAGACCTCGTGAGATAGCTATCAGATGAGATGCAAGTATTTTTACGAGATGCATTTCATACTTTCATTTATTACTATTCTTGAATGACTACATATTTTACTTGGGATTCGGGATGTATCGTGTTAACGGGTTTTAATTACTTAATCATGCTAGTTTATATCGTCTAACTGTGTTTTATACTTGTGAGATCTTGTGATATTGTAATTATTGTGATAAATTGTATGACTGGGCCACGGTTCGGGTAGCTCCCAACCCTTTTTTATACTCGAGGACTTCTTTGTGCGGTTCTGGAGACTACGTGCATGGGAGGGGGATCTCATCGGGATTATTACTATTACGGGGACGATACACATCGGAACATATCTCATATTACAGTTTAGCGGGGACTACTTAACCATTATATTGCGTTTTGTGTTTTTAACTAACTTACATTTTCACTAGATAATTCAACTAACCCATTTTCTTACTTGTGCATTCAGAGGAGCGATAGTAGGCTTGTTGCACCTAAGTAGGCATCTTCTATTAATTCAGCTCGAGGAGATTTAGCTACCGGACTAGAGGTGGTTATCTTTTGAGGATTGTAACCATGATTGTACTTCGGATGTGTACATTTTGGGACTTCCGTGACAATTTAACTAAATTAACTAAATTGTCCAAGTTTTGGTTGTAAATTTATTTGAGTTATAACCGTGTGTATGACACCACCTGACAGTCTTTATTACGTGGCATTTTCATAATGTTTCGGGGGTGTTACACCACTGGTATAGAAAAATAATATTTTATTTATCCGAGTAATTAGATGATACATTGCATCATAAAAAATCATAATTTGGTGGCACGTGCAATTTAATATGAAAGAATACAAAATGGCAAATGGCAAAGATAAGAACTGAAGTACGTGTATACCCAGCGAACAGTAAATGCACATGACACAAAAGATGGTACCAAGGTACCGCATCAAACTTGGTATAAGTGTCCAAAATGTAGCAATAAAGGTTGGGTACCGTTTGAATATGCATCAACAGCCTAATCAATCTTAACATCCTTGTTATAAGTAGATAACGAATCCCGGAAACAATATTGTGCAAAGTTATCAGGTTTGTTTTGAAACTAAGGTTGTGCCAAAATGCAAGTCGTCGATTCAAAAAGAATATTAATTAACAAAGTCAGCTTTAGCATATTGTATGATGAGCATGTTAGGCACAAAAAGGCCTCAGTCAAACCTGCTCTATATCTTAGGGGGAGATTTTTAATCAAACCTGTTTGATGTACTTGAAGGTATAATTTAAGGCCTGTTTATGCCTTATTGAAACCTGAAAAGTGATTTGCAATAGTAGTCAAAGCTGTTTACCCTGTTGCATTCATTGCAACAAAGGCAGATTGTCCAAGCTGTTCTATCTGCTGAACAGGCTGGACATAGACTGTCTATGCTGCTCTGTTCTGTTGAGCAGCTTGGACAGAATCTAAGTGTTCTGTTCTTTGTGAACAGAACCTGTTCTTTGTGAATAGGCTAAACACTTTATGGAATATGTTTCCAAGTGTGACACCCTTGCCACATTAACCACAAATTACAATTCACCCAGGATTAATCACCAACAAACAGATAACATAATGATCTGATAACTTAATTAAAGTGCGGAAGCAAAATACATAAATAAAAGTATTACAACTGAGTTTAACACCCTACGGTACTACAAAGGTTACACGTCTAAGTCTACCAACACAATTTATTACATTATCCCAAATTCATTACAACAGAATTTTCATAAACCAAATACCAAAGTAAACAGTAGAAATCTTCAAGTACTTCAATAGATTTCCTAGCTAGATGGTCCAGCTGTAGACTTCCCTTTTCCTGTAAAAATTCAACAACTGAAGGGGTAAGCTAAAGCTTAGTGAATACCATATGATTTTACACATTCTACAACTCATTATGATGCCACCCAGGGTAACCGCGGTAACACATACCGTATACCCCACACGTACTCCAAGTACGCAAACCCGAGCCGCAGCTCCTTCGAGCTGACACTCGGCATAAGAACAACCAACCATCTGAGGCAGACATTACATCGGGGATGACCTACTGTCTATCCTGACCACAGAGGTGTCAAACTCTTGGTCATATAGCACAGTAACATCAGAGTACAGATGCGACCACGCAGGTCCATCGAAAAGATGCACAACAAATGAACGGACATGCAACAAATATGAATGTGCATCAATATAAACGCATGTTAGTAGAATGCCAAACGAACATGAAACAACATGCCTCAGCAGGCAATGCAAACATAATGCAGATGCAGCAACGTTAAAATCAAAGGTACTCACAGTGGGTGCGTTATTAATCTTTTAGCAATATTATTTCTCCTCGGAATTTCAACCGGATCCACAAAGTACCCCACTGTGGGTTAAACAACACCACAAGGGACCTGTTAATTCAGTTGCAACAGCACATCGTGTCAATAACTTGTTTAATCTCATAAAACTTAATTTTATAATTCTTGCAAAATTTGGTCATCATTTCGGATCTATGTCCGAATTCGGATCCCACCCGAATTCGGACCCCTAATTTGGATCCCCAGTAGGTTCGAACCTATGCCCATTTCGGACCAGTCAAATTCGAATGATGATAAGTTCGGACCTCACAAAATCCCAATTCGGACCATTGCAATTTCGGACCTCATCCGAATTCGGTCCCCAACCAAATTCGGACCTCAACCGAAATTTCAATACTTAGAAATTATTTTGCTAATCTGAATCTGGGCCCATCCGAATTCGGACCAGATCCGAGTTCATCTCGGATCCGAATTCGGACCCCAACCCCATTCGAACTTGTGCAGTTTTATTATTTCCAGATTTAATCTCATCATTTTTTTTTGGTACTAATTCAATACATGAAATAAATTATACCAACTAAAATACACTTAATTTCAACCACTTTAACATTAACATTAACCTCTTTCATGCACCAAATCACACCCTTTTTAACCATTTTTCATCATTTTCGAACACACACACTAAAACACACACTAATTTCTAAAAATCATACTTTCAGTGCGAATCAGGAGCTGAAATTTAACATGTAGCTTCATATACACTAGATTTGAACTAATCCACAATAAAATCATACATGCATTAACATTTAGAACCCCAAATCTCAGTTTCGGTTCTTATAAAAAACCGAACCATAAACTCTAAAATTAGAAGAATTGAAGTAATATTTACCTTAAATCGATTCTTGCAGATGTTTTTGTTCCTTAATTGCAAGCTAAATCCAGATTTTCAGCCACAAATTCAAAGTTTTGATGATCTTCAATTCGTAGAGAGAGAGAGAGCCGAGAGATGAGAGAGAGTAACTTGGTTCAAATGAATGGAAATAATGAATTTTCTCCCTTTTTATTTCCTTCTTTAAAAACTTGGCATATTTTACCCCTCTTCTTATCCGGTTCCATTAAATACTGATTATGATTATATAAATAAAGAATCCATCTTTATTTACTATCCCTAATAATTAAATAATTACTTTCACTTAAATAAATTGAAATTTCTAAATTTCCAAACAATACAACAAACTTTATAATTAATCCAAATTCCGTACCAACTTTCATAAATCAACTTAACTTACAAATTTAAACTTAATAAACTTCAATTATAATAATTTAAATCCAAGGATGTTACAGCATGGGCTCCACCACGCTCAACTTCGTCCTCGAAGTTACTCGGATCCAAAAAGTTGCGGATATTTCTTTAACATCTCAGACTTAGGCTCCCACGTATGATTTGCTCCTTTGTGATGCTTCCAACGTACCAGCACCATCTCTATCTCTTTACTTCTCAATTTCTTCACTTTCGTGTCTAACACACACTCCGGCTCTTCAACATACCGGAGCCTTTCATCAATTTGCAATTCAGTGTGATCTGCCCAATCTTCGTTTTCGGCAGTGAATGACTTCCTGAGGTTTCCCACATGGAACACCGGGTGTATGCCCGACATTTCTTCCGGCAACTCTAAACGATATGACTGGTTTCCAACTTTTTCTATTATCTTAAATGGCCCAACAAATCTTGGAGCCAGCTTTCCTCTCTTTACAAAACGTGTAACACCTCTCATAGGTGACACCTTCAAATACACCCAATCATTTACCTCAAAGCTGATTGGTTTGTGCCTTCTATCGTAATAACTTTTCTGGCGATCTTGGGCCGCCTTCATATTCTGTCTTACCAATTGAATCTTTTCATTTGTTTCTTGCAATAATGCCGGCCCAGCAATCGGCGTTTCACCGGTTTCCCTCCAACATGTAGGAGTCCTACATCTTCTCCCATACAATGCCTCAAACGGCGCTTTCTTGATTGTCGCATGATAACTGTTGTTATACAAAAATTCTATCAATGGTAAATGGTCATCCCAATTACCACCAAGGTCCAACACACACGACCGCATCATATTTTCAAGTGTCAGGATAGTCCTTTCACTTTGACCATCGGTTTGTGGACGGTAAGCCGTACTCATAGCTATTCTCGTTCCTAACCCTTCTTGTAAAGCCGACCAAAAGTTGGAAGTAAATCGGCTGTCCAGATCCGATACAATGGACTTCGGTACTCCGTGTCTAGAAACGATCTCAGCCACATAAATCTGAGCTAACTTCTCCAGTGAATAACTCTCTCTTATTGGAATGAAGTGTGCCGACTTGGTTAATCTATCAACGATTACCCATACCGCATCGTGTTGACGCCTAGTTTTCGGCAATTTTGTGACAAAGTCCATCGTGATATGCTCCCACTTCCATTCCGGAATGGGAAGCGGTTGCAAACTACCGTAAGGTTGTTGATGTTCGGCTTTCACTAACCGACAAGTTCGGCATTTCTCCACATACTGTCCGATATCTTTCTTTAATCCGGGCCACCAAAAATCTGCTTTAAGCTCGTTGTACATCTTTGTGCTCCCGGGATGTACAGAAAACTTAGACTGATGAGCTTCTTCTATTATCACATTTCTCATGCCTCCATACTTTGGCACCCAGATTCTCCCATATATACCTTTCAAACCCGATTCACTTGTTTCCATATCCTTAATCTGTGCTCTTATATCTTCAGCACCAACATTCTCGTCTTTCAAGGCTTCCTCTTGAGCGACCTTGACATCATCAATAATAGTGGATGTTAACATAGTAGATGTCAACATGTAACAACAATCCTTGGCATATGCTTTGCGACTCAAAGCATCGGCTACCACGTTAGCCTTTCCAGGATGGTAAAGGATTTCACAGTCATAATCCTTTATTAGCTCCATCGAACGTCTCTGTCTCATGTTAAGTTCTTTCTGGCTGAAAATGTATTTCAGGCTCTTATGATCCGTGTATAACTGACACTTAGTCCCATATAGATAGTGCCTCCACAATTTTAATGCAAACGTAACTGCAGTCAACTCCAAGTCATGAGTTGAATAATTCTTCTCGTGTTGCTTTAACTGTCTCGAAGCATAAGCAATAACCTTCCCTCGCTGCATTAGCACAGCGCCTAACCCCAGTCTTGAAGCATCAGTGTAAACTACAAAATCCTCATTGCCCTCCGGTAGAGCAAGTATCGGTGCTTCTCTAAGCGTTTTCTTCAAGATCTCAAATGCTTCTTGCTGCACAGTTTCCCATACAAACGGTGCATTCTTCTTCGTCAACACCGTCAAAGGAACGGCAATTTTCGAAAAGTCCTTTATAAATCTCCTATAGTAGCACGCCAACCCCAGAAAACTTCTGACTTCAGTAGCTGAACGAGGCGACTCCCAATTTCTCACCGCTTCCACTTTAGTTGGATCTACAGAAATTCCGGCCCCCGATATCACATGCCCTAAAAACTGAATCTGTTGTAGCCAAAACTCACTTTTTGAGAACTTGGCATACAACTTCTCTTTTCTTAGCAGTTCCAGCAATTCCCTTAAATGATCAGCATGTTCGGCCTCAGACTTTGAATACACCAGAATATCGTCGATGAACACAATCACCGACTTATCTAACATCGGTCTACAAACTCGGTTCATTAAATCCATAAAAACAGCCGGGGCATTGGTCAACCCAAAAGGCATGACCAGAAACTCGTAATGCCCGTTACGTGTCCTAAAAGCTGTCTTAGGCACATCTTCCTCTCTAACTTTTAACTGATGATATCCCGACCTCAAGTCAATCTTAGAAAAGACACTCGCCCCATGTAATTGATCGAACAAATCGTCTATCCTCGGCAGCGGATACTTGTTCTTAACAGTCAGTTTATTCAATTCCCGGTAATCAATGCACATTCGCATTGTACCATCCTTCTTTTTCACAAACAAAACAGGGGCTCCCCACGGCGATGAACTTGGTCGTATAAAGCCCTTGTCCAACATCTCCTGGAGTTGTGTCATCATCTCTTTCATCTCGGTTGGGGCAAGGCGATAAGGAGAACGAGCTACCGGTGCAGCTCCAGGGATCAGATCAATTCTAAATTCCACTTGTCTCTCAGGCGGCACGCCAGACAAGTCTTCCGGAAACACATCCGGGAATAGTGAAACAACAGGCACATCGGCCAACGTCTTCTTCTCAGCCTTGGCTTTTATAGCATATGCCAGGTAGGCGTCACATCCCTTTGCAACAAGCTTTCGAGCTTTTGCAACAGTCAACAAACACAGATCCCCACTTCTCCTATCCCCATAAATGCAAATCTCACGCCCCTCTGGAGTAGTTATCTTTATCATTCGCTTCTTACATACTATGTGGGCTTCATTCTCTATCAACCAATCCATCCCGATAATTACATCAAATTCACTAAACTCGATCGGAATCAAGTCCAAATTGAAGACTACATCTTCAATCACTAAGGTGCAGTTTCGGTATACATGATCTACTTTAACTAGAGTATTACTAGCAGTTTCAATATCTAGTACAGCAGATAGCTTAGACAAAGGCATGGCAAGTTGTTGTGCAAACATAGTAGATACAAACGATCTATTGGCACCCGAGTCAAATAATACTCTTGCAGGTAAAGAGTTTACAATAAACATACCCGTGACCACCTCCGGGTTTTCCCTAGCCTCCTTTGCAGTGATTTGAAAGGCACGAGCCGGTGCCCTTTGCGACTGACCCCGACCTCGGTTAACTGAACCGCCGCTTGAACCTCCTGAAGATCGTGTTGATGTTGGAGCAGCAACTGCTGAAGCATTCTTTCGACAATTCCTACTATAGTGCCCCCATACTCCACACTTATGGCAAGCATCAGATCTCCGTGGGCATTCATTTTGAAAGTGGCCCAACTCTCCGCAGCAAAAACACGCACGCCCGTTGGTGCACTTGCCGAAGTGTTCCAGATGACACTTGTTACAATACTGTGGCTCGGTGTTGATAGAGTATGCGCAAGCACGACCGGAAGAACTAGACTGTCGACGGAAGGACTGTTGCGGCGAGTACTGCGATGATCGTGAAGAACCAGAATAACCTCCTTCGCGTTGGCGTTTCGGTGGTGAAGGTTGAGTTGGATTAGCTGAAGCAGCAGCGGACCCCATCACGTATCCCGACATACCCAAGATCTGTTCCACATTCCTGGCGGCTTCCAGTAAACCAGCAAATGTGGGGTAGCGTACGTTGCTCATCACCCTTCGAATCTCTAAATCAAGACCAGCCTCAAACCTGGTCACTTTCCTTTCCTCGGTATCCACTTGATGAGGCGCGAACAAACTCAGCCTCGTAAACTCTACGGCATACTGGGACACAGACTTAGTCCCCTGAATCAGCGTCATAAATTTAGCCTCCAACCTTCGGCGCTCATCGGCCGGGCAATACTGCTGAGTGAAAATTTCAGTAAACTCAGCCCATTTCATTACAGCAACCTTCTCCATTGTTAGTGCATTCACCATCGAGTTCCACCACATTATTGCGTCTTTGGTGAACATGGCAGTAGCGAATCGGACCATATCCTTCTCAGCACAATCGCTGATTCGGAAAGTCCTTTCTGTAGCTGTTATCCACTCCAATGCAGTAACAGCATCACCTAACCCAGTAAACTCAACTGCTCCATTTCCCTTAAAGTCCTTGAAACGACAACCCCTGGGCTTATTTGATGACCCAGTGTTGTCACCTTGCTCGTCATCGTTTCCCTCTCTTTCCTTATTCTTTCTCTTATCTTCTCTTCGTTTAGCTTCGGCCTCATCTCGAGCCCGAAACTGGTCCTGAATCATCCGATTTTGCTCAGCCATCATGGCTAGCATCATTTCTCTCGTCTCTTCTGGTGTCATTCCTCCACCAGACATGTTCTGAAATATGAAACATATAACTTATTTAGTAACATGTCATTTATTTATAGACACCACCCAATTGTCCCGTATGATAGTCAATATTCTTATGATTACTAGATCGTAACCTATCTTAGTTCAGATCATTACTTAGTATCACTACATGTAAACACTTAATGTTTGAGACCAAGACCTCACGGACACTTGAATCTCAAACTACTGCTCTGATACCATACGCTGTGACACCCTTGCCACATTAACCACCAATTACAATTCACCCAGGATTAATCACCAACAAACAGATAACATAATGATCTGATAACTTAATTAAAGTGCGGAAGCAAAATACATAAATAAAAGTATTACAACTGAGTTTAACACCCTACGGTACTACAAAGGTTACACGTCTAAGTCTACCAACACAATTTATTACATTATCCCAAATTCATTACAACAGAATTTTCATAAACCAAATACCAAAGTAAACAGTAGAAATCTTCAAGTACTTCAATAGATTTCCTAGCTAGATGGTCCAGCTGTAGACTTCCCTTTTCCTGTAAAAATTCAACAACTGAAGGGGTAAGCTAAAGCTTAGTGAATACCATATGATTTTACACATTCTACAACTCATTATGATGCCACCCAGGGTAACCGCGGTAACACATACCGTATACCCCACACGTACTCCAAGTACGCAAACCCGAGCCGCAGCTCCTTCGAGCTGACACTCGGCATAAGAACAACCAACCATCTGAGGCAGACATTACATCGGGGATGACCTACTGTCTATCCTGACCACAGAGTGTCAAACTCTTGGTCATATAGCACAGTAACATCAGAGTACAGATGCGACCACGCAGGTCCATCGAAAAGATGCACAACAAATGAACGGACATGCAACAAATATGAATGTGCATCAATATAAACGCATGTTAGTAGAATGCCAAACGAACATGAAACAACATGCCTCAGCAGGCAATGCAAACATAATGCAGATGCAGCAATGTTAAAATCAAAGGTACTCACAGTGGGTGCGTTATTAATCTTTTAGCAATATTATTTCTCCTCGGAATTTCAACCGGATCCACAAAGTACCCCACTGTGGGTTAAACAACACCACAAGGGACCTGTTAATTCAGTTGTAACAGCACATCGTGTCAATAACTTGTTTAATCTCATAAAACTTAATTTTATAATTCTTGCAAAATTTGGTCATCATTTCGGATCTATGTCCGAATTCGGATCCCACCCGAATTCGGACCCCTAATTCGGATCCTCAGTAAGTTCGAACCTATGCCCATTTCGGACCAGTCAAATTCGAATGATGATAAGTTCGGACCTCACAAAATCCCAATTCGGACCACTGCAATTTCGGACCTCATCCGAATTCGGTCCCCAACCAAATTCGGACCTCAACCGAAATTTCAATACTTAGAAATTATTTTGCTAATCTGAATCTGGGCCCATCCGAATTCGGACCAGATCCGAGTTCATCTCGGATCCGAATTCGGACCCCAACCCCATTCGAACTTGTGCAGTTTTATTATTTCCAGATTTAATCTCATCATTTTTTTGGTACTAATTCAATACATGAAATAAATTATACCAACTAAAATACACTTAATTTTAACCACTTTAACATTAACATTAACCTCTTTCATGCACCAAATCACACCCTTTTTAACCATTTTTCATCATTTTCGAACACACACACTAAAACACACACTAATTTCTAAAAATCATACTTTCAGTGCGAATCAGGAGCTGAAATTTAACATGTAGCTTCATATACACTAGATTTGAACTAATCCACAATAAAATCATACATGCATTAACATTTAGAACCCCAAATCTCAGTTTCGGTTCTTATAAAAAACCAAACCATAAACTCTAAAATTAGAAGAATTGAAGTAATATTTACCTTAAATCGATTCTTGCAGATGTTTTTGTTCCTTAATTGCAAGCTAAATCCAGATTTTCAGCCACAAATTCAAAGTTTTGATGATCTTCAATTCGTAGAGAGAGAGAGAGCCGAGAGATGAGAGAGAGTAACTTGGTTCAAATGAATGGAAATAATGAATTTTCTCCCTTTTTATTTCCTTCTTTAAAAACTTGGCACATTTTACCCCTCTTCTTATCCGGTTCCATTAAATACTGATTATGATTATATAAATAAAGAATCCATCTTTATTTACTATCCCTAATAATTAAATAATTACTTTCACTTAAATAAATTGAAATTTCTAAATTTCCAAACAATACAACAAACTTTATAATTAATCCAAATTCCGTACCAACTTTCATAAATCAACTTAACTTACAAATTTAAACTTAATAAACTTCAATTATAATAATTTAAATCTGAGGATGTTACACCAAGTCCTCATGTATTGTTTTTGGCTACTAGATCAGTTTACAAGTCGAAGACAAAGTGGAAAACAGAAACTGCAAAAGCCTGCCTACGCTGTTCTGTTACATGAAGATAAAAAGATATTGAAGTGGGTGACAGACCATTTCTTATATCAAAATGGCCTTAACAAAAGAAGAAAGATGCAAAGTTGACATTCCTCTTTTGGTTAAAGGCTTATGCAACAGAGACAAAAAGAAAAAGACAAAGATTCTGCCACATGAAGACAAGTCTGCTTTATCAGAATGTGCAGAAAAGTTGTTTTGTCTTTTTGGAAAGACATCTCACTATCTCATCGTCCAATGAAGAAGCTTCACTGAGATTCTCAGTGAGAGTATGAAAGGAAGCTTCTAAGGATTGTGAGATAAACCAAGAGTGAGAAATTCAGATTGTGCATTGAAGTGTGTTATTCCATTCATGCAAGTCTGCTTCAATAGAACAGTAACGTGTGTCTAAGCTGCTCCTATTCAAGCTATCCATCTGTTCTTGTAAAATCAGTGAGTTCATCTAAGTGAGTGTATTCATTGTATCTAGTCTAAGTGTGTCTTAGATTAGTTGAACATCTGTTGTATCTGTCATCTTAGCTTGAACCTTTCCGTAGTCAAGCTTGATTATAATTAACATTTGTTAATAGTATACACAAACATTGAGAAAAGAGTGTTGAGTTTTAATTTGCTGTATTCACCCCCCCCCCCTCTACCGCTTAGAACAATACTCCAGGGAAACCTTTTGGGACCTACAACTGGTATCAGAGCAGATAGAGTGTGTGTTAACTCTAGATCTCTCATTCTCCCTACTTTCCCATGGACAACAGTGTTGCCAGTTCCTCCTCTTACTATGACAATGGTTCAACGGCCAAACCCCCCAAATTCAATCATCAAAACTTCTCTGGTTGGAAGTGCAGAATGATGCTCTACTTAGAGAATCTGGATGTAAAACTGCCAGAGATAGTAATGGAAGGTCCCTATGTGCCAACTTCTGTTACTAGTATCACTCCTATTGTTGAAGGAGCTGCCCCTAAGATTAGAACCTTTGAGAAGGCCAAAGCTCAATGGTCTGATGAAGACAAAAGGCTGGTTGCTCTTGATGCAAAAGCCAGGAACAATCTAGTCATTTCTCTTCCTGATGATGTGTTCAACCAGATTGAGAAAATGAAGACTGCAAAGGAGATGTGGGATACTTTGCGTACCGTCTATGATGGTCCCACAATCACACTGGACAACAGGATTAACAATATTGTTAGACAATATGAACTCTTCTTTGCAAAACCAAAGGAGTCTCTCACAGAAACCTATACCAGGTTCACTGCTCTTATCAATGATCTCAAAGCTGTTGGGATCACAAAGGACAGTTTAACTCTGGTGAACAAGTTCTTAGACATCCTGCCTGAAGAATGGAACTATTTTTCTACTATCTTGAGAAATTCAGGCACTATCAAAGGTATGGATCTTGTAAATCTGTATGGATCCCTGCTGAATGATGAGCAGTCAAGGCAACAGAAAAGGAATGCCTTGGAAATGTCTAAGAGAGGTGCTGCCTTGGTGGCCAGCGTGAGACAACCTGTTGGTCAGGTATGTAATGTGTTCACACAACCTGATCAACAGGCTGATGATGAAAGGAAAGAGATGTCTGAAGAGGAACACTGTGAAGATCTTGCTGAACTTGATGATGAGCAAATGATTGTGATGCTTGTCAAAAAGTTCAACAAGAAGAGGTTTGGTGGAAGAATGCTGCAGAGGAACTCAAATGTTGTAAAAAAGAAGGCATTTGATAAAACTAAGGCTGAGTGCTTTAAACGTGGCAAAACTGGCCACAAAGCTGCTGACTGTGTGTCTAAAGCTGTTGGTCAATCATCCAAACCATTCAAGACAAACAGGGACGATGGCTACAGGGTTAAGTACCTTATGGCCATGGCTAAGCTGAAAAAGTTGGAAAACTCAGTGGCTTCCAACAAGCATAAGGGACTCATGGCCGAGACATGTGACTGAGAGGAATCTGACTCATCTTCAGATGAGGAAGATAACAACTGTCTGATAGCCAACACTGATGTCCCATCAACAAGCAACTTCAAACTAGACCTGGCTGAAGCTGAAGCCTTCAGCAGCTTAGAGAACTAGAATCCCACAATGATGTACAAGGTACAAAACTTTATGGCTTTCAGTTCTGATGAAAAAGTAAAAATGTTTGAATATATGCTTGTTGATTTAAAAGCTGTTGTTGAGAAGCACAATGTTTTACTGTCTGAAATCTCTAAGCTTAAAACTTATCTTGACATAAAAACTAATAAACTGGACAGTTTCCATAAGTTGGAAGCTGAGCTTGATGAATTAAAACACATCAACTCCATTTTATTAGAGGAAAAGTGAGAAACAGACATAAAACATGCAAAGCTTCAAAAGATTGTTGACTCTTGGTGCCAATCTGCACAAAATGTCAGCCATTGCATCAGTAAACAGATCCCTGCACAAATCCAAGCCTATCTTGGAGGGGATCTTGACAAAGCAGCTTCTATTGTTGAGATAGATAATCTGAAAACTGACTTATCCACTCTTGGTGAGCTTCCCAGCACTTTCATTCAGAAAGTAAATGGTAAGCTAGTCTCAACAAACAGGTTTGTCAGGCCTCAAAATACTGACAGCTTGTGTGAAAAAGCTCCAAAAACTGATGATGGAATATGTTCTCCATCAAATCAGCCTGCTAAGTGCTCTGCTGATTCACACAAGCAAAAGAAAGGAAAACAAGCTCAAGCTGCAGCTGTGAACTCTAAACCTGTTGACAAAACATGCTCTGGGTCTAAAGCTGATGGTAAGAGACCTGTTAATCCTTTTGATGCTAATCATTTTGAGAAAAAGTTTTCAATAGGTAAGCAGCCTGCTTTCAACAGGGGTAAGTCTCATGTTGAAAGTAAATATGTTGTGGTTTCAAATAAGTTTTTAAATCATAGTGGAAAATTGGTTATAAATGAAGGTAAGTCTTTCAAAACCAAAAGTTGTGATTATGTTGATAGGCAACATCCATCACATCTCAGTAAGAGCAAAAGGCAAAGCCATTGCTCAACCTGAGAAATTTGGGAATAAGTTTCCCAAACCTGTGGAAGGTCAAAGGTCAATTAAACTTCCTGTGTTTCAAATCTGTCCTCCCAAAAAGAGGAAAGAAGATACAGGCAAAGCTGTTGCCATTGTGCCTTCCACCCAAACTGTTGATTCATCTAAAAACAGTAATAAGTTTGCTAAACCTGCTGACAGAATCAACAAAAATAATTCAGAATATGTTTCTGGAGGCTCTTCTTCCAAAAAGGCTAAAAAGAGAAAATGTTATAAGTGTGGAAAGAAGACACATATGGGCAAAGATTGTCCTGAAACTGAGGACATGAGGCCTGTTGACTCTGCTAGTTCCATCATTGCAAAAACAAGCAGTGTTGGAAGTAACATAGTCAATGAGGATGGTATCCAAGATGATACTATCCAAATAGGAAATATTAGTGTGGATATCACTAGTCCATCAACAAATGTTGATGAAATAAGAGAACTCATCCCTATGATGAGTTACCCTAAAAACAACTAATATTTTCTCATGACACTCTGCAGAACCATCTCAGGGTTGGTACTTGGACTGTGGCTGCTCAGGACATATGACAGGTTGCAAGGACCTGCTGAGTGATCTCAGGCCTGAAAAAGGGCCAAAAGTCACATTTGGTGACAATGTACAGGGATCCACAAAAGGATATGGAACTCTTCAAGCTGATGTTGCTGTATTCAAAAGGGTAGCCTATGTGTCTGGGCTGAAACATAATCTTGTAAGCATAAGTCAACTGTGTGATGCTAGCTACAAGGTTAACTTTGATGAGCACCTGGGTTACATATTGGATCCCCAAGGCAAAGTTGTATTGTGTGCACAACGAAAGAAATGTGTATATGTTGTGGACATGAAATCTGCTGATCCTACAACTGAAATCTGCTTTATCTCAAGAAGCAATGCATACGTGAACTGGTTATGGCACAAAAGGCTATCACACCTGAACTTCAAGAATATCAACAAACTCTGTAAGAAAGAGTTGGTAACAGGTTTGCCTTCTATAACATTTGTTAAGGATAAACTCTGCACAGCTTGTGAGAAAGGTAAGCAGAGAAAAACATCTTTTAAATCTAAGCACAATTTCTCTATTGATACTCCTCTCTTCTTAATCCACATGGACTTGTTTGGACCAGTCAGTGTCCCAAGTCTAGGAGGAAGAAGATACACTCTAGTAATGGTTGATGAGTTCTCCACGTTTACATGGGTGATCTTTCTGAAGAGCAAAGGAGAGGCTGCTAGAGAAATCATTAGATTTATCATAAAGATGGAAATGTTGAAGTCTGCTCAAGTAGAGCAGCTTAGAAGTGATCATGGTACTGAATTCAGAAACAGTACTCTTGAGGACTTTTGTGAAGAAAGAGAGATCTCACAGAACTTTTCAGCTGTAAGAACTCCACAACAAAATGGAGTTGCTGAAAGGTGAAACAGAATTCTCATTGAAGCTGCTAGAACCATGATGTGTGCATCAGGTTTACCTTCATCATTCTGGGCTGAAGCTGTCAATATTGCCTGCTTTACCCAAAATAGATCCTTAGTGGTGAAAAGGTTCAACAAGACTCCCTATGAGTTAATCAAAAGGGAGGATGCCAAATATTAGCTATTAAATGTGTTGGATGTCCCTGCTTCATTCTGAATCAGAGAGACCAACTGGCAAAGTTTGAACCCAAAGCTGATGAAGGTGTGTTTGTTGGATACTCTGCTATCTCCAAAGCCTACAGAGTTTACAACAACAAGAGAAAGGTGATAGATGAATCCATCAATGTCACCTTTGAAGAGTCTAGGAATGCCTCCTCCAAAGTTGTTCCTGAATCTGTTTCAGGAGAATTCAACTTTGATGATCTTATGCATTCCATCAATGAAGAAAAAGACTCAAAAGCTTCCACTACATCTAAAGTGGAACCTGTTAATCATGATGGGCATGATGATGATTATGTTGATACACCCTGTGTGAATAAGTGTACTGACATAATTACAACTTCATGTCCTGAACCAATCAATGCTGATTTTCCTAGATCCTCTGCTGATATGTTCAACACTGGAGAGTCATGTTCAACAAGTGAACAGGCTCAAGATATCAGTGTGTCTGAAAATCTTGAGAGCTGCTCAACAGGACCTGTTGAAGATAACTCAGGAGAATCCTCATTGAGGCAAGATCCTAAGTGGATCAGGTGTCACCCAAATGATCAAAAAAATGGTGACATCAACAAAGGGGTGCAAACTAGATGGGACAGCTTAGGAACCTTTTGTATGTTTTCTAGCTTTGTGTCCCTGATGGAGCCTAAGAAAGTGTATGAAGCACTTAAAGATATCAATTGGATCACTGCCATGCAAAAAGAACTCAATCAGTTTGAGAGAAACAAAGTATCGAAGTTGGTCTCTGCTCTTAAAGGAAAAACAATAATTGGCACCAAATGGGTTTTCAGGAACAAGATGGATGAGCAAGGTCATGTCATTAGAAATAAGGCAAGACTAGTTGCTCAAGTCTACAGGCAAGAAGAAGGCATTCACTATGATGAAACATTTGCTCATGTGGCCAGGTTAGAGGCAATTCGTTTGTTTCTAGCCTACGCTGCTCATAAGAACATGAAGGTATTTCAAATAAATGTGAAGAGTGCATTTTTGAATGGTAAGCTTCAAGAAGAAGTCTATGTCAACCAGCCACCAGGTTTTGAAAATGAACATCATCCAGGTTTTGTCTATAAGTTGGACAAAGCCCTCTATGGTCTAAAACAAGCCCCTAGAGCCTGGTATTACACTCTAACTGATTTCCTTATGAGCAATGGTTATTCCAGAGGTAAAGTGGATACCACACTGTTTATAAAGAAGGTGAAGTCTGATATTATGCTTGTTCAAATTTATGTGGATGACATAATATTTGGTTCTACTAATGAGCAGTTATGCAAGAATTTTTCATTACTCATGAAATCTAAATATGAAATCAGTATGATGGGAGAACTTACTTTCTTTTTAGGATTACAGGTTAAACAAACCTCAAATGGAATTTTCATAAATCAAAGAAAGTATACTTTAGATCTTTTGAAAAAGCTTAAATTTGATCAAAGTTCTCCTATCAAAACCCCAATGGCAACCAATGTAAAGTTGGATGCAGATGCCAGTGGCAAAGCTGTTTCAGTAACAACTTACAGAGGCATGATTGGGAGCTTGCTATATTTAACTGCTAGTAGACCAGTTATTATGTTTGCCACCTGTTTATGTGTTAGGTTTCAAGCTGATCCTAAAGAATCACATCTAGCTGCTATAAAAAGAATCTTCAGATACCTTAAGGGTACACCAAGTTTGGGTCTTTGATATCCCAAAGACTCAAGTCTTGAGCTAACAGGATACTCAGATTCTGATTTTGCTGGCTGCAGGCTAGACAGAAAAAGCACAACAGGTGGGTGTCAACTTCTTGGTGGTAAGTTGATAAGTTGGTGTAGCAAGAAGCAGAACTCAGTTTCTACTTCTAGTGCTGAAGCTGAGTATATTGCTGCTGGAAGCTGCTGTGGGTAGATTCTGTGGATGCAACATCAGCTTAAAGACTATGGACTTGTATATAGGAAGACTCCTATTATGTGTGATAATACAAGTGCTATAGCTATCTCCAACAATCCAGTATTTCATTCCAAGACAAAGCATATAAAGGTCAGACATCACTTCATCAGGGATCACATCCAGAAAGGTAATGTGGAGATAAGTTTTATTTCCACAGATGAACAGCTTGCAGACATTTTCACCAAGCCTCTTGATGAAAACAGGTTTAAATATCTTGTAAGCAAGCTGGGCATGTTAAATAAAAGTGACTAAGTGTCCTAAATGTTCTAAGTTATTATATGTCTCACACTGCTCAAGTTTCTCAGAACAGCTTAGGCAGATAGGCTATGCATGTTCTACACTTAGCCAATTTCTGAAAACTTGAACAGCTTGAGCGTATAACAGGTTTGACAATATCAGTTTCCATCTCAAACCTGGTCTGTTGATCAAACCTCCAACCTGCTCACTCTCTCAATCTGTCATACAAGACATCGTCTTGTAACCTGGTCAGCTATTGAACATAACCTGTTCTTGCATAGCTGCATAGGTTGAATGAACAGCTTGGAGAATGAACAGCTTGTGATGACCCTGCTCATCACAGGTTTGACCAACAGCTTAGACCATCAGTTTTAATTACCTTTCTTCACAATTAAGTTATTTAATTTTTGTATTTATTTAACTTAATTACTGCGGATAATGTGTGTTAACGTGTGTTAGTGACTAAAAAGGGCTCAAGTGGTCTGACAACCGTTCTGACAAGGACAACCGTTCCGTTTTCCGTTAAAGAACTTTTCAAATCAACCGCCCAAACTTTTCTCTCTCATACCCACTCACATTCAAACCCTATAAATACCCCTCTACTGTTTCATCTTCGTCTTCCTTACTGCTTCCATAACTTCCAAAGAACCCTAAATTCGACTAAGTGTTTTTTGCTCATATCCTCACTACTTTCACAATGGCTCACCGAAACAACCCCTTTCTCCCAGTATTTGTTGGTGCAGATGTTCAGAAACATTCTTCTGTTACCATAATGCTAACACTGAAACCCACAAACTATATAGTCAACCTAACCATTCCCAAAAACTATGTGGGGAAAGGTTATGAGAATATGGTGGAGTTTCTAAAGGTTCACCCTTTGCATTACGCCATGACTGCCACTCCTGGTGTCCTGTACCAGGAAATGGTCTATGAATTCTGGTACACCTGTGCCTACGACCCAACAACCAAAGTCATAAGGGGAACTATTCTCAATGGGACTCAGACCATTGAGATCACTACTGGTCTTATCAGGGAAGTTCTGCATCTCTCTGTGGCTGAAACTTATGATCAGTCACAGACTGAAAATGATCAGATGGGAAATCAGCTTCGCTTTTGTGGTGTGGCAAAACCCAAGACTGGAGCCACTCTGTTCAGGAAGGATCTATCACCCACTTACAACATCTTATTTGCCTCTGTGGTGATGTGCTTCAGCAGCAAAGTTGGTTCCTTTGACCAACTCAGCCGTGATGAGATCCCTATAGTCCTACAGCTCGTAGATGGGACTACTATGAACATGGCTCGGTGGATTTTCATGAATTTGAGGAACCTGGTGCAGCAGGAAACACGTCCAGCTGCTATTAGATACTCACGGTTTCTGAGCCACATTTTCAAGCATGTCTGTGGTGAGCATATATACAACTCTCAGCCTATGTTACGTACTACTGCTTTCCCAGTGATTGGGAATAGAGTTTTCTACACCCCTGTACTTCCAAATGAGCCTCCTCTATCTACACCAATGAGAAGGCTGCTAGGTATGGTGGAAGGACCCTCTACTATGAGGGTGGATCCAGTGACTGCTCCCAAGGGAAAATCCAAATCCAGGGCTAAATTTGTTAAAAAGAGCCCTGGACTCGACTCAAGCTGAGCCTGTCAGCAAAAAGGCAAAAACAGTTAAGTCCAAGTCTGCTCCATCAGCCTCTGTGGCTGAGGGGGAGCAGGCTTCTCACCCTGGTTCATATGTTGAACATGAAGCCTTTGTGGCTGGTGCCTCTGTGGCACTTGAGACTACGAAACAGTCCAACCCACCTGTTTCTGACCCAGTCTAACCACCAGTCCAAACAGAACCTCTCATCACCTCTCCACAACATCAATCCTCCACTTCATCTCTCAGATCCTACAGATGCCAATCCTTAGCCAAAAAGAAACCAACAGACCAAGCCAGCCCCTCTGACCCCTCTCAACAGGAGTCAGTTGAAAAAGAAGCAACCCTTGCTGCTTCTCCTATTTTGGGAGAAGGTTCAGCACACTTGGAGCAGGCTTCACTCCAACAAGAGTCTACCCTGAGTCAGCCTAGGCCCTCTGGTTCCTCCCAACAGGAGCCAGTTGTACATATGAAGACAAGCACATCAACTATTCTAGCCTCCCAACAGGCTGAGAATATTGAAAGACAGGAGTTCACTCCACTCCACACTGAGTCCACACAATCTCCACTCCATACTTCTACCACACAACCTGAGTCTGCACGAGGTGCCAAACCTGCTGGATTAGACCATCCAGTAGATCAGCCTCGAACCTCTGCTCCTCATGATACAGCTGTTGTACACCCAACAGCTGCTAAAGGACCAACATCCCAAGATGATGAACCATAGGGAACAGACCATCCGTGAAGACCACCCCTTACGGGGCAGTTCTCACGAGTCTAGGTCCCACATCATGCAACACAATATCAATCAAACTAAGATAGAGTAATTAAGTGCGGAATATTAAATTACATGTACCAGCATATTAGGATTAAGTTTAATACAGATTAAGTTTTCAAATTAAACTTATAAAGGGTACTATCTAATCTAGTTCATGTCATCACACAATCAAGATAAATCTACCCAGAACACCACAATATCATCATCCAATCAGTACCAAAATGGTTTGCTGAGTAGAGGTCTATGAAAACTTCACTTGATTCTTGTATGACCTAAGTACTAGGTCCTGCAGGTGACTTTCCTTTATCTTTTCCTGTAAAAATGTTAATGTAGCAACCGTAAGCAATGCTTAGTGAGTAAATAGATTTTCAAATCAACATGCATAGTCAAGCAGATCATCATAAGTCTAGCGTGATATGTCAAGGCTGCCGCTACAGCCACTCATGATTGAGACATAGAAGTCATAGAGTCGGATGATGCTCAAGCCACGCTCACGCTTAAATCGTGGGGATCAGCCACATACTGGGCTAGCTACCAGTAAATCAACGTGGCGGAACATCGGAGGTCATTACCAAGTTCAATAATATTGGTGAAATAGCCAGGTCTAGAACAATAGCCCAATGAGGCTAATCAAGCTGAATCAAATGTCAAAGTATACGCAATGATAAAGCATACGTATTCAAATCATGATAGCAGTAATCTTAAAGCAATATCTGAAATGAACTGTAAAAGCAATGTCATATGAAGTGATAAGTCAAATAGCTATCATGATCCGCTGGGCAACACCCAACCATGGTGTGCACAGGTCACAATCCAGCTGATAATATGAATGTCAAATCAATCTAGCATCAACAATATGTCTCAACCGGAAATTCAAGCATGTTAAATCTGAATATCTATAACTCACAGTGTTGGGTCTTTATCAAACATATGTAAAATCTGCCACCTGAGTTATCTCAGGATTTTATCTCAATCTGTTTTCTGTCAAATCAAATCTTTGACCCACTTTATAAATCTTTAAATCTTTGTTCAGAATTTCACTGAACCTGTCCAGAATTATCATATCATATCATGTTAATATCATCATCTATTATTCTTTAAAATCTTTATTTCATCTGATTCTGATAACTTGTTTATTCATAAATCATTCTTTCATTAATATTCTTTGTTTCATAAATTCTCAAGGGTCTATATATATATATATATATATATATATATATATATATATATATATATATATATATATATATATATATATATATATATATATATATATACTCATTTTGCTAACTGTATCGTTATTTTATGCGTTATCCAAGTGTTTTATTCAATATATTCGAATTTAGGGAGTGGGTTTCGAGTTTATTACTTAAATTCGAATATGTGAATAAATTGAATGCATCAAATTCGAATTGTGTGACTAAATTCGAATCATACATCTCGAATTTAATGACAACACAATCTCACATTCGAATTTAATGTACATTTCGAATTTAGCTCAATTTCGAGTTTGTTCTATGTATTTCGAGTTTGTTCTTGGCATTTCGAATTTGTTCATAATTTACAGCTTTAAATCATGAATTTCTAAGCCTAAATCACGAATATGATAAATATTAATCCTAGGTTCGATTATATTATACATATTCTAGTTAAAACTCAAGTTAAATTAACTTTAATCACTCCAAAATAATTAAATTCAAATTTATTCTATAAACCGAAACAAAGAAATCAGAATAGCAACGATTTTTACCTCAAATTCGTACGAAATCGAATATGTGACAGCAGATTCGTGCAGTATTCTCCGAGATCTTTCCAATGATATATAAAACTCAAGAATCGGTCGGTCGTTTGGGAGAAAATCTAGAGAGAAGTAGAGAGAGAGAGTCTGATTTTGGAAATGAGTAATTAAAATAATCTTAATTACGTTTATATACTTCATCTAGTTATATTTGCTACTTAACCCACTATTACTTTTGTATATTACATCTCTTTTATTTAATTATCTTTATAACATAATTTATAATTAAATCATAATTCAACTATTTATATAATTTAATTAAATATTTCATAACTTAATTAAATTATAATTCAAATAATGTAATAAAATTACATTATTGGTTCGATAATCAAATAATTAAACTAAGCTAAAAACTAGGTTGTTACATCATCCCTCTGGTGAGGCTGCACCTCAAATGCAAATTCCATCAGCAGGTTTCACCACTGCTAATGTTGAAATGCACATCCCATCTCCCCATGATGAGGCACCTCTAGACCAAGGTGTTGCTGAGGGAACCACCCCAGGCTTTGATGAAGGTGCTACAACACAAGATGCATCTGAAAGGCCATCATTCTCTATCCCTTCTTCTGATGAAGCAGCTACAGCCACTGCTGAGGGACCCATTGACCCTTCCAAGCTAGTCCATATTACTTTTGTCCAGTCTATGGAACTTCTGTCCAAAGTAACCCTTCCCTCTCCATCACATCCTCAAACGCCTGCCTCATCTTCATCTCATTCTCATTCCTCACCATCTACACAATCCAAACAGTCCACCCACACTCCTCCATCCCCCAAAGATCTTCCTTTGAAGGATCAGCTTTCTTTGCTGACCAACAAAGTTGGCTCTTAGGAACATTCCATGACCTCTCTACCCTCAATAATCTGACTCTGTGTTTGCACAGCTCCAGGGATTCTTTGATCTGTTCAAGAATTCTTTTCCAACCACTCCCCAAGTTTATCAGTCCTCACAGCTGCTTGCACTCACTGCACAGTTGCAAAACATCTCCACTACACTCTCCTCTATCCTTTCAAATCAACAGGACTCTGTGTCCTCCATGACAGCCATATCCCAACAGTTGTCCACTCTCATCACCACTTGCACTACTACCCTTCCTACCACACTGGCCAGCTTAAACTCTCTCATTGTTTCTCTGTCCAATTCTGTGTCAGCAAACCTTGATGATGTGCAAGACTCTCTTGAATTACATCTTGCACAGCTTCAAAGTTTGTTGTTCACAGCTTCTGACAGAGAAAATCTCGTTAAGCTATCCTCAATTGCTGATTCCCAATCCTCTTCTCTTCAGACCTGCCTTACCCAGCTTGCAGAGGTTAAGGTTAATCTGGCTTTCTTAGTGCATAGCCTGGTTGGCCCCAAGCCTGCTGCCAAAACTGCTGTTAAGCCTGCTGAATTTGTTTCTCCAGGCAGACCGGTTGTTGAAGGTTCTGAGCCATCTCCTTCAAAGGGGGAGAAGTTGTCTGCCTCAAAGACTAAGTCTAAGGGGGAGAAAACCTCTTCTCCTTCTAAGGAGAAATCAGTATCTGTTGGTCAAGCAGCAGGTGCATCACAAACAGGTCCAACTAAAGATGTCTTCCAACATACTGAAGCTGCTTAGCCTACTCAGGCCGGATCTCCAAACCCTGCATAAAGTAAGGGGGAGGAATCCATTCCTGGGGACAGGCCAAGCAGAAGGAGGCATCTGATTCTGGAAGAAGAAGAAGAAGAAGAGGAAGAGGTTCCTGAAGCTGTTCAAACTATAGCAGCCAAAGGAAAGAGGAAAGCAGTTGTAGACCCTGACACCAAAGAGCAGCGCAGCTAAAGTTTGACAAGGCAAGGGCTAAGGAAATGGGTATTCCTATGGAGAAATACTATGAGTACAGAGATGAACAACTCCAAGCCCTGGAAAGACTAAGAAAGGAAGAAGCCTCAGCCAAAGCTTCCAGATCCTTTGCATTCAAAGAGGCAAGCAAAATTAAAATGCCTTCTTTGGATGTGCAAAGAAAAATTCTTGAAGCTGCTAAGGAGTCAGCGGTTGAAAAGGAAGGTGATAGGGAACAGGGTGCTCCGGTTTCAGTGACCAAGTTTAAGCAAGCATCCTCTGCAAGAGCCCAATTCCACTTTGACAACTTGGAAAGAAAAAAGTTCTTTGATGTTGCTGACAGAAGACTTGCCAAGGAATCTATCGTCAAAGTTGTCCCCATCTCAAGAAAAGGCAAACAGTGGAAACTACAGATAACCAGATTGGGTGCTACAGACCCAGAACTGGAAGCATATGATTACACTGACGTTGCTCAGATGGGATACAGAGAATGAGTGGAGTTGGCAGTTTCCCTAAGCCAGTCTAAGTCTGAAACAACTAAGACTATCAGGGCATATGTCAAAAAGTTGATGGAAAGAGTGAGAGATCTTGGCCTAATCTCAGAAGAGCAAAGTAAGGGTATCTCAGTGTCTGGCCCCAAAATAAAGGCCAATGGGAACAGAAAGGATACAGAGCTGGAGGAACTCCTGATCATGATTGAACAAGGTGATGTTGCAGTAGAAATGAAAGGAGTTGACCACAGCCTGCCTAAAGGAGTGGAATTTGAGGAACGCAAGCTGATTGAAGAACCTGAGCTGGGGGTATTTTTTGTAGATCCCCTGACAAAGAAGAAGTGCTTCCAAAGAGCATCAGATATGCACAAAGTGGGTCTCAAACAGCTTGTTGCATTTAGACTTGCAAACTCCTTCAGGCAATCCATAAAGTGGAGAGCAGCCATCTGGGACCAGCTCAGAGGCTTCTATGAAAGAGGGGAGCTTCAACATCCCAGTTTTATGTTCCTCAGAGTTGAAATAGAGGAACTGGATGAAACCAGAGAGCAGCTTGAAGAGTTGTTCGAAGAAGGAGTACCACCACTATCCTGAGATCCATCTACTATCTGAGTAGGTGAAGAATGGAAGATGTCCATCAGTTGGACTAGCTTGCCATTATTTGCTCCCATCATCAACAGTCCAAATTGTTGAATTTCTATGTACATTAGTTGTACTTTCTTACATCAGTTGTAACTTTTATTTTTACATCAGTTGTAATATACACTAGTACATCAGTTGTACTTTTGTAAAAACATATGTTGTTTATGTAATCAAAAATCAGTATATATATAAACTGATCTTTTACTTTACTTTGATGTTGTAATTTCATTTCAGCAAAATGTATTGTAAAAATATATAGTGGTTATTGATAAAATCAGCTTAGACTGATTATTGCAAATAGGGGGAGATTGTTAGGCACAAAAACGCGTCAGTCAAACCTGCTCTACATCTTAGGGGGAGATTTTTAATCAAACATGTTTGATGTACTTGAAGGTATAATTTAAGGCCTGTTTATGCCTTATTGAAACCTGAAAAGTGATTTGCAATAGTAGTCAAAGCTGTTTACCCTGTTGCATTCATTACAACAAAGGCAGATTTTCCAAGTTGTTCTCTCTGCTGAACAGGCTGGACATAGACTATCTATGCTGCTCTGTTCTGTTGAGCAGCTTGGACAGAATCTAAGTGTTCTGTTCTTTGTGAACAGAACCTATTCTTTGTGAATGGGAGGCTAAACACTTTATGGAATATGTTTCCAAGTCCTCATGTATTTTTTTTTGGCTACTAGATCAGTTTACAAGTCGAAGACAAAGTGGAAAACAGAAACTGCAAAAGCCTGCCTACGCTGTTCTGTTACATGAAGACAAAAAGATATCTGAAGTGGGTGACAGACCATTTCTTATATCAAAAAGGGCTTAACAAAAGAAGAAAGATGCAAAGTTGACATTCCTCTTTTGGTTAAAGGCTTATGCAACAGAGACAAAAAGAAAAAGACAAAGATTCTGCCACATGAAGACAAGTCTGCTTTATCAGAATGTGCAGAAAAGTTGTTTTGTCTTTTTGGAAAGACATCTCACTATCTCATCGTCCAATGAGGAAGCTTCACTGAGATTCTCAGTGAGAGTATAAAAGGAAGCTTCTAAGGATTGTGAGATAAACCAAGAGTGAGAAATTCAGATCGTGCATTGAAGTGTGTTATTCCATGCATGCAAGTCTGCTTCAATAGAACAGTAACGTGTGTCTAAGATGCTCCTATTCAAGTTGTCCATCTGTGTCTTGTAAAATCAGTGAGTTCATCTAAGTGAGTGTATTCATTGTATCTAGTCTGAGTGTGTCTTAGATTAGTTGAACATCTGTTGTATCTGTCATCTCAGCTTGAACCTTTCCGCAGTCAAGCTTGTTTGTAATTAACATTTGTTAATAGTATACACAAACATTGAGAAAAGAGAGTTTTAATTTGTTGTATTCAACCCCCCCCCCCCCCTCTACAGCTTAGAACAATACTCTAGGGAAACCTTTTGGGACCTACAGAGCATTCCACAGAAGTTTCAACACATACACTTTTTCTACCTAAAGTCAGTAGACTTGGTACCTAAAATCAATTATGATTTTTCTTTCCACCTAAAGTCCAACACTTCTCTTATGTAAACATTAATTCTCTACATTTTATTTTTTTAATTTCATATATGTGAAATGTAGGACTTCAGGGGCCATTTGAGATGGTTGGTTACTAAATATGCAATGATAATTCAAGTTAACTAAATTTCACATAAGTGAAATTTACGAAAACATTTAGGGACTTCACATAGTAAAAGAAATGTTAAGGACTAAAATGGTTTCTTTTTTACAACACTTGATTTCTTTGGGCATCCACTGACCAGACACCTTTTTCTTGTTGAACTTCTTGACAAGCATAGCAATCATTTGCTCATCATCAAGTTCATAAAGATTTTCATCCTCTTCCTCTTCCCTATACACTTCTTCCAAGTCATCATCAGCATATGAATCAGCCTTAGTGAACACGTCACAAGTTTGACTCACAAGTTGTCTTACTTCGTCCACCAAGGCTGATGCCTTCTTAGATATCTCTGAGGCATTTCAAGACATTCAAAAATATGTAACGCTAAAGTGCATCAGTCTTCGCGCCGACTTAGTTGAACATATTTAGAGAGTTCAACACATCGATGTCAACATCAATCTGGTTGATGATATTGAAAACGAATATTCAGACGAGGACTTCGCGCAGTTTAGTTTTCACTTGAACGTTTAAATTTAATGTTCTTACTTTTAATTTGAATGGTATTCATTTGAATGTATATTTTAATTTTAATGTATTAATTTGAATATTTTTATTTTTAACTTTATGTTTAATTTAATATTATTAATATTAATGTTAAAATTGAATTAAATACAATAATGGCAAGATGACACCACTCCCCCACCAGGTGGCAAAAATGACATGAGAATGACAAAATTGATGTGGCGGCAAAAAAAAGAGTCCCAAGGGTGGCACCACTCCCCTTGGGCTAGTTGAAAAAAAAAGTACAAGGAGCTAGCTTTAGCCTCGTAGGCGAAATAGAACAGATGAAGGCACAAGAAAGGAATGAGCCTATTTGTAGGTCATTGGCAGGAAGGGAAGAATGCCAAGGCATAAGTTTGGCAAAATCTCAAACGTTTTAGGGTTAAAATATTATAGGAATATTTTTGTAATTTTTATTTTCATAAGCTCAACCTATTTTTATCAAGTAGCTCTCCATTTAAAAGTTTACGGTTATTATAAACTTCAAGAAAAAAAACTATCCCAAAAACAACTTATGGATAAAAAAGAACCCAAGCTTTTAAAAACCATTAGCTCAAACTCCCATAAAATGTGCACCAAAACATACCCAATAACAAGCATTTCATGACCTACATGGAAGTACATGATTTTATAATAAAAAAACAATGTAAAAATTTATTATTATTCGATTTTCAAGTTTCTCTATAAGTACAATTGACGACTACAAACCCTAGATCTATTACTGCAAACAACCACGTCGAAGGCTTCTAAATCTCAATGTTGGCTTGATAATGGTAAAATCAACATTTGAAGGAAGACGTATCAGCTATAACTAATGTAACAATGCACAAAAATTTACAGATAAAAAAGAAGCAAAATCATGGGTATGATATTTTTCAAACATCTAATAGACAAAATTTATTAGCTACGATATCAAGAAGGTGCTTTTTGCTATGTATCGTGAAGTTACAAAAATACGTGAGGTAGTCCGCTTTGATATGTTTCAATGTCTTTTTATGTTTTGTAAGCTCAATTTTATCCAAATCTGGAAATAGTAGAAAGTCAAGAATTCAAGAATTGGATGTATGATCTTGAAAGACGTTAAGAATGATTTATTTGGATTAATATTGAAAACTGATATCTACAAGGTGGTAACTACCTCGAAGATACGATGTATATATTTATGGATTGATAGTGAAAATTGATATCTAGAAGGTGGTAACTACGTGGAAGATGCCAATGTATATATTTATGGATAAGAAGGTGGTGATTCATGCAACTCTGCGCTCAGCATGTGGTGAAGTAGCATATCAACTCTCTGACTGCGTGTCTTTGTGCTGACAAGATTATCAGAAAATGTAAGTGTATGAAAATTGGGTGTCTAGTATCAAGTATATATGCACAAGGAAAATGTAACAAAACGAATTATTGAACACGCACGCGTTGCTGTGGGGTCTAAAATATTAATTACAAAAATAATTATAAAAACAAATGATTAAATATACTTCAAACAATTCAAATAACGAAACCCAACTAAACCATAGTGAAATTAGAAAGCTGATATAGTGATATATATTCAAGAAGCAAACCAAATGATACTATTAGTTAGTTTCTATAAATGGTTTGCTAGATTTTGCAATGCTAAAATTACAAACCACGCCTTATTAAATCCGATCGGAATCGGAGTTGAATAATTAAATATTCATAACCATATTTTGAAATTCTTACATTGATTAGGTTTAATCGCCAATTTAATTTGTTGGTTTTACGACCAAATCAAATAAAGTTATAATGGTAATGTCTCTAATACATCGATTAGGGTTTGCCAACGTTATAATAGTAATGTTCAATGTATCAAACTTAATACAAAATCTGAATATTAATTAGTTATATTTTTAATTATAAAGTCTTTATCATACAATTAAACATAACATAATAGTTTCAAAAGATAACTTTAAACATATATATATATATAACTAAAATCATAATTTTAAATGTGTAAAAAAATTTGTAATAATAAATGTTAAGATAGGACTAAACGATAACACAAAGATAAGGGTGTATTATGAAAACTTTAAAATTTAAAAAAAAAAAAAAAAACAACAATCATGATAGACAATGTGTCTAGCCTTTAATGGGCTAGCACATTTGATAATTGTGTGTGTGTCTGTGTTCTATATATATTACACGTTGCATATTGGGCCCATTTGGTACTGGGTCGAGTACATTCGGGTCAAAATGGGCAACATTGGGTCGAGTACATTCGGGTCAAAATGGGGTACTGGGTCGAGTACATTCGGGTCAAAATGGGCAACATTGGGCCAGGCTGGCCGGACACCACTTTTTATCCCTTGACTCCTTTAATATCTTTTTATATAATAATAATTATTGTATCAATATGATTACAAAAACTACATTGCTAACTCATATAATTATTGACATAAAGGGTTTATATTGAAAAAACCCCCATAAGTTTTTAATTTTTTTCATCATTTTAGTACCTATGCTTTTCTTGTCATATTCATTTTGGTCCTCCTTAGAAAGGAAGGACCAAATTGATAAAAATATAAAAGCATGATGGTTTTATTCAAATAACATAAGCAATTAAAACCATTATACTTCTACATTTTAATCGGTGTGGTTCTTACGACACTTATTTTGATATAAACCCTGATATAAATGATTTAGAACATCAATAGCATTTGAATACATGCTGCGGGACTTTTGAGCTTATTCAAATTTAGCTAAGTTTTTGTATTTGAGTCGTTTCCATATTAAATGGGTTGAAATGACCATCTCAAAACACGACTACGTAGTATGTGGTAGTTACTGATATTCAATATTAAACAATCACAATTAAGATCAATCAAACAATAACACTCAAGAATAACAGTAACCAAATGATTCAATTGATCACATGAGAGACTTTACAATACGAAGCTTGAATGCACAAATCCCAACAATGACCTAGCCGTACAAGACAAAATATTCCGTGCAAATTCTATACACATTCGTACAACTACAGTACCATACTCTTATATTTATATACATCACAAACTATTGAAATATTACAAAACAACCCCTAGACTTAATACATTCATAAACTATATTAATTCCCAACACTTACACCAAGTTACGACGCCTTCCTCGTCTTTCCTGCATTTTTCATGCAGAAAGAAGAAATTAATTATGATGCACCTATCCACAAATGGCCATAAATAGATCCCACAACCTCACGCCAATACAACATAACAATATGGGATGCTTTAAAAACAACACGAATACTTACATTTAAGTGCTTGATGATTTAAAATTTGATAGTTAACATTATTGTGCTCGAATGCTCGTTATGTAATGATAGTGTCAAAAGACTTGAAAGGAGAGTTTCTTAATTGTTATATACAAACTTTAACAAGTTAATTCAGAGGAAGAATATACACACACATTCAGTTTGTATATAACCATTTAGTTTAACTATTATGTATTTGGCCAAAAACTCGACCAAACTGCAACCCAAAAATACAGCTAACAGAATCAAAAACGGGACCGTAGTCTACTAAACTTGTTGGGTATTGGTCCAATTCAAGTTTTTAACTAGTTCAGTACCATGACCAACTACGAATTTTGAATTTTATTGTTAAAATTTTTTAAAAGGAAAACTATTTGCGATTCCTGATTGGATTGCAGTTACTAAAAACATCGGAACTGAAACTAGTTTCACTAAAAAAGTGTAGAACAGAAAACAAAACCGAACATCACATGTTTTGGTCTAGACCAGTCCAATCACAGCTTAGTTTTCTGTTATATTAGTCCCGAGTCCAAAACTAACTTTGCACACCCCTACTAATTCTGCACTGGAAAAACACTTCTTTGATCTAAATTTCAAAGGACCATTTATCCATGATTACATTTGAATACCAGAATTTCTATACTCGCATGCTCCTCATTATTAAAGTTATGAAGCCCTAAAATTACTTTTACATGGAAATTGATGAACTTAACAATATAATTTGATCTTTCTTTTGGAATCTTTTTACAAGCCTTTGAATGGTTGTACAGCCAACCCATATTAACCATTCAGAGTTTTAAAATCAATATATCTGCAATTCTAAGAGATAATATACCATGTAATATACTAATATAACATAGATTTGATCAAACTTTACTAACCTTTGCTTCTTCTTCTTGGGGAATCTTGCTTTCTAACTCGGCACAAAATGCCTCCAACACAACGCAACGGTCTATAGAATTACACAAGTTTAACATAATATTGTAATTCAAATACTTAAAACATGAGCATAGAAAAGCTAAATGTTGGTTCTAAAAACCAGTCACGAGGATTCACCAAGTTGAGGAGCAGCAAAACAGTTACTATACAGAAGCTGATGAAGTATAGCCAACACTTCCCGTCAATGTTACATAATCCTGTAAATGTTAAATGAAAGTTTGAGTGATGAACCAATTATAGCCATTAGGTAAAAAGCATGCAATGAACATATTACATGATTTTTAATGAATAATGAACAAGTAGATAAAGGCACACGATAGCTCGCAAAATAAGTTGTATCCAGATATCATATAGTACTCCTGTATCTTGAATAATCTTATTGTCCAAAATTAACACTTCTATTGTGGATTCTTATCGGTTATCATGTATATAAGGGAACACTGTAAAGAAAGGCAACGTATGTACTTCATACAAA
Source organism: Centrapalus pauciflorus (assembly GCA_020465985.1). NCBI lineage: Eukaryota > Viridiplantae > Streptophyta > Magnoliopsida > Asterales > Asteraceae > Centrapalus > Centrapalus pauciflorus. Next base: position 278,446 of record JAANYP010001941.1, on the reverse strand, counting down.
CAGGATTAGCAGGATCTAAAATTATATATTTGGACACACCATTTAAAAATCTTAATAAACTAAAAATATAAAAATCAGAATAGTAGATTTTAAAATATGTTTAATAAAAACACCAATATTTTCAGTTTTATTGGAAACTGAAAATAAAAACATGCAGCAACATAATGCAACCTAATAATCTAAACAAGCAAATTGAAACACCCCTTATGCATATCCATGTTATGTGTTAATCAGATGCATCTATTTAAATAGAGGCCAAGTAAAACATTTAATTAATTTAAAAGTGGCTTTTCAGAAAATAATGCTAATAAGAAGGGTGTTAGGTGAAAATTAAAAAAAAAAAAAGAGATTCTAATCAATCAAATGATGTCACGTTACCCTATCTCATAGGCCAATATCATTTGCAGATTTATGTAATAACAATTTCTGTTTTGGGCAATGCAAATTGTGTAGAAAGATAATGCACATTTAAAATTTTGTTTAAAAAGGTAATATGCGGTTAAATTTAAATAATGATAATCATTTTGGTGCATGAGTGATATCTAGTATGCATATGGCAAATTACAAAGAAATATATGATACATTATGTCAATTTCTATTCTGAGTAACATACTTTTATTGTTGTGTGGAAAGGGAACATACTTTTTAACTTCGTGTGTAGAATTTAAACATACTTTTAAGAATTTTTAAGAAGTATAATTTATAGTCATTAGTGAGTCACTCGTACGAGTTGCCTCGTTTTAGGTAGCTGACTCGACTCGTGACTCGTACGAGTCTAAAAACTATCTTAGTGACATTGTTAACACTTTTAATGACACCTTTTCAGTGATGTCTTACCATTAAAAATTGATGAAAAACAAATACTTTACCTTTGTTGAAGAACATTTAAAATTATGTTACCTTTTTCCATAACCTTAAAAGTAAGTTGTCCAAAATAGAAACTGTGACACCCTTGCCACAATAACCACCAATTACAATACACCCAGGATAAATCATCACATGCAATAACATAATGATCTGATAACCTAAATTAAGTGCGGAAGCATTAAAAATACAGAATTAAAGTAGTGCAACAGTGTCAAAGCACCCTACAGGGCTATAAGGTACCAAGTCTAAGTCTACACACCCATACAATTATTACAATCATCCAGAATATTACAACATTGTCTCATAACATAAATTACTGATGGAATAGTGCCGTGTCTCCCAAATCTTCCAAACGACCTAACTAGAAGGTCCGGCTGTAGACTTTCCCTTTCCTGTAAAATAAAATCAACTGAGGGGTAAGCGAATGCTTAGTGAATACACAGATTTACACATTTTATAAATCCTTATGATGCCCACAAGAGTAGCACCGACGACACACGTCGTGCACTCTCCACGTACACAAAGTACGACCACACGAGAGTCGTCGCTCTTACGAGCCCAAAGCTCGACCTTTAAAACATACTACTGAGACAGACATAACATCGGGGATGACATACTGCCTACCGGACCTGGAGGGATCAGCTCCAGCGTCATATAGAGCAGTAACATCAGAGTAACAGATGCGACCCACCGGTCCATCGTAGATGCACAACAAACGAACGGACATGCATCAAATAAGAATGTGCATCTAAATCTACGCAAGTTAGTAGAATTCCAAACGAAAAATGAAGCAACATGTCTCAGTAAGCAAAAGCAATCATAAAGCAGATATAAACATGCGAAATCATATGTACTCACAGTGGGTGCGTAATTAAACTTTTAACCAATTATTATTTCTCCTCGGGCTTTCAACCGGATCCACCAAGTACCCCACTGTGGGTTAAACAACACCACAAGGGACCTGTTATATTAATTACAACAATACCTCATATTAATAACCGTTTAAATCATAAAACCAAGTTTCGTAAGTTTTGCAATATTTTTCCCATTTCGGGTCCATGTCTAAATTCATACCATAATTAAGTTTGGGCTTATCTCATGTTCATATATTGTCCTTTGAGTAACCCTTGTCATTTTATGTGTTGTCTATGAGTTTCATTCAAAATACACGAGTTTAGAGAGTAGATTTCTCAATTTTAGGCATTAAATTCGAATTTAATGGGTTAGATTCGAACCCACCATCAAATATGATGATAGATTCGAACACCATGGTCAGATTCGAACCATGCTTCGAATCTATGGGTAGATTCGAACCCCTGACCTTCGAATCTAATGGTACACACTCGAATCTAGTACCAAACTCGAGTTTGTTCTTGCATTTCGACTCTGTTCTTGGCATATTCGAGTCTGTTCATCATTTCAGCTTAAATCCTTCATTTCTAAGTCAAAAATCATGAATATGACAAGTATCATACCTAGATTCGATTCTATTATGCATATACTATCATATCCTAGCAATATTTCAAGCAAAACAAGCTCCAATTTACATAAAATGACAGATTCGAAATTCTAGTTCTTCAAAACCGAAACAACAAACTTAAAAGTGTCGATTCTTACCTTAATTTGTATGAAATCATAAATCTGTTTGTAGATTATTGTTGTACTCCATGAGATCTTTCCGTTGACGTATAATTCTCGATAATCTGACGGTCGGTTTGTGAGATATCTTAGAGAGATGTAGAGAGAAAATTCTTAGAGAGAGTGTGTAGTGAGAGAGTCAAAATGGTGAAAATGAAGCCTTTTGCCCTTTTTATTCAACTTTAATCATTTTTGCACATTTCACCACTCGACCTAACCGGTTCCATAAAATACTGATTTACTCTTAAAATTATCATTAATAACTTATAAATTCATAATTCTCTATAACAATGATTCAGAGTTCAAATTTTCTTAAAATAGCAACAAACTTTCTAAATATCCCAAATACGTGATAATTGCTCAAATTTCAACTTATATATATATATTTTTCCACTTAATTAACCAAAATACAATAAAATAAATCCGAGGATGTTACAGAAATCAACCCAAAGTACATCACTTTAATTTTTACAATATTCCCATATGCATATTACTTGCAAAAGAGTGTGGAAATGAAAATAAAAACAAAATAATACCATGAGTCGATCATACCTGCATCCAAACTTGCGAGGATCCCATCACAAGCAAATTTAATAGTGTCATCATACCGTTGGGGTAGTCATTATAGTTAAATAACAAGTAACTGATTAAGTCAATGAATATTTACTGAGAAAAACCGATGCATTTGTAACAAACATGACACATGAGCAATTAATAATACAGAACCTAAATCATCGACTTCATTTAATATGTTTAAATGACTATTAAATGAAAGTGCTTAGTAATAGAAAAGCATTCTAGACTATGTGTAGGATACTTGCTATAAGCAAGATTGTACTAGGTAGATCTGAGTTCCCATCATTGACTATCCCACACCCCCCCCCCCCCCCTAAGACTTAATGCCATAAGTAAAAAAAGTAAGCTCCAATATTACATATATATTTTAGAAGTTCCATATTTATATTAAGAAAGTAAAAGGGAATGGGCCTCTGTTGCACATAGATTTGGTAAATGGGATGGGTTTGGTGAAGGGTTAACAGGTTTCGAGTAAAAATGGGTAATTCTTTGTACAAGGTCAAAATAAGTCGCATTGGATTAAGTTGGCTTGTAACATTTTCCCCCCTATTTTCTAAGGTTTTTAAAAATAATAATAAGGGTGTTAGATATGTTTACAATATTATTTTTTACAATAATAATCTAATATTTTAAATAAAGCAATTTAGAAGGTTGTACGCATTAAGAATACACTTTAGCCAAATTTTGACGTGTTCAACCTGATTCCCTTTTTTTGCCAAACTCTTTGATTTTATCCATTTGACACGTTTGATGACATAACCTAATTCAAAACATTTTTATAAATAAATAGCTCAAAATGCCATATGCAGTTGTGCATTCTATCATACATAAGATCAATCTATTCTATAAAAATGTAAAAAGCCCATGAAAAAGATTGTGTATATGCCAAAAGTAATCAACCTATAACACCCGTGAATTGAGAAAGGTATGTGTGATTTCTTTATTTGTTAGTTATCTTAATATTATCGAATTGGACTGTTTACGGTTTGACACGTGGATTCAGGCACGTGAAATGACCGCATGAATTCGGGAAATCGGCTTAAAGTTTAATAAAAGATTACCACCTTATTAGCTGTTGATTTAATTGGGTCTCGATATATTGTAATGAATAATTTTTGTATATTTTATTGAATTGACTAATGATGTATTTATACAAAAATAGGACACTAAGCTAGGAAAGTAATGAAAGCTAAATCCCAACAATTAAGCCTGTCAATCTTATGTTTAGTAGTTTGATTTGCTTCTTAAATCAAAGAGTCTGTACTTGCATGGAGCCGACCAGATTCAAAGAGTTAATTTGTGTTAATTTTTGTTCACTATTCTTGTATATTTATTCTGTTAATTTGTGTACCTATGTCATGCCAAGTTAATTTCAGTTTTTGTTATGTTAATTTTGTAACAACCTAAACTTTAAATTACGACAATTAATTAGGCTTAACGTTAATTGTAAGTTAAATGATAATTTTTCTATGAGATTTAATATATAATTTCAATGTAAGTAATTAAATTGTTATTTTAGTTAATAAAAGTCAAGTGGATTAAATTATAAGGGTATAATGTTAATATAAAGAAAATGAAAGAAAAGCAAGAATAAGGAGTCAAATTGTAAATTAAACAAGTTTTGAACTAAATAAATACCCAAAGAAATTTTGCTCATTCATTTCACCTAACCAAAAACAATATTCTCTGCTTCTTTCTCTCAAGCTACGGTTCCAACTAATCCATCACAAGACTTGCAATCAAATTCAAGAAACCATCAATTTAAACTCAAGTATCAAGATCATTACAAAGATTTGAGGTAATTTCTATGTTTAATTTGTTCTTTGGTCCCATTTGAAACCTACGGCTCGTGTGGGTTTAAGAAAACAAAATTGATCTTCAAAGCATGAAATTAACCAGTAACTGTGAATTGTAGATTTTACTTTAACTGCAAATTATGTGAATTGAGACTTTTGTTGCTTTATTATGATTTTATTGGCATTCTGATCCTGAGCATATTGATAAATTATCATGATTAATATGATTTGTTGAGCCGATCATTTCTTCTTCTAGCTTATATTCATTGATGATGTGCTGATTTATATGATGAAAGCACACAGGGTAGCTAGAGCTGAGCATTCTCATGATACCCATACAGCAATTACTGGTAGCTAGCCCAGTACGTGGCTGATCCCCACTAATGATGCGTGTGTATGGTGTTATCATTATCCGAGCATTCCTTATAAATTTGTCTAAAAGTCTCAAGAGCAACAACAATTTTATAACTGGGAGCTGAGCAAAGACGCGCATCAAAGAGCATTTAATTGGCCAATGTCCCATCGAGATTTGAGCTGTGCATGAGCCTAGTGCAGTGCATGAGCAATAGAGCTGAGCTGTGCATGAGCCGAGTGCAGTGCATGAGCTTTCCGCGTTCATAATTGCATGTTAAATGAGAAATTCTACATTCTCACTAAGGAATTAAGCTTAACCCGTTGTTGCATTATTTTTAAGGTAAAGGCAAAGGATTGGTTGGACCTAGTTCATAGGTCAGGACTCTAAAAGAGCTTGAAATGCTTTAAAACCTGTTCAAACACCTTGGTATTGTCAGATGATAGAGCTTCGGGGTTTGGGGCTAGTCTATATTATGTGCTTTGATGTAATAGTCTAGAAGTCTGTACCCACTACTACAAAATGAGTCTATTGCAACCTTCATATAATTAGTTGCATTTGATTCTAAAGCAAGTTAAAGAAAATAAAGGTTGCATTAGAAGACCTAATGCAATATTTAACTTAAAAGGTTACATATTTGATTGAAAATGGCAACATTTATAAGAAAAGTAGCATTTGTTATAGGTTAAAAGTAACCTTTATTTTAAAAGGTTGCATATTTCTAAAATAAATGCAACTTTTTTCAAAAAAGTTACGTCTAAAATGTGATTGTAATTTTTTTTAATTTTTCTATAAAATTTTATATATATATATATATATATATATATATATATATATATATATGTATATATATATATATATGTATATATATATATATATAAGTATTTTACATTGTGAACATTTTCATTTGATTAATATCATTTATTGCTAATCTATTTAATTTAAATATTAATATAAATAATCTAATCATTAAAATATTATAGTTATTTTATTTATATATAATTGTTATTCAAAAAATTTTACAAACTCAACTTAGCAACCTCACCGGCCACTGGAAAATCCCATTTGAAAAAAACCCTTTCGCTCCTCTCTCTGCAAACCCTAGAAACCTCACCGGCCAACCCTCAGCCGACCTCCTCACCGTCGACCTCATCACCGTCGAACTCCTCACCGCCCCCAACCCTAATCCAATCGTCGAGCTCTCTGTCTCTCTCTCTCTCTCCCGTCGATGACCCTTGCAACATTGGCGACCTCCTCACCATCGAGTGCTCCTTCTCCGTCGACCTCCTCTCCCCTCGATAACTCTAGTAACAGCGGTGGCGGCGGGTTTGTCTGTATAAAGGTACCTCTCTCCTTTTGTCTTACTCTTCCAATGGCTTATTTTCTAGATCTTCTTTCCTCTCCTCTTCTGCTTTCCTCTCTTCCTCTCGTTTTTTCGTTCAAAAGTAGAATTGGATTTCTTATTTATTCCAATTTTTGGGGTTGAATACATCAGATTTTCTTTATCTACTGATTTTGTGAAGGTGATTTCATAAGTATTCCGTGAATGCTTCAATTTGGTATACTGATTTTGTGAAGGCTTATACTGATTTTGTTGCTACTTCAAATACTGATTTTGTGAAGCCCAATACACTTTTTGGTAGTAATGGGGGATGCTTATTCATGTAACCCCTCAACTTATATATGTCATTGTTTGCATTCAATCATTCTATGTAGAAACTAGAAAGTTTATGTGTACATACTTCCATATGGCAACAGTAATGTTAAAAGCTGGTTTGCTCATCTTCATCAACAGCACTACATTTTCTTTATGATCCAATTTCTTCTCTTGGGTTTAGTATAAGCTTGGAATGGTCTGGATGGCAAATTGGTCTAGTAGAAAATATGTATCAAGTGCTGAAATTGGTACAAAGCTTGGAGTATATCAACATATTTGTAATTTATATAAAAAAAAAAGGTTGTGATTGAGGTGTTTATGTCTTAATTAGTTGGTTTATTACATAGATTTATTGCTTTAGTTTTTTTGTGTTGCTTTCTATTGCTGTTTTTTTTTTCATTTTACAATAGCATTTGGGGCTTGGTTTTTGAAGCAAATTAGATTGAATCTCGTATTGTTGTGTTGTAGTTAAAGCCATCTGTTATGAGAATTTTGTTACATAAAGCTTGATTTTGAAATCCTTGATTTTGAGTATGTGTAATCCATCACTGATTTCATTATATGGATCTTTGTTTGATTTTGAATCTTGTCATATTGTAGACTTTGTTTAATTTTGAATCTCTTTACTTATATGAAACTTGTTAGTTGTTAGGATGTAAATTTGTTACCTTTGGCTTAAGAAATAATGGGTTTGCATTGATCACTATGACCTTGAGTCACATAGACAACCACAGTTGCAACATTGTTTGTATGATTGGTTTAGAAGATTATCACCTCACCTGCTCCTGTTTTGATATCCCAAAAAACACACATGCTTATGCTTTAATCACCCATGCTTGTTTGTTTGATGATTATATATATATATATATATATATATATATATATATATATATATATATATATATATATATATATATATGTATATATCTTCCTATTATACAAATAGAGGTCTTTAGGCCTTATAAGCGTCCACATGTTTCACACACTTTTCATGAGAAAACTACACGTATTCTTCTTCACATGTGAGTCATATTTGATCATCTTATCTGTTTTCACTTTGCTTTACAAAAAACTTACATTTCTGCAGCGGTTTTGGGGAATTTGGGTTTCACACAAACATGTAAATGTCGATCATTTTCTTCTTTGCAGGGTGATGGACTGTTTCTTTGGCTATTTCCGAGGCATTGTTGACCTTCAGATAAAGTTGTTAGAAAGGTAGTTAATTACAACCAAGAGATACTTAGATTTGGACATTAAAGGGTGGTTTAATTATTAACGATTATGTTGTCAAAAGCTTTGTGGGTATTGGGAGCTTGTTAGAAAGTAAAATTACCTGAATTATGATGCTAATATGAGGCAGATTGTGGCTGGAACAGAATGGGAACAAGACTGGATGGCCACAGCTAAAACCGAGGATCTCTGCAAAAGGATCGATCGACCAACAAATTTGTTGTGTTTTGAGGCAAAAACCTGAGGTTAGAAGCCGTTTTATTCAAAATCCATAACATAAAAGTTGTTGCTCGAATTGTTATGTTTAATTGAGCTTTTAAATCACCTTAATCGAAGGTCATATGAGTGAGATACGACCAAATACGAACCTTGCGCAAAGAAATGCATTTTATTTAGCTTTGTCGTTTTGTGTCATTTTAGCACTATGAAGTAAGGTTTAGTGAGGCATATTATTATGCTAATATGTGGTAAGAAGATTATAATTATATGCCGTTCATCGTATGTAGGTGTAAAAGCAAATCGGAAAGTAGAATCGTCTAAAAAGTAGTTGTGTTGAGTTACATGTTAAACTTCACGTTAGATATGAGTTATTATCTAGGATGCACTATTTTAAATTGTATATATGATTTTTTATATATGATTATTATCTTTAAGATACAAGGAGATTGGAGACCTCATGTTTGATATATTGAGAACTTTTGCTTTTTAAGCTTTAGTTTGTAGTTGTGTTGATCAACTCTTCAGCTCTTTATCATTAAAATCATATTGTGCTTTTAATCCTTTTGGCCTTTGTGATCCGTTCTAATTATAGATGCAATTTTGCTTGTAGAAGTAGGATCCTAAGAATTAAAATTGTGTCATTATATCTCATTTAAGCAAATAGAAATAAGGAATAATGACACTTTTTTATGTTTAAGATGCGATGAAGAAGCTTAGTGAAAAGATCACCTCTTCAAGTTTGTGATTTTTCTAGCATGAGTTATCGTCTATGTTTGGTTCAAGGTATGATGTCGTTACGATCATGACAAGTATAATTATTTCATCAATTTGATTATTTTGGTTTGAGTTAGTTACTTATTATTATTTCTGTGTGACAGGCAACTTTGTTTTGGGATATCGATATATATACGAAGACCGATGTTTTTTAGAGGATTTAGATAGCTATTGTCATTATACTTAACAATTATTATATGGAATATTATGTTTTGAGATTATTGTATAATTGGTGAATGATTTTGATACCTTTTAATTATTGTAATCGACATTTTTTGAATTGGTGATGCTTATTAATTGTATTCTTGTATTAAAAGTTTGTACTTTTTGTAACTAAATTCATAAATGTTGCATTTAAAAATAAAAAAAATTGCATTTCAATGTAAAAAAGGTTGTATTTGAGCATAAAAAGGTTGCATTTGAGCATAAAAAGGTTACATTTGATTTTAAAAATAGTTGTATTTTAATGTGAAAAGGTTGCATTTGAAAATAAAAAAAGGTTGCATTTGAGTTTGAAAAAGGTTGCATTTGATGTAATAAAAGGTTGCATTTGAGTGTGAAAAATGTTGCATTTGCTTGTAAAAAGGTTGCATTTAATTATAAAAAGGTTGCATTTTAAAAAGGTTGCATTTCTATGATTAATGCAACTCTTTCAAAAAAGGTTGCATATTCTAACAAAAAGGTTACTCTAGACCTAATGCAAGAGGACATAATGCAACTCTTGTTAAAAGGTTGCTTTAGGCATAATGCAACTTTTTGTAGGCCTAATGCAACATTTTGCCAAGGTTGCAATAGGCTCATTTTGTTGTAGTGACCCTATTACTTGAATTTGTCTCTGTTTGTAATTAACTTTAATTCTGCACTGTTAATTATTATCCTAGTTTCCTGATTGATATTGCATTGCTAGTGAGCCTAGACTTAAGACCTTTGAGAAATCTTGGGTCTTACGGGATGGTATCAGAGCAAATAGTTTGAGTGAATCATTGTATTACGTGTAATACATGATCTCAAACTTATGCAATGCTAAAGTATCAATCACGACAGGATGGCTTGAACTAAGATAGGTTCAAAGACTAGTAGGACGGGGCATGAAAGGGTACAATGTGCTAGACTAATGAGCTAAATATTTAGTGATTTGAATTTCAGAGCTATGTCAGGAGAAGGTGGACCATCAGGACCCCAGAGCAAGTCCTGGAAATGATGCAACAACTAATAACCCAGAATAGTGAGCAACAAAACAAGTTCATGTTAGAACAAATTGAATCAATAAAGAAAACTGAAAAGAGAAATAAACATAAAAAGAAGCAAAATGAACAGTCAAGCGAATCTGATTCTGATAACGTGCATGTCAATCAACGAGTTGAGCAGCCAAAAGGCTGTAGATTTAAAGACTTCAAAGCGAGTGGTGCCATAACATTTGAAGGCACAGTAAACCCAATACAAGCGTTAGATTGGGTAAGTCATACTGAAGAAATCTTCAATATCTCAGAATATTTGGACATCAATAGAGTTAAGTTTGCTACAGCACTGTTCGTTGGAGCTGCTAGAGCCTAGTGGAAGACGCAAAAGAGCATCTATGGTGAGGAAGCAATTAAGGCACTGGACTGGGAGTAGTTCTTGGAAATGTTCAATGCCAAATACTGTCCAACTGACAAACACGACAAACTCGAGATGCAGTTGATGCAATTGAAACAAGGAACAAAACCCGTTGATGAATACGAGCATGAGTTCTCAAGACATTGTGGCTACTCGTCATATCAAGTAGCAACAGAAGAAGGTAAGATAAACAGATTCAGACTGGGTCTGAATCCGACATATAGAAGACAAATGAGTAGCATAAAGTTTAAAACGTATCTCAGTATAGTGGAAGCAGCAAGAATGGTGGAGCGAGAATTCACAGATTCTAGTTGTGAACCTGTTATGATGGCTATAAGTCCTACTTGTCCATATCCACCTAAGAAGTAGAAATCCAGTAGATTCTTCAGTTCATCAAAGTCCAGTCAGCAGCAATCACGAGCATCCTCTATGCCTCAGAAGACTAGAGTCTATTCCATACCGTCAGAAGAACGAGCGTGTAAACGTTGTAGTAAATTTCATAGTGGACGCTGCAACCCTAGAGATGTAATCTGTTACACCTGTAAACATATTGGACATGGAAGTGATGAATGCCCAGAAAGAAATGATGTATGCTACAATTGTGGTGAGCGTGGACATTATGCCAAGCATTTCCCAAATGCACGCATGCTTACTAATCAGGAACAACCAGTTGGCAGAACAATCCAACAGAGTACTACAATGATACCTACAGCAAAGGCGCGAGCTTTCCATATAACTGTTGAGGATGCCGAGGAGACACCAGAAACGCCAAAGGACCACAATGGTAACTAATAAAAAGTTTCTTATATGCTAAAATGATTTAATTCCGTTGTCAGATGATAGAGCTTCGGGGTTCGGGGCTAGTCTATATTATGTGCTTTGATGTAATAGTCTAGAAGTCTGTATCCTATTACTTGAATTTGTCTCTGTTTGTAATTAACTTTAATTCCGCACTGTTAATTATTATCTTAGTTTCCTGATTGATATTGCATTGCTACTGGGGCCTAGACTTAAGACCTTTGAGAAATCTTGGGTCTTAGGCTTAACAATCAAATGACTCGTCAATGAATAAAAGCTAGAAGAAGAAATGCTCAACTCAACAAATCATAGTAAACATCCTATGATAATATATCAGTATGCTCATGATCAGAATGTCAATAAAATCAGAATAAAGCAACAAAAGTCTCAATTCACATAATTTGCAGTTAAAGTAAAATCTACAACTCACAGTTACTGGTTAATGTTAGGCTTATGATGTGCTGATTTACATGATGAAAGCACAGAGGGTAGCTAGAGCTGAGCATTCTGATGATACCCATACAGCAATTACTAGTAGCTAGCCTAGAACGTGGCTGATCCCCACTAATGATGCGTGTGTATGGTGTTATCATTATCCGAGCATTCCTTATAAATTTGTCTAAAAGTCTCAAGAGCAACAACAGTTTTATAACTGGGAGCTGAGCAAAGACGCGCATCAAGAACATTTAAATTGGCCAATGTCCCTTCGATATTTGAGCTGTGCATGAGCCTAGTGCAGTGCATGAGCAATAGAGCTGAGCTGTGCATGACCCGAGTGCAGTGCATGAGCTTTCCGCGTTCATAATTGCATGTTAAATGTGAAATTCTACATTCTCACTAAGCAATTAAGCTTACCCCGTTGTTGCATTATTTTTCAGGTAAAGGCAAAAGATTGACTGGACCTAGTTCATAGGTCAGGACTCTGAAAGAGCTTGAAGTGCCTTAGAACCTGTTTCAACAACTTAGTACTTGACTGGTGATAGAGCGTTGGGGTTCCGGGCTAGTTTATATTTTGTGCTTTGATGTAATAGTCTAGAAGTATGTACCCTATTACTTAAAATTGTCTCTGTTCGAATTAACTTTAATTCCGCATTGTTAATTATTATCTTAGTTTCCTGATTGGTATTGCATTGCTACTGGGGCCTAGTCTTAAGACCTCTGAGTAACGAAGTTGATTTCAATTTTTGTTATGTTAAGTTAATTTCAATTGCAAGTTTACAACATGTTTAAGCATGGAAGGTCAGTCTTCACATGCTTCTGTAAATCCAAATACTACTAACATATCGTCCGATGCTAGTACAAGATGCATAAATGGATATATGGCATGCGTATGGGGAGTGTGGAAAGATCCCATGAAGAAACAAAATATTTTGTGTACATTATGTGGCAAGAAGGTATGTGGAGGGATCACTAGATTGAAACAACATTTAACACATACGGGAGGTAACTTATCTAGTTGTACGAAGGTTATTACAGAGATAACCAAGAAAGTTTTTCTATCGATGCAAGAAAAATATAAGAAAAAAAGGGAAAAACAAAGAACAATAGAGATTTTAAAATCATGTAGGCTTGATGATACTATAGAAGACCAAGAGGTTGAGGTACTTGAGGAAAATGACGAGGTTGAGGAAATACAAACACAAGTTAAGGGTAGTAGTAAGAAAAGAAAGTTTGTAAGCACTAGTAATGTACGTGGGCCTCTTGATACTATGTTTAAGACCGATCATGGAAAAGCAAAGCAAGCTACTTTGGATAAAAATAATCCAATAAAAGAGAAATAATTGAAGATGGTTGCTTGGAAAAAGTTTGCAATTTGGGCTTATTCGGTTGGGTTACCTTTCAATGTTGTACATGAAGAGAGCTTCCAAGATGCAATTAATGCTATTGGAGACTATGGAAGAGGTAATTAACTATTAATTAGTATCTACTATCTGTTTAATAATTTAATAATATTGATTAGTTTTAATAATTTTAGGTATGCCAGCTCCAAGTTATCATAATATTCGTGTTACATTGTTAAAAGACGTTTTAGAGGATACAAAGAAGTTTCTGGATTCGTTTAGGCCGCAATGGCAGAAATACGGATGTAGTATCATGTTTGATATTTTGGACCGATGGTAAAGGAAGATGTTTGATAAACTTTATGGTCAATTGCCTACGGGCACGATAGTTCTAAAGTCACTTGATGCATCGGAGCATACAAAGGACGCTCAATTAATTGTGAAGACAATAAACAAAGTGATCGAAGATGTGGTGGAGGAAAATATAGTTCAGGTATCCATAAAATTTACTTTTAACTTTTTATATATTTTATTAATAAAATAGTTTTTATCTTATAGTTTATAACACATAACGACTCAAACTTTAAATTTGCGGGAAAGATTTTATAAGAACTACATCCCAAGTTGTTTTGGACCCCATGTGCAGCACATTGTGTGAACCTTATGATAGGAGACATCAAGAAAATACCAAAGTTAAAAGTGCTTTGAGTGAAGCAAGAGCAGTTTTGGTTTACATTTATAACATTTATAACCATGGAAGGATTTTGAACATGATGCAGAAGTTGACAAAGAATAAAAAGTTGCATAGATCTTGTGTAACTAGGTTTGCAACTCAATTTTACACATTACAAAGCGTACATGAGAACCGACACCATTTTCAAATGTTGCGTGTTTCTGAACAATGGACCAAAGTGACTTTGCAAAGAAAGCGGTTGGAAAGAGAGTCGAGAAAATAGTTGCAAAACGAGACTTTTGGGATAATGTTTATTTAGCTTGTCAAGTTCTTGCTCCTCTAGTGATTTGGTTAGGTTGGTTCACACGGAAGAGAATCCGTGCATGGGTTAATGAGAACGATACTTTGAGACAAGAGTTGAATCACTACATGGATTTAGATGGGCTATTTGGATCTCCGGCCGCTAAGAGGAGTATAACAAAAATTGCACCATGTAAGTAACAATTTTTACAGTATTCTAAGTCTTTATCTTTTTTTTTTTTTTTTGGTTAACTCACTACATTTATTTATCATATGTAGATATATGGTGACGTTCTTATGGGATTGAAACACCTTTGCTACAAAAGTTCCCTATCATGGTCCTAGCCAAACTTATAGTGCTCGCCTTGTGAACGCAATTGGAGCGCATCTGACAGTGTAGGTTTTTTTATCAAGTATTTTTATAAATTATAACTTATGTTATCTTAATTTAACTATTTAAGTTATTAACTAACATTTTATATTCTTTTTAAGTTACATTCCAAGAAAATGAGTTGTCTTTTTCAAAAGAAACTTAGTGACCTTGTATTCATCCAATACAACACAAGGCTATAAAGGAGATTCGAATATTTAAAAAACAACAAATCTTTAGATCTAATTTTCTTGAGAGACGTAGAGGAAAATGACGAGTGGCCGATACCCACGGAAGCCGAGCTCCAAGACATTGTGAATTCAGATGATGGTCTTCTTTCGTCGGATGTGAGAGAAGCGATGGGAGGAAATGAACACGTCGGGCCAAGTACTAGGAGTAAAAGAGAACGCTATAGAGACGATGATGATGAGATTGTCGTTGAGGTAGAAGATTTGGAAGACCTTGACGTGGGTGATGATGATTTGGAGGGACATGTGAATGCTTTAGATGATGTTGACTCGGATGCGGAGCCCTTGGATGCGATTAAATTCCGTTTGATACCATGACCTTTATAATTTTAGTTCTTTACTACTTTATGACTTTAGTTCTTTATGTAATATTCTTTATGATTTTATATATGCATTATATTATGTCTTTTAAATTATATATATATATATATATATATATATATATATATATATATATATATATATATATATATATATATATATATATATATATATATATATATATATATATATATATATATATAGAATATGGTTCAGAGAGTACCACCCATTATGCAGCGCACCAGAAGGTACCATCTTTAAAAAAACTTTTTAAAATTTTTTTCCATAAACATGTTTTAATTAACATTATGAAAATCATATGTAAACACACTTATATTAGTTTGAATGTATGTGAACGTGCATTTATGTGATACGTGTTTTCATGCACTTAGAGTGTTCGGATTTGCATGAAATTTACATATGATCTGTGTAATGTTAATTATAACATGTTCAATGAAAAAAATTTTCAAAAAAAATTACTTTTAAGGGTGGTACCTTCTGGTGTGCTGCATAATGGGTGGTACTCACTTGAACCTAAATATATATATATATATATATATATATATATATATATATATATATATATATATATATATATATATATATATATATAATATGGTTCGAGAGAGTACCTCCATTATGCAGCGCACCTGAAGGTACCATCTTTAAAAAGCCTTTTTATAAATTTTTTTTTCATAAACATGTTTTAATTAGCATTATGAAGATCGTATGTAAATTTCACATACATTCACATCTCCTAGCTCCTAAAAAGTGATGTGAACACACACTTACATGATTTTGAATACATGTGAACTCACATTTATGTGATGCGTGTTTTCATGCCCTTAGAGTTTTCGGATTTGCGTGAAATTCACATATGATCTTCATCATGTTAATTAAAACATCTTCATGAAAAAAAATTTCATAAAAAATACTTTTAAGACAGGTACCTTCTGGTGCGCTGCATAATGGGTGGTACTCACTTGAACCTAAATCTATATATATATATATATATATATATATATATATATATATATATATATATATATATATATATATATATATATATATATATATATATATATATATGTCTGTATGTATATAATATAGCGCTATATCACCGCGATAACCGCATAGCAAATAGTGGTCTTGATCGTTGTTCGACCGTGAGACGCTATTAACTGCATAGGTTTTGATATTCGGACTTTTCTCTTTCTTTTTTAATGTCTATCTTTAGTTTTACTATCTCTTGCGAATCTTCCTTGGCCATTTCCACCTTCTCGTCTATTATTTCCGTAGTTGTGTTAATAATTTCTAACAATCCCTTGATGTGTGAACAACAACTTCTCACTAGTATTTTCTTGACTTCTTTTTCTAAACTTAATCCTTTCTTCGTAATTTTTAAGTTTACGATAATATCCTCTAATTTTATAGTCTTAACATCAACAATCATTTCAAGGGTTGCTACTACTGCATTAAGTACTTTTTGTACTTTCGTTTGCTCGTCAAACATTAATCCACATGTTGCAGCCTTTGTAGTAATACTCATCAACTTCCCAGCAAATGAATCTATTGATTCATCTTCTTTCATTACATGTCTCTCAAATTTTGATTTAAGTTAATGCAAATGTGCCTGTTGTACATCTTCTGTGCCAATAAATCTTGATTTTAAATAGTCTCAAATATCTTTTGCAGTTTCGCATCACGCAACTTGCATTTGCAAATCTTTTGGTAACCCTTGAAGTAGATATGTTGATGCAGAACTTTCCTTTTTTACATCAATCTCATTTTTGATGTAGTTGTTCCTTCTATCAAGTCCCAAACTCCATTTTCCACTAATATTTTCATCATCCTTAATGCCCATAACGTATAATTTGTCTTGTTTAAGTTAGGGTAATCCGACTCCGTAAACGTGGCAAGTTAAGCCCCGCTACATTGGTCAGATTGAAGTAATCAAGAAGATTAAAGATTAGGCCGCCTGAACTTACCGTTACTAATAGGGGTGCATAATGCATTTCACATGAGCCACCTAAGGAAGTGCATAGCTAAAGATGACCAGAAGGTTCCGCGATCCGAGATTCAGGTCGACGATAAACTTTGATATGTTGAACAACCCAAGGTCATTAGCGACCAAAAGATAAAAGGCTACGCACGAAAGAGATACCTCTGGTGCTAGTTCAATGGCGACATCACAAGGGCACCAGTGCGACGTGGGAACCTGAAGACGAGATGCGTAGACGATACCCTAGTCTTTTCGCGTTGAGCCAGATCCAAGGACGGAGGAAGGAAGGAATTGTAGCACCCTTGATTTGAGATCGGTACATGTGATTTCTTTATTCATTATTTATCTTAAAATTATCGAATTGGACAGTTCGGTTTGACATGTGGGTTCCGGCACGTGAAATGACGGCGTGGATTCAGGAAATCAGGTTAAAGTTTAATAAAAGATTATCACCTTATCAGTTGTTGATTTAATTGGGTCTTGATAATATAAACATGTATTAATCGATAATGGGATCACTTATTGGTATCGGGCCGGATTTATACCGAAAACGTATATATATTACGTTTCCTTAACATTTCCTTCACTTCTTTACTTTCAAAACCATTCCATAAGTGTGTGTGTGTTTGGAACTTCTGGACAACAACAAAGAGGAGAGCATTGAGGCTACCAACGTGCTCGAATTCATCTTAATCATCGTCATCATCTCCAAGTTTCCATTTTATTATGCAAGGTAAAGAAAAGCTTTCAATTCATGTGATTAACTACGTTTTTCGATAAGGGATCGGTAGGGAATGGATATATGACTGTTATGTGCACCTTTATAGAACAATTAATGAGTTCAAACACATCACAAATCGATTTTGGGCTAATTCACTGGTTGTGCGGAAATAGGGCGGACCCATGTCTTCTCGACCTCGACCGCTGCTGCGGTCATATGATCGCACCCGCGATGAGGCTAAGGCGATGGGAAGCCAAGCTCAGACGAGTACGGGCGCGATGAGGGAGCACGGTGGAGCTCAAAGGAGTGCGACCGAGGTGAGAGCACGACCACGATGACAATGTTACCACGGTGGGGGCGACCTTGACCGCAATCAGGGTCTAATGGGTAAATTGGGCTATTAGGTAGGGTTAGGCTTATTATGCGAGTTTAAGGGCTATTGTTGGGACTATTGTGTAATTAGGGTCACGAGTAGATTCGAGATAAGGTCACGGACCGAATTAGGAATCCGGAGAACTCGTGAGATAGCTATCAGATGAGATGCAAATATTTTTATGAGATGCATTTCATACTTCCATTTATTACTATTCTTGAATGACTACATGTTTTACTTCGGATTCGGGATGTATCGTGTTAACGGGTTTTAATTACTTAATCATGCTAGTTTATATTGTCTAACTGTGTTTTATACTTGTGAGATCTTGTGATATTGTACTATTGTGTTACATCGGGATGTATTGTAATTATTGTGATAAACTGTACGGCTGGGCCACGTTTCGGGTAGCTCCCAACCCTTTTTTATACTCGAGGACTTCTTTGTGCGGTTCCGGAGACTACATGCGTGGGAGGGGGATCCCATCGGGATTATTACTATTACGGGGACGATACACTTCGGAACATATCTCATATTACAGTTTAGCGGGGACTACTAAACCATTATATTGAATTTTGTGTTTTTAACTAACTTACATTTTCACTAGATAATTCAACTAACCCATTTTCTTACTTGTGCATTCAGAGGAGCGATAATAGGCTTGTTGCACCTAAGTAGGAATCTTCTATTAATTCAGCTCGAGGAGATTTAGCTACCGGACTAGAGGTGGTTATCTTTTGAGGATTGTAACTATGATTGTACTTCGGATGTGTATATTTTGGGACTTCCGTGACCTCCATACTTTAATTAAACTAAACTAACTAAATTGTCCAAGTTTTGGTTGTAAATTTATTTGAGTTATAACCGTGTGTATGACGCCACCTGTCTTTATTACGTGGCATTTTCATAATGTTACTGGTATAGAAAAATAATATTTTATTTATCCGAGTAATTAGATGATACATTGCATCATAAAAAATCACAATTTGGTGGCACGTGCAATTTAATATGAAGGAATACAAAAAGGCAAATGGCAAAGATAAGAACTGAAGTACGTGTATACCTAGCGAACAGTAAATGCACATGACACAAAAGATGGTACCAAGGTACCGCATCAAACTTGGTATTAGTGTGAAAAATGTAGCAATAAAGACCGGGTACCATTGAACATGAGCCTAATCAATCTTAACATCCTTTCTATAAGTAGATAATGAATCCTGGAAACAATATTGTGCAAAGTTATCAGGTTTGTTTTGAAACTAAGGTTGTGTCAAAATGCAAGTCGTCGATTCAAAAGAATAAGGATTAATTAACAAAGTCAGCTTTAGCATATTGTATGATGAGCATTCCACAGAAGTTTCAACACATACACTTTTTCTACCTAAAGTCAGTAGACATGGTACCTAAAATCAATTATGATTTTTCTTTCTACCTAAAGTCCAACACTTCTCTTATGAAAACATTAATTCTCTACATTTTATTTTATTTTTTTAATTTAATATATGTGAAATGTAGGACTTCAGGGGCCATTTGAGATTGTTGGTTACTAAAAATGCAATGATAATTCAAGTTAACTAAATTTCACATAAGTGAAATTTACGAAAACATTTAGGGACCTCACATAGTAAAAGAAATGTTAAGGACTAAAATGGTTTCTTTTTTACGACACCTGATTTCTTTGGCAGCACCCTCTTACCAGACACCTTTTTCTTGTTGAACTTCTTGACAAACATATCAATCATTTGGTCATCATCAAGTTCATAAAGATTTCATCCTCTTCCTCTTCCGTAGACACTTCTTCCAAGTCATCATCAGCATATGAATCAGCCTTAGTGAACACGTCACAAGTTTGACTCACAGGCAGTCTTACTTCGTCCACCAAGGTTGATCCCTTCTTAGATATCGCCGAGGCATTTTAAGACGTTCGAAAATACGTAACGCTAAAGTGCATCAGTCTTCGCGCCGACTTAGTTGAACATATTTAGAGAGTTCAACACATCGATGTCAACATCAATCTGGTTGATGATATTGAAAACGAATATTGAGACGAGGACTTCGCGCAGTTTAGTTTTCACTTGAACGTTTAAATTTAATGTTCTTATTTTAATGTTAAATTTTAAATTCTTATTTTAAAGTTTAAATTTAATGTTCTTACTTTTAATTTGAATGTTATTCATTTGAATGTATATTTTAATTTTAATGTATCAATTTGAATGTTTTTATTTTTAACGTTATTTTTAATTTATTATTATTAATTTTAATGCTAAAAATGAATTATACAATAATGGCAAGATGGCATCACTCCCCCACCAGGTGGCAAAAATAGAAAGAGAATGACAAAATTGATGTGGCGGCAAAAAAAAGAGTGGCAAGGGTGGCACCACTCCCCTTGACCTAGTTAAAAAAAAAAGGACAAGAAGCTAGTTGTAGCCTCGTAGGCGAAATAGAACAGATTAAGGCACAATGAGCCTATTTGTAGGTCATTGGCAGGAAGGGAAGAATGTCAAGGCGTAAGTTTAGCAAAATCTCAAACGTTTTAGGGTTAAAATATTATAGGATATTTTTGTAATTTTTATTTTCATAAGCTCAACCTATTTTTATCAAGTAGCTCTCCATTTAAAAGTGTACGGTTATTATAAACTTCAGGAAAAAAACTATCCCAAAAACAACTTATGGATAAAAAAGAACTCAATTTTTTTAAAAACCATCAGCTCAAACTCCCATAAAATGTGCGCCAAACTGACCAACATGGATGTACATGATTTTGTAATAAAAAAACAAGGTAAAAATTTATTATTATTCGATTTTCAAGTTTCTCAACAAGTACAATTGACAACTACAAACCCTTAATCTATTACTGCAAACAACCACGTCGAAGGCTTCTAATGTAACAATGCACAAAAATTTAAAGATAAAAAAGAAGCCAAATCATGGGTATGATATTTTCAAACATCTAGTAGACAAAATTTATTAGCTACGATATCAAGAAGGTAGTTTTTGCTATTTATCGCGAAGTTACAAAAATATGTGAGGTAGTCCGCTTTGATATGTTTGGTAAAAAATAATACACATATGAATACAGTCACACTTTGTCCTCAACTTTCAGCATGAAAACCAGAATGAATTTCGATCCAAATGGGATGCACATATAAACATTAAAGTCGTCTCTGGTAGGAAAATAGGAAATCATAAACCATTGAAGTGACTACATCATTTTCTTTACATATGTCCGTGATCTCGACCTGTAATGCCACCATATCACAATTAAAACAAATAAAGTCAGTCATACTTCAATGTCTTTTTATGTTCCGTAAGCTCAATTTTATCCAAATCTGGAAAGAGTAGAAAGTCAAGATATCAAGAATTGGGTGTATGATCTTGAAAGACGTTAAGAAAGATTTAGGATTAAAATTTAGAAGAATTTCTGTTTGGATTGATAGTGAAATCACTACCTGGAAGATGTATGTATTTATGGATCAGAAGGTAGTGATTCATGCAACTCTGCGCTCAGCATGTGGTGAAGTAGCATATCAACTCTTTGACTGCGTGTCTTTGTGCTGACAAGATTATTAGAAAATGTAAGTATATGAAAATTGGGTGTCTAGTTTCAAGTATATATGCACAACGAAAATGTAACAAAATTACACGTTGCATATTGGGCCTGGTCGAGTACATTTGGGTCAAAATGGGCCTTGGGTATCAATATGATTACAAAAACTACACTGCTAACTCATATAATTATTGACATAAAGGGTTTATATTGAAAAAACACAACGTAGTTTTACTGATTTGGTACCCCATAAGTTTTTAATTTTTTTTCATCTTTTTAGCACCTATTTTCTTGTCGTATTCATTTTGGTCCTCCTTAGGAAGGAAGGACCAAATTGATAAAAATAAAAAGCATGATGATTTTATTCAAATGACATAAGCAATAAAAACCATTATACTTCTACACATTAATCAGTGTGGTCCTTACGACACTTATTTTGATATAAACCCTGATATAAATGATTTAGAACATCAATAGCATTTGAATACATGCTTTGGGACTTTTGAGCTGTTTCAAATTTAGCTAACTTTTTATATTTGACCCGTTTCCATATTAAATGGGTTGAAATGACCATCTCTAAACATGACTATGTAGTATGTGGTACTTACCCCAAGTTACGGCGCCTTCCTCCCCTTTCCTGCATTTTTCATGCAGAAAGAAGAAATTAATTCTGATGCACCAATCCACAAATGACCATAAATAGATCCCAAAACCTCACGCCAATACAACATAACAAAACGGGATGCTTTAAAAACAACAGGAATACTTAAGTGCTTGATGATTTAAAATTTGTTAGTTAACATTATTGTGCTCGACCACTCGTTATGTAATGATAGAGTCAAAAGACCTGAAAAGGAGAGTTTCTTAATTGATACAATGTTTCATTCAGTTTGTATATAACCATTTATTCTAACTATTATGTATTTGGCCAAAAACTAGACTAAATTGCAACCCAAAAATACAACTAACAGAATCAAAACCGGGACCGTAGTCCCTTACTGAACCTGTTGGGTATTGGTCCAATTCCAGTTTATAACTAGTTCAGTACCATGAACCAAATACGAATTTGGGATTTTATAAAATTTTTTAAAACGGAAACTATTTGCGACTCCTGATTGGACTGAATGCAACCAAGAATCAGTTACTAAAAACTTTAGAACTGAAAACTAGTTTCACTAAAAGAAAGTCTAGAACAGAAAACCAAACTGAACATCGCATGTTCTGGTAACCAGTTCGGTCACAGCTTAGTTTTCTGTTATATTGGTCCGGACTCCAAAACTGACTTTGCACACCCCTACTAGTTCTGCATTGGAAAAACACTTCTTTGATCTAAAGTTCAAAGGACCATTTATCCATGATTACATTTGAATACCAGAATTTCTATACTCGCATGCTCCTCTTTAATTAAAGTTATGAAGCCCTAAAATGACTTTTACATGGAAATTGATGAACTTAACATTATAATTTGATCTATCTTTGTGAATCTTGTACATGCCTTTGAATGGTTGTACACCCAACCCATATTAACCGTTCAGAGTTTTAAAATCAATATATCTGCAATTCTAACGGATAATATACCATGTAATATACTAATATAACATAGATTTGATCAAACTTTACTAACCTTTGCTTCTTCTTCTTCTTCGGGGCTCTCGATTTCTAACTCGGCAAAGAATGCCTCCAACACAAACGCGACGATCTACAGAATTACACAAGTTTAACATAATATTGTAATTCAAATACTTAAAACATGAGCATAGAAAAGCATAATGCTGGTTCTAAAAACCAGTCACAAGGACTCACCAAGTTGAGGAGCAGCAAAACTGTTACTAAATAGAAGCTGATGAAGTACAGATACGTCCAAACACTTCCCGTCAACGTTACATAATCCTGTAAATGTTAAATGAAAGTTTGAGTGAACCAATTATAGCCATTAATGAAAAAGCATGCAATGAACATATCACATGATTTATAATGAATAATGAACAAGCAGCTAATGGCACACCTCAGCCCGCAAAATAAGTTGTATACAGACATCATATACGACTCCTGTATCTTGAATAATCTTATTGTCCAAAATTAATACTTCTCTTGTGGATTCTTATCAGTTATCATATATATAAGGGAGTTATCATATATTATATAAGGGAACACTGTAAAGAAAGGCAACGTATGTACTTCATACAAACAGGGTTAGCAGGATCCAAAATTATATATTTGGACACACCATTTATGAATCTTAATAAACTAAATATATAAAAATCCGAATAGTAGGTTTTAAAATATGTTTAATCAAAAACACCAATATCTTCGGTTCTATTGGAAACTGAAAATAAAAACATGCAGCAACAAAATGCAACCTAATAATCTAAACAAGCAAATTGAAACACCCCTTATGTATATCCATGTTATGTGTTAATCAGAGATGCATCTATTTTTGTGCAGCGTTACATTTGTGTTGATTTTAAGGTATTGTAATAATAATTGTTAAATAGAGGCCAAGTAAAACATTTAATTAAATTGAAAGGGGCATTTCAGAAAATAATGCTAATATGAAGGGTGTTAGGTGAAATTTTAAAATAAAATAAAAAAAGATTCTAATCAATCACATGATGTCACGTTACCCTATCCCATTGGCCAATCTCATTTGCAAATTTTTGTAATAACAATTTCTAAAATGGCAATATAAATTGTGTAGAAAGATAATGCACATTTAAAATTTTGTCTAAAAATGTAATATGCGGTTAAATTTTAAAAATGATAATCATTTTGGTGCATTAGTGATATCTAGTATGCATATGGCAAATTACAAAGAAATAAACGATACTTTATGTCAATTTCTACTCTGGGTAACATACTTTTATTGTTGTGTGGAAAGGGAACATACTTTTTAACTTCCTGTGTAGAATTTAAACATACTTTTAAGAATTTTTAAGAAGTATAATTTATAGTTATTAGTGATCACTCGTACGAGTTGCCTCATTTTAGATATAAGTTGACTAGACTCGTACGAGTCTAATAACTATCTTAGTGACAATGTTAACACTTTCAATGACACCTTTTTAGTGACGGCTTACCATTAAAAATTGGAGAAATACAAATACTTTACCTTTGTTGAAGAACATTTAAAAGTATGTTACCTTTTTCCATAACCTTAAAAGTATGTTGCCCAAAATAGAAATCAACACAAAGCACATCACTTTAATTTTTACAATATTCCTATATGCATATAACTTGCAAAGGAAGGTGGAAATGAAAATAAAAAACAAAATAGTACCATGAGTCGATCATACCTGCATCCAGACTTGCCAGGATCCCATCACAAGCAAATTGAACAGTGTCACCATACCGTTGGGGTAGTCATTAAAGTTAAATAACAAATAACTGATTAAGTCAAGGAATATGTACTGAAAAACCGATGCATATGTAACAAACATGACACATGAGCAACTAACAATATAGAACCTAAATCATCAAAAATATGTTTAAATAACTATCAAATGAAAGTGCTTAGTAATAGAAAAGCATTCTAGACTATGATGTAGGATACTCGCTATCAGCAAGATCTGTACTAGGTAGATCTGGGTTCCCAGCATTGACTATCCCACCGAAGACCTAATACCATTAGGAAAAAAGGTAAGTTCCAATATTACATATATATTTTAGAAGTTCCATATTTATAAGAAAGTAAAAGGGAAGTGGTCTCTGTTGGCGATGGGAGGCCAACTGCCAAGCTCGGACGAGTACGGGCGCGATGAGGAAGCACGGTGGAGCTCAAAGGAGTGCGGCCGAGGTGAGAGCACGACCGCGATGACAACGTTACCACGGTGGGGGCGACCTTGACCGCAATCAGGGTCTAAAGGGTAAATTGGGCTATTAGGTAGGGTTAGGCTTATTATGTGGGATTAAGGGCTATTGTTGGGACTATTGTGTAATGTCAGTCGTCTGTGTTAGTCGTCTGTGTTACTCACGGTCACGAGTAGATTCGAGATTAGGTCAGCGACCGGATTAGGAATCCGGAGACCTCGTGAGATAGCTGTCAGATGAGATGCAAGTATATTTATAAGATACATTTCATACTTTCATTTATTACTATTCTACAATGACTACATGTTTTACTTGGGATTCGGGATGTATCGGGTTAACGGGTTTTAATTACTTAATCATGCTAGTTTATCTTGTCTAACTGTGTTTTCTACTTACGAGATCTTGTGATATGGGTAGCTCCTAACCCTTTTTTTGTACTCGAGACTTCTTTGTGAGGTTCCGGAGACTACGTGCGTGGGAGGGGATCCTATCGGGATTATTATTATTACGTGGACAATACACATCGGGACATATCTCATATTCCAGTTTAGCGGGGACTACTAAACCATTATATTGAGTTTTGTGTTTTTAACTAACTTACATTCTCACTAGCTAATTCAGCTAACCCATTATCTTACTTTTGCATATCATGGACTCAGAGGAGCGATAGTAGGCCTGTTGCACCTAAGTAGACATCTTCTACTAATTCAGCTCGAGGAGATTTAGCTACCGGACTAGAGGTTATTATCTTTTGTGGATTGTAACTATGACTGTACTTCGGATATGTATATTTTGGGACTTCCGTGACCTCCATACTATAATTAAACTAAATTAACTAAATTGTCCAGGTTTTGGTTGTAAATTTATTTGGGTTATAACCGTGTGTATGATGCCACCTGGCAGTCTTTATTACGTGGCATTTTCATAATGTTTAGGGGAGAAAAAGAATATTTTATTTATCCAAGTAATTAGATGATACATTGCAACATAAAAAATCACAATTTGGTGGCATGTGCACTTTAATATGAAAGAATACAAGAAGGCAAATGGCAAAGATAAGAACTGCAGTGCAGTACCTGTATACCCAACGAACAGTAAATGCACATGACACAAAAGATGGTACCAAGGTACGGCATCAAACTTGGTATTAGTGTCAAAAATGTAGCAACAAAGGCTCGGTACCGTTGAACATGCATCAACAGCCTAATCAATCTTAACATCCTTGCTATAAGTAGATAACGAATCCTGAAACAATATCGTGCAAAGTTATCAGGTTTGTTTTGAAACTAAGGTTGTGCCAAAATGCAAGTCGTCGATTCAAAAGAATGGGGATTAATTAACAAAGTCAGCTTTAGCATACTGTATGATGATCATTCCACAGAAGTTTCAACACATAGGCTTTTTCTACCTAAAGTCAGTAGACTTGGTACCTAAAATCAATTATGATTTTGTAATTTCATTTATGTGAAATGTAGGACTTCAGGGGCCATTTGAGATGGTTGGTTACTAAATATGCAATGATAATTCAAGTTAACTTAATTTCACATAACTGAATTTACAAAAACATTTAGGGTACTTTACAAAGTAAAAGAAATGTTAAGGACTAAAATGGAATATGTAATAGTTAGTTGCTAAAACACGACAATAGCCCATTCCCAAAAGCTTGGTTTATTTGCGAAAAAAGAGCTTAGTGTCATGCCCTTACATAGGGACCTTTGTATTGCAGCAGCAGTTATGATGGCCATCTGCAGTTCCAATTCAACATATTGCAGGAAATTTGAAGTAAACATACATTACAACTTTTAAATTCAAATATTTTCACAGCCTTACCACTCCCCATTTGAAATAAATGTTAACCCCTTTGGAGATACGAATGTTGCTGTTTCTCCTATAACTGCAAACAACCATGAAAAGGAACAAAATATAAGTAACTACTTATTTGGAAAACAAATCATACAAATAGGAGAAAGGTAGATTGGATTGTAAATATGAACAAAGTAATTTTAGATACGTTAGACATAACACAATTTAGTACACGACATACAGATCAATCTCACTCAGTTCGTCACAAGTAAAATTATCCTAGTCACTTTTGCAGATTGAGTATAAATACACCCCTCTCAAGTCTCAATATGATACATACAAGGTGACAACTCAATATCCTGTATTCTTTGATTTATACAAGATTTGAACAGATATGAGTAGCTTTTGGCTTACATATTGAAATTTGCATTTGTTTCACTCTGAAATCCAATCTTAATTTATGCTTGCTACAGCTCATATGAAACATATGCAGTACGCCTTCTATTAAGACAACCACATCATCAAACAGAATTGAAATCTATCAATTTTCTTTTTTAATTTTCACTAACTGCTCCCAAAAATTGATTGCACACTTTGCATTTTTGGATATGCAAAGTATTCACTGAAGAACTTTCATCAATACACAAAGGCATTTTGGTCTGTGACTACATGTAGAATAAGAAGTTCCCTGACTTTACACATGCAGAATAAATATTTTATATTTTAGTAGATAAATTTAAGGTAATTGCATAAAGAGGGGATGCACTCCATGTTGATTTCTCTTTCCCGTAATGAAATTTCGAACTTTTGAAAAGCGTTAATTTAGTTGTTTTTTGGTGATAAAATGTCACTCAAAAAGTGTCGGTCAAATATGGGCTATGCGCCTATGGGATTTAATAGTCACCAAACCATAGCACATGCCCCTTAACTATGTGGGTTACACGATTACCTCCTCCATGTTGGCTACGAACAGAGCCAAAAGTGTCACTAATGACTAAAAGCAATTTTCAAAAATTTAAAGTACATTTACCTTTTTTATACCGAATATCAAAGTTCATCACCTGAATAGATTCAGCCTAAAGTAGGTTGCCTTTTTATGCAATTAACCCATAAATTTCTGTTTTATATTATTTTATGTCTGCGCAATGAAAGAAGAATAATTACATATACTGATGTTGGAATTGTGGAACGTACCTATGACCAATGTGACAATGAAATCAAATTGGTTTTGACTATCCTTCCAATAGTTTACGAATCCATAAGTGTACACTTTTAAAGCCATCTCAAGTACATATATCCACCCTGAATGCAAAATAAGTAAACAACTTCCTATAAGATAATTCTCTACTTTTTAAATGGTATGAAAGGCAAATGTTGAAGCTACAAAACACTGGATGCGATGAAAATTCACTCTGGATGAGCTGATGATGCGCTATAGCTGACAAAAATGGTGTGTTAAAGAACAGTTGTAGCAAGTACTTTACCAAAGACAAACTCCACTTTCTGCCAGAACTTCTGACCAGAATTGTTTTGTATATCAAGCTGTTAAAGTAAGAGTTGGAATTTACGAGATTCGTTAAGTTATGATTCAACAATTGCAATGAGAATACACAACATGCTAATATTTCATTTAGTCACTGATTCAACGGTTGCATTAAGACCCAAAGCTCTGCAAGTTGATGAAAGCAAATTTCTGGATAGCACATGTTCAGGGATTTAACTCATACATACCGTTGTTTCAATGATAACAGCAACCAGATTCAAGAGGAGAACAAAAGCGATTACATATCCAAACATTGAGCTTTTGACAAAGCCTTTAAGAGTTTCAGATAAGGAAGAATTGTAGAAAGGGAACTTTTTCAGCCACGGTTCCTGCACAATGAGGGCACCACGTGAAGAAAGGCTGAGTTAGATAAATCTCTTATTCCTTCCATGTCAAATAGAAAAAGATGCTTCTCATGAACAACTTACTGTATCCTCCTTTTGAAATTTTAATGCAATTGCATTGCAAAGATCATTGAATTCTTCCGGATTAATCTACAAGTAAAACATCAGAGTAAACTAAGACAATCAACCATCTATTATCAGTTAAGAATTTAAAAAAAAAAAAAACATATAGATGTTTTGCAAGCTCTAGTAACTCTACTTATACATATAACTATAGACAAAAAAAAACCTACCTTAAAATCGCCACTGTCATCCAATGCATCAAATATCAACTCGAAATCTTCTTTTGATATTTTTGGCAGTGACCTGAATAAAAAATATTTGTTTTATAGGCCATAATAGGAATGCTACAATATGATGGCACAAGTTCAGTATACTCATTTGTTTAAAATTTAATATCACCAACGAAAGAACATGGAATATTTAAGGATGCTTATAAACCTATCCACATATCATCAGCTCAGATAAAACTATTGGGATTAGATATTCATGTAATAGGGTGTTATTTAATCTTAAATTGTTTTATCTATTTACCTATTTAGGTTAGAATGTGTATATATCTGTGAGGTTATCCTCAGTTCCTCACTAAGTAATGCAACACATAATTTTCCCCTTCTCAATTTCCAGATTTCCCTCACATAGTATAACACCTTGACCAGAACTTTGTCGAAGACCTCGCCACCACCGACACACGACTTTGTCAGACCCCAATCGGCACCGGCGGAACCCTAATCCGCCAACATCGATGTCCCTGACTCCCTGATGTGTAGAGCTGTCTCTACATTCCTCCCTTCCGTCCAAGCCGTTCGGTTCTACGTCACTGCCACCTTCACAGTTCCCTGAGCACGTGGTTTTAGAAGTTTCCTTTGTTGGGAAAAGGATCCATATAAACACTAATAAAACTTGCACAGGACTTGGATAATCAAACCAACTTCTTTATTAATCAAACTAAATTCACGCAATTTACAATCTTGAATAAGGTTCCTATTTATACTAATCTAAGAGGTGCGACGAAAGGTTGCAACTCTTCATGGAACCTCTTCACGAATGGTTATGTCTTTTCGAATAGACACACCCCTTCGGTTTTAACTAAGTGCTATTTGGTCGTTGCACTTTCTATAATTACATAATCAATACATTAACTAATCTATTTTACATATTCAATCTAACAATCATGATTAATCCATCATTCTCCCCCTTAATCTTGATTGTTCTTTGTCAGGCCTTCAACTCTAAGTAGTTGTCTCATTGTGACAAACTTTATTCTTGGTAGTGCTTTAGTAAGTATGTTGGCTCTTTGTCTTTCTCCACTGATATGCTCGACTATCAAATCTTCTTTTTCAACACATTCTCTGATAAAGTGGTACTTGGTGTCAATGTGTTTACTTCTTCCATGAAACACTGGATTCTTCATAAGAGCTATTGCTGACTTGTTATCAACATAAATTTTGATCTTTTGCTCTTTAGTGTTGGTAATATTGTTGAGTAGTCTCTTTAACCATATTGCTTAAGTTGCTGCTGCTATAGTCGCAATGAACTCTGATTCACATGATGATAATGCTACTGGTCCTTGTTTCTGAGTACTCCAGCTGATTGGTGAGTTTCTAAAGTAAAAAACTATTCTCTTTGTTCCTTTTCCTTCTTGTGTGTCAATGTCATAACTGCTGACACTATAACCTTCTATGTTGTTTCCTCCTTTGAATCCATAACTTATTCCATAGCCTTTAGTTCCTTTGATGTACCTTAATATCTGTTTAATAGCTTTCATATGTTGTTCCTGTGGTTCTTGCATAAAACGACTAAGTATTCCAACTGAGTAACTTAAGTCGGGTCTTGTATGCAGTAATATCGTAAACAGCCAATTATGCTTCGATATTCTGTGTCATCTACATATGTTCCTTCTGAAAGCTTTGTCAATTTGAGACCTGGTTCCATAGGTATCTTTGCATCATCGCAAAGTATATTGTTTGCATAGCCTGTTTGTTTTATTGAAATCTTGCCATAACTCTGCATAACTTCAATGCCGAGATAATAGGCTAGTAAGCCGAGATCACTCATCTCAAACTTATCCTTCATTTGATCTTTGAATAGATCAATCTCGTGTTTTGGTGTTCTAGTTATCAGGTCATCTACATATACTCCTATCAAAAGTGTTGATGACGTAGTTGATCTTGTATACACAGCTTGTTCTAGTGCACAGTTGCTAAAGCCTAACTCCTTCAGGGTCTTATCTAACTTCGTGTACCATGCTCGTGGTGTTTGTCTAAGACCATATAGAGCTTCAATAAGTTTATAGACTTTGTCTTCATGTCTTGGATTTACAAATCCTTCTTGTTGTGAGACATATACTTCTTCCTTCAAATCACCTTGTAAAAGTGTTGATTTTACATCTAAATGGTGTACTTCCCATTTATTGTAAGCTGTTAGAGCTAATATTAGGCGTATTGTCTCAATTCTTGCTACAGGTGCAAAGACTTCATGAAAGTCTATGGCATGTTCTTGTATGTATCCATTTGCTACTAATCTTGCCTTGTGTTTAACTATTTCTCCATTAGCATTTCTCTTTGTCTTAAATCCCAACTTTAAACCTATTGCTTTATGATTTCTTGGTAAAGTGGTTAGCAACCAAGTATTGTTCTTATTGATAGAATCTATCTCTGCCTTCAAACCTTCAATCCATTTTTCATCGATAGCTGCTTCCTTGTAGTTTCTAGGTTCATCTTCAACTAAAAGTAATTGTTCGTGTATTTCACTTAAAGATTTGTATCCTCTTCTAGGTACATGATCAATTCTAGAGTCTGAAGATGAATCTGTATCCGGGCTATGTGTAGGTATATTGGTTTTTTTAGGGCTGTAAGTCTCAGTATTTATATCTTTACAATATTTTAAGAATTCTCCTAATGTGAATTCTCCTCCTCTATCCGTTCTAAATATCTTCATATTGGTTCCATATTCATTTTATACCCTTGATTTGAATTCCTTAAAGAATTCAAGTGCTTCATCCTTTGAGCTTAGAAAATATTCCCACATATATCTTGAGTTGTCATCTACTAATAAAATTATGTATCTCTTTCGTGATGGTGTTGGTGGTGATATAGGACCACATAAATCACCATAAACTAACTCCAATGGTATCTCTGATCTTGCATGAGTTTGTTTTGGGAATGAAGCTAAATTATGCTTCCCCTTTAAGCATATATCACACACACTTGTGGTATTTCTAATATTGGGTATTCCTTGAACCAATTTCTTTGATGCTATTGACTTTAGAGAGTTAAAGTTCAAGTGGCTTAATCTTGCATGCCAAAGCCATGCTTCATCTTGCAAATTGCTTAACAGGCATATAGGTTCTCCTATTCTTTGAGTATGTAATATACTTGTGATATTATACGTTGTTCCATATTCTTACATTCTAAAAGTATAGATCATGTCCCTTTGATCTCTATGTACGGCCCATCTCCGAATCGTACTTTTCTGGTAATCATTTCATTGAGTTCTTTGAAATGATTCTTAATTCCTGTCATATGGTTACTAGCTTCATTATCTAAGAACCATGTATTGTCATTGTTTGTTGGTAATCATCTTGGTTCTAAGTTATCTTCATTTAATAGAACTTGTTGGTGTTCTTCTATGGTTGTCATAAGCAATGTTGGTTCTAAGTCTTCTTCTATTAGGTTTGACTGTTCATTGTTTTGACCTATTTGTGGACATTTGGATGCATAGTGTCCATTGTTCTTACATTTATAGCATTGAATTCTACTCATGTCAGGAGTGAATTTTTTTGAGTTGCTATTGTTCTCTTTCTTGAAATTATTTTGTGAGGGTTCATGATTTTTTCTTTCTGATTTGAATCTATTACTTCCTCGACCTCGTGAGTGGTTAAATCTATTACGACCACGTCCTCTAAAGTGTTGACCTCTTCCTACATGTTGTGTGAACATCAAGTTCTCTTGACTATCAGCATGTTTATCTCTTTTGAGTTTTAATTTCTCTTCAAAAGTTTTTAGTCTGCCAACAACTTCATCTAATTTCATTGTGTCTAGGTCTGAGTATTGTTCTTTAGATGCAACTATCTGTAGATACTTGTCTGGTACTGCGTTCAATAGTTTCCTAACGAGTACCGGGTCTTCATATGTTAACCCTAGGCTTGCTGCCTTATTAGTAAGACTAGTCATCTTCGTGATGAAAGAGTCTACTGTCTCATTTTCCTTCATATATAACATCTCAAATTCTGTTTTGAGTGTTTATAACCTAGCTTGTTGGAGACTTTCTACTCCTATGTGTCTTGTCTTTAAAGTATCCCATACTTCTTTTGCGGTCTTAAACTTTGAAATAAATAACAACCGATCTTCTGGAAGTGGTTGATAAATGTAGGCGATTGCCGTTTTATCTTTCTTAGCATCTTCTTGAGTTGTTTCTTGTGGTTCAATCATTTCCCACAAGTCATTTGCTTCTAATATCGCTTGCATTTTAATTGTCCACATAGTATAATTTGTTGTCTTCAATATAGGGCAAGTAAAGTGAAATACTATCCCTATCTCCTTTATATATTCTTAGGACTACCTCCTTATCCTTCATTTCTATCACCCATACTTTAGATTCTCACAATCTAAGTCTTACGGAACTTTATAATTCTCTATTATAAATTCTTTCACAAATAAGATTCTCACAATCTAAATTTTTTGGTTTCAGTTTTAGGCTTTTCTTTAAGGACAAAACTATCTGACTCTTTACATGTTTTTCTTATTTAGTTCACAATTATAATTGGCCGGTTATAAAAATGAACTTGATTTAATTTTGTCACAAGTATAAATAAATGACAAATTTATCTTTAAGAAAAACTATAAACTTTAAAACTAAAGTCTATATCAAAGAGTAGTGATACTTTTGTTGTGCACTATTTTAAGTATCAACTATTTTAAAATTTTACAAGTTACGTTATAAAACTTTAAAACTGATAATAAATTATAAGTTATGTTATAATTTATTTTCTGAAACCTAATTTTATTACAAGTTACGTTATAATAAAATTAAATATAAGGTTATTGCTAGTTTTATTTTTACACAAATAAAACAAGGTATTTGGGTGTAAAAATACATAACCTTAAACGCGGGCCGCAAAAATTCGTTTTGGGCTCCTTTTCTTCGTTGGGCTTCTTTTCTGTTTGGGCCTCCTGCTTGGGCCTTTTAATTGATCTGGCTGGACTTCTCTCAATCTCTCAAATCTTGAGTCCGGTTACTGCTTGTTCCAATTCCCCCTTCGTTGAAACGTTTCTACACTCTGTACTGAATTTTTCTTTTCCCTTTTGAAACGATGCGATAGTTCTATTTTTCCCTTATGTACCGTTTCTGTCAAACGGTGTTTCCCCTTTTCTGTGAACCGGTGTAACTCTCTTTTCCAATCGCTGCCTTGATGAATCGATGTAACCCTCTATTGAATCGGTGTAACTTGTTCTTCTCAATCGCTATCTCCCTTCTATGAATCGACGGTTTGTTTAACCTAAAAACCCCTCTGTTGCCTACTCCTAATCGGCGCTTATGATGATGTTCTCTGGTTATGGTTTGTGTGATGGTTGCGATGGTGGTTCAGTGGTGTATGGCAACGGTTGGTTACAGGTTTCCGTCCGTGGGTTTTTACTCCTACGGTGGTGGCACTTATCTCTGTGGATATTTCTACGGCGGTGCCTCTGAAATCAGGTTCTATCTCTCTGATTTCTTGTTGCCTTCGATTTCAGTATGCAATCTCTGAAATTAGGGTTTACTATGTCTATTGCTATATTTGCGATGGGGCTTATTGTTCTTCTGTAAAATTTGTTGCTTTGAATTTTTGCCTTCGGTTCTTATGGGTTTGCCTACTATTGGGAATTTGATTTCAATTCCTATTGAAATCTGGGGAAAAACTTGATGAATTGGTGTCGGGTGTTTGTAGAACAACTCCTCTGTTCTGCCGCCCTTGGTACTGATGATGATTCCCCTTGAATCACCTTCTGGAGTAATTCGTTGATTGCTGTTAATCTTCGTAAATGATGAAGTCCCAATGGTTTGATTAAACGTGGTGCTCTGATACCAAATGTTGGGAAAAGGATCCGTGTAAACACTAATAAAACTTGCACAGGACTTGGATAATCAAACCAACTTCTTTATTAATCAAACTGAATTCACACAATTTACAATCTTGAATAAGGTTCCTATTTATACTAATCTAAGAGGTGCGACGAAAGGTTGCAACTCTTCATGGAACCTCTTCACGAATGGTTATGTCTTTTCGAATAGACACACCCCTTGGGTTTTAACTAAGTGCTATTTGGGCCTTGCACTTTCTATAATTACATAATCAATACATTAACTAATCTATTTTACATATTCAATCTAACAATCATGATTAATCCATCATCCTTGGTTCTGTTAAAACTGTTCCTAGTCTTTTGGAACATGTTCCCAATTAATAAGCTAGACTTAGTCATCAGTGATAGCTGCTTCTGTTTGAGTTTTTCAGTTTCTTGTAATGGCTGTATATATAGCTCCAGTAGACAGTAGCTCCTTGCCCCTACCCTACAGCTGTTGCCTGTACAACATTTTTCTTGCGATTCATATTCTTTTAAGAGAACATCAAAATGTTTTTTTTCTAGCAGAAACATGAACATACATATTAAAATCAAGGGTAAATTAAATATTTCGTCCCTGTGGTATACCATAAATATTGGATTGGAATTTTTAACTTAATTACACTGACAGTCCTTATGGTTGAAGTTCTGTTATTGATTTCGTCAATTGGTCATTCATAATGACCATATTGCCCTTGTTTAATAATTATTATTAAAGTTGATTTTACTATTATTCTATTATTATTAAATAATAAACTAATCTAAAAAGTTAAAATATTAATAAAATTAATTTAATATAAAATGCATAAAATTGGATAATTAAATATTAGTAACAACAAATGAATTATTATTATCATTTATTAAAAATTAAAAAATAACTTTAAGAGTTTGATTTTTGAATTTTCAAAAAGAAGTAAACTTTTTTTAGATCTGAAAATAGATGTAAACATTGTCAAAAAGTATTAAAATTTTACATAAACAGCTTTTTAACACTTTCACTAAACGTTTTCATGATTTGAATTTTTAAAAATATGTTAAAAATTTTAAAATATTTTGAAGACATTTATTGTTTTGAAATGTTAAAAAAAATTTAATGTTTTTTAAAAAAGTTTTAAGTAAAATATTTAAACAGTTTTGAAAATTCAAAGTAAATATTTTTAAATGTTTTTAAAAAAGTTTTAGAAAATATCAAAAAAGTTTAAAAAGTTTAAATTTATTTTATTATTCACAAAAGCGTTTAGTTTTTTCTAAAAATTTCAAAAAGAGTTAAAAGCTATTTATTTTATATTTTTAATCAGCAAAATGACGAGAATAACAATTTATATGTTTTTATAGGTGTTTTAATCCTAATTAAAAATAACTTAATTTGAAAATGAGTACTTAATAAATTTATTTTATTTTATGATTTAAAACGGTGTACATTTTATTTTAAAAAGTTCAAAAAATCCAACCAAAAATGTTATTTTTTGGTGTTTAATTAATAATAATAATAATAATAATAATTTACATGTTTTTATAAATATTTTATTTTTTATTTTATATGTGTTTTACATTAAATTAATTTTAATTTTTTTAAAAAAAAATTTAATTAGTTTATTATTTTATAATAACAGAAATGACAATAAAAAGAATATTTATAATAATTATTAAACAAATAAAGGTAAAATAAGTCATTTTAAATGGCCAAAGGATGAAATTCGTAACAAAACTTCAACCACAAAAGACTGACAGTGTAAGTTAAAAGACCTAATCCGTAATTTCTAATAAACCACAGGGACGAAATTTGTAATTTACCCTAAAATCAAAGTGTTTACATGCCCCTTTGGTTCATCAAGTGACTTGTCACACTCTAGGTTTCAGCAACATTCCTTTTTTTTGTATCCAACTCTCTAAGTGGTTCCTTCCTATTTTCGGTTTTAGCATCCCAGCTCCGTCCTTGCTGCCATACATCGTGCTGCAGTTTCTGTTCTTAAAGCTGTCATGAAAGTATAAACCCTGTCAATTACCATCTGTGTATGCCTGTTCACGATGTGCATGTCCTGTTCTTGAAGTCGTCAAGAAAATCCAATGTGTTGTCCTTGTTCCTTTTCCCTATGCACCATCATGACTCCTATTCTGAAGCCATTGTGAAGCCGTTTATGAAAGGCCTCAATCATCACACCACAAATGGGGATGTTGAAGTTCAAGAGGAGCAATTAGTCAGGTGTAGCAAGTTGAGCATGATTAACATCATTGGTGTGAAATAAAAGGAAGAACAATTGTATTGCTAAATGTAAAATCAGTAAATGATTTAGTAAAACAGAAAATTAATCACAAAGGATTCCATGGTAACTCCCTCTCTAAAAGCTAAATTGCTAAGAGCCCTCTCAAAGTTGCTAACAATGAGCCTAACAAGATCTGATCATAATTCTTCAGACCGAGCTCACACTCCTCTCCTCTTATTTATAAATTGTATTTCTAACTAACTACTAACATTATTCCTATTTTGCCCCTTTCTAGAATATACTATTGTATATTTCTATCAATACTCCCTCCTTATGAAAGTCATGACCTCAAGACTTGTTGACTGTGTATATCATTCTTCCACTTCCACTTCACCAACCATTTTGCCACAACTTCATATTTGTTCTTGATTTGCAATCCTTTTTGCCAATATGCACGCAATCGTTCAGCATAAATGTAGATTCCTTTAAGAACTCCCACTAT
The DNA here is from genome assembly GCA_020465985.1 of Centrapalus pauciflorus. Classification (NCBI taxonomy): domain Eukaryota; kingdom Viridiplantae; phylum Streptophyta; class Magnoliopsida; order Asterales; family Asteraceae; genus Centrapalus; species Centrapalus pauciflorus. Next base: position 240,237 of record JAANYP010001941.1, on the reverse strand, counting down.
GTTGCACCCTTTAATTGTCTTCATAAATCCATAAAAAAACAATCATGTTGTCCGGAATAGTCGACCAACGTTGCGAACTCGAAATCCAGCCGAAAATTATAAAATATGACATCTCACTACTAGGTTGTCCCATGCTCTTGCCGTTGTTTAAAACATATCTATCAACATGTACTTCGTCGAAAGGATCTTCGTCAAAGTCTTTTGTATGCATTTCATCAAACACCTTGTTAGCAACAACTTCTCTCATAACTACATCTTCTTTTCCACCCACAATATTCACTGCATCACAATCAGATCGTGGAACAATGTTTCCCTTGATTGATTAATGATTGATTGGTGAAACTGATGAGAATCTGAACTTGAGGAATTCGCGCGGCGATCCACCAGAGCAGTCACCATTCTCATCAACAGAATCGAAGACAATTCCAGATCTCATTCCTCCCCTCCCCCTGAATCATGTTGTTTCCCCTGTAGCTTCATCCAATTCAGCATCTCCTTACGAAACTCTGCGTTCTCAATTTGATCAGCGGCCAGAGCCTTTTATGCCCCGGTATGGTTACTCCTGGATACAAGCGGGTTGAACGATACATTTGGGGACTCAAACCCCAAATCCAAGGGAATGTAACCTCATCCACACCGACGGCGATCCAGAATGACATTCAAAGAAAAGTTAAACCGGTAACAAACCCTATTGCAACAAGTGCAACTATCACCACAACGGCCAATGTACAAACCATAGTTACCAGATTCGTGGTTCGATCCGGTACGGGAACGCCATATCTACCGTATCTGGTACGTAGGGGGTAGGTTCATTTCGGTACAATCCGAGTACGGTGTACCAAGTTATTTGGTACGATGTACCACATTAAACATTAGATTAAGATTATAACAAATATATAGCATTAAACAGAAACATAGACATTAAACATAACAAACATATAGCATTAAACATAACAGAAAGTTAGAAACAGAATTCAAAACAGAAACATAATTCAAACTATTTCTCTAGTCTAGCCGCTTCCTTTTATTGAGAGTAAACAATACGGCTAGGGTTTTCTATTAGAATTGAAGTAAAGAACAATGAAAGATGAAAATAATACATATAAGAAAAGATTAGAAAATTGACAAAATTAACATTCTACTATGCTAACTATAATAAGAATGATATATATGTTAATATCCCCCCTGAAACTCATAATGCCACTGCAACAAGCATTGAGATTTGTCGGGCAAGAAGCGGAAACGGGAAGTCGAATGAGCCTTCGTAAAAATATCAGCAATCTGCATAGTGGACGGAACATAAGGCAACGAAATCGTCCTAATGCGAAAATGATGACGAGTCAAATGACAGTCAATCTCAATATGTTTCGTACGCTCGTGGAAGACAGAATTACGAGCAATCTATAGCACTCTGATTATCACAATACAAAAGAGTAGGCGCAGAAACATCAACACCCATATCCGCGAGCAACCAACGCAACCAAACAACCTCACAGGTAGTAACTGCCATAGCACGATACTAGCCTCTGTAGAAGAGCGAGAAACAACATCTTGCTTTTTGTTTTTCCATGAGACAAGAGAGTTTCCAAGGAAAATGCAAAAACCCGTAGTAGACTTGCGATCGTTGGGGTTGCATGACCAATCAGCATCGCTATAAGCACGTAGCTCTAGAGACGATGTAGAAGGAAATAATAAACTCTGAAACTGAGTACATCTCAAATACCTAAACATACGAAGTAGGAACGTTAACAAACTGACTGACCACATGAACGGAATGAGAGATATCTGAACGAGTGACAATGAGGTAAATCAAACTACCTACAATAGTACGATACAAACTCGAATCTGATAGAGGAACACCATCATTCAGGGAGTAACGTGCATTGATTTCAAGTGGAGTATCAACAACTTTGTTGTCAGAATGACGAGCACGTTCAAACAAATCTAATATATACTTCGACTGAGATAACAAATAACCCTTATAGAGTGAGCATACTTCAATCCCTAGAAAATAACGTAACAATCCCAAGTCTTTCATAGCAAAACGAGTAGCAAGATCATGTTTAAGAGACTCAATACCCTCAAGATCATTACCCGTAATAATCATGTCGTCAACATATAAAGATAATAGAATCCGACCGGCACCTGTGGTTTTAACATACAATGTTGAGTCATGATTGCTTGCAACAAATCCAAGAGAAGTGACGACCGTAGAGAATTTCTCAAACCAAGCACGAGGGGCTTGTTTGGGACCATAAAGAGCCTTACGAAGAAGACAAACTTTACCCTTCTTATGAGCAACACCTGGAGGAGGAGTCATGTAAACCACCTCATTAAGATTACCATTCAAAAAAGCATTTTTAACATCCATTTGAGATATTTTCCACTGACGAACAGATTCCACTGCAATCAAAGTACGAACAGTGGTCATCTTTGCAACAAGCGCAAAGGTTTCCTCGTAATCGATACCGTACTGCTGTGAGTATCCCTTAACAACAAGTCTGGCCTTATATCGTTCAACAGACCCATCTGATTTGGTCTAAATCTTGTAGACCCAACGACAACCAATGGGATCCTTTCCTGGAGGGAGAGGAACCAAATCCCATGTACGAGTTTGATACAGAGCAGTAAGCTCCTCAGCCATCGCATTCTGCCAAAGTGGATCAGAAACAGCCTCTCTATAGGACGTAGGCTCAAACAAACGGTGAACATTAGCAATAAAAGAAGCAAAAGAAGCAGAATAAGAAGAATATGCAAAGTCGGGAAGTTTGGTAGACTTGCGAGGGCGAGTAGACTTACGTGTGGTAGGAGCATCCGCAGTTTCAGTAGGTGAATGAGTGGTCGTAGGCGTAGGCATAGGAGGAGGGGAGGAGGATCTGAAGCTGTAGACGACTAAGGAACAAATGTAGCTGTAGACCATTTTGTGTGTGTGTGTGTGCGTGTGTGCGCGGGTGCGTGCGTGCGTGCGTGCGTGTGTATGTATGTCAGGTTCAAAAAAGTACCTCTCGAAAGCAAGTAGATATATATATATATATATATATATATATATATATATATATATATATATATATATATATATATATATATATATAGGGGTGGGTTCAATGGAAAACCTATATGCATCGGAAAACCTGGGAACCACTTTATAGCCATTGGATCAGGTTATGCATCACGCAGAAAGTCGATGCATCACGCGGGAATTTGGTGCATCACGCGGGAATTTGGTGCATCAAGCGGGGAATTTGATGCATCACGCGGAAATTGTGATGCATTTGTGGTGGTACGTGGTGGTTTTCCAAAGTTTTCCGATGCATGTTGGTTTTCCATTGAACCTCCCTCTCTTTCTCTCTCTCTCTCTCTCTCTCTCTCTCTCTCTCTATATATATATATATATATATATATATATATATATATATATATATATATATATATATATATATATATATATATATATATGCTCGTATATAATTTTTTATTTCATAAATTATCTCACAATTAGTTACATTTGGGAACGATTTCGTAGGCGATTGGGTACGCGTACTAGGTGTGAGCAGTATTTGGTTTGGAATCGAAGAAACCAAAAATCAAACCAAACCGAATTCGATTTAGACCAAACCAAATACTAAATTTGGTTTTCGAATTGGTTTTAGACCAAATCGAATTTCAAATTAGGTTTATGGTTTGAATTATGGTTTCACTAATTATAGACCAAACCAAACCGAATTACAAAAAAAAAATTTTAAATATTTATTAAATATATTATATATAAATATATATGTATAAATTTATAAGTAATTACATATTAGAATTGGGCTAACATAATACCCAAGTCCCAAACCCAAACCCAAAAAACCCATATCCAAACTAAAAATACCCAATTACTATTTACGGATTACCCAATGCCCATTGAAAACTCCAGCAGAGTATAGCAGATAGCCAGACGCAGTCCATGACTCCAGAATCCAAAGCGATTAGCGAACCCTAGTTCGCCTTTCTCAAATTCTGTATGTGTGGAACCTAGTTCGCCTAATCGCTTCCCTTCACGAGTTCACGCACGTCCACAATCACAGTCGCTGCAGTGCTGCAGCGTCCACTTCGGCGTGGGTCTCACAGTCGCTGCTCCGTTCACGCTTGCTCAGGTGGGTCTCACTATCGACACTCACAGTCGCTGCTTGATTACTTTGAATAGGGTTGAAATGTTGAAATTTTTTTGTGTTTTGTAGTTGAAATGTCTGATGAAGCAACCAAGGAGAAGTCAAGCACACCGGAAACGGTGGATTCGACTTCAACAACAGGTACAATCCAGTGAACCCACCTTATTAGAACAATGCTTTTATTTTCGGTAATTCGGTTTTCGAACCGAACCAAACCGAATTCAAATTCGGTTTTCGAATTGGTTTCGCTCTCTTTGAATTCGGTTTGGTTCGGTTTTCGGTTTGGCCTTAAAAAATTTCAATTCGAGGAAACCAAAGAAACCATAAACCAAACCGTTGCTCACCCCTAACGCGTACCATAGGCGAACCGGTACGTAAACGTACGATTCGATACGTAGAACGTGCCTCGTCCAGCGAGGTAACTATCGTACAAACCCGTGCGACAAATGCAAAAGGCAAGGTCACCTGACCAAGGATTGCAATGTTTCCAACTCTGGGACTAACAATGGATCCCAGAAGGGATGCTTCGAATGTGGAAATACGAGGCACTTGAGAAAGGACTGCCCAAACTTGAGGAATAACGGAGGAGCTCAAGGAAGGGCCTTTGTAATGGGTGTTGGGAAAGGGGATCTATTTGCTAAACAAAATTGCACAGGATCGAATAATCAAAACTTGATCTTTATTAACATAACATCGAATTCACACTTTTACAATTTTGATTAAGGTTCCTATTTATAAACTACTAAGAGGTGCGTTTGAAAGGACGCAACCTTTCATGGAACCTATTCGAATAGTTGTGTCTATTCATGAAGAGACACACCCTTTCGGTTTGGCTAATTGCTATTCTAGTCCTTATACTTTCACTAATTACAATAATCATACATTAACTAATCTAAATTACATATTAGTCTAACAATCATGATTAAATCTATCATTCTCCCCCTTAATCTTGATTGTTGCTTGATAAGTCTTCAACTCCAAGTAATTGTCTCATTGTGACGAACTTGATCCTTGGTAGTGCTTTTGTGAGTATGTCAGCTCTTTGTTTTTCTCCGTTGATGTGCTCGACTATCAAATCTTCTCTTTCAACACATTCTCTGATGAAGTGGTACTTCGTATCAATGTGCTTGCTTCTTCCATGAAATACTGGGTTCTTCATTAAGGCTACTGCTGACTTGTTATCAACATAAATCTTGATCTTCTGTATCAGTATTTGTAATCTTGCTAAGTAATCTCTTTAACCATATTGCTTGAGTTGCTGCTGCTGTTGCTGCAATAAACTCTGATTCACATGATGATAATGTTACTGTTCCTTGTTTCTGTGTACTCCAGCTAATTGGTGACTTTCCAAAGTAGAAAACTATTCCTGTTGTTGGTTTTCCTTCTTGTGTATTAATACAATAACTGCTGTCACTATAACCTTCTATGTTGTTTCCTCCTTTGTATTCATAAGATATTCCGAAATCTTTAGTTCCTTTGATGTACCTTAAAATTTGCTTGATAGCTTTCATATGTTGCTCTTGAGGTTCTTGCATAAAACGACTAAGTAATCCAACTGAGTAACTTAAGTCGGGTCTAGTATGTAATAAGTATCGTAAACATCCAATTATGCTTCGATATTCTGTAGCATCTACATAAGTTCCTTCTGTAAGGTTTGTCAATTTGAGTCCTGGTTCCATAGGTATTTTTGCATCATTGCAGTCTAACATTCCTGCATCTTTAAGTATCTTATTTGCGTAGGCTGTCTGCTTTATTGAAATCTTGCCATAACTTTGCATAACTTCAATTCCTAAATAATATGCTAATAAGTCGAGATCACTCATCTCAAACTTATCCTTCATCTGATCTTTGAATAAATCTATCTCTTGTCTTGGTGTTCCGGTGATTATCACGTCATCCACATATACTCCTATCAATAATGTTGATGACTTGGTTGTTCTTGTGTAAACAGCTTGTTTTAACGCACATTTGCTAAAATCTAACTCTTTCAGGGTCTTATCTAACTTTGTGTACCATGCTCGTGGTGCTTGTCTTAGACCATATAGAGCTTTAGCGAGTTTATAAACCTTGCCTTCATGTCTTGGCTGTATAAAACCTTCTGGTTGAGAGACATATACTTCCTCTTGTAAGTCTCCTTGTAAAAATGCTGATTTTACATCTAAATGGTGTACTTCCCATTTATTGTAAGCTGCCAGTGCTAATATCAGCCGTATTGTTTCAATTCTAGCTACAGGTGCAAAGACTTCTTCAAAGTCTATGCCATGTTCCTGTATGTATCCTTTCGCTACTAATCTTGCCTTGTGTTTAACTATTTCTCCATTGGCATTTCTCTTTGTCTTAAATATCCACTCCAAGCCTATTGCTTTATGATTCCTAGGTAAAGTGGTTAACCTCCATGTATTGTTCTTGGTGATAGAATCAATCTCTGCCTTCATAGCTTCAATCCATTTATTATCTAGTGCTGCTTCCTTGTAGTTTCTAGGTTCATCTTCAACTAATAATAACTCTTCATATATATCACTTAAAGGTCTGTATCCTCTTATAGGTTCATGATCAATCCTTGAATCTGAAGGTCTGTGTCTTCTTATAGGTGCATAAACTATTCTTGAATTTGAAGATGATGTTGTATCTGGGCTATGTATAGGTGTATTGGTTTGTTGAGGGGTGTGAGTTTCATTATTTGTATCTGTTGAATGTGATCTTGGTGAGTTGGTTGGTGAGGTTGTTTCATCTTGAGTGTGAGGGATATTTTCTGGTTGAATTTCTGGTTCTATGGCTTGTTGGGTTTCAACAATAAAATCACTCCACTCAGGTTCTTCTGAATCAAATTCCTTTGTGTATTCCTCCCAATTCCATGTTTCATCTTCTTTAAACTTTACATCCCTACTTACACAAATCTTCTTTGTTTCTGGATTAAATAAGCGATATGCTTTTGATCCAGGTTCTGTTCCAAGGTATATCATTTGTTTGCTTCTATCATCTAGCTTAGTTAGGTGTTGAGAAGGTACTTTTGCATATGCTATGCAACCAAAAATCCTAAGGTGTGTTAGGTCTGGTTTCCTTCCCTTTAAGGCTTCATATGGAGTAATATCTTCTAAAGACTTAGTAGGTGTACAATTTAGGATATTTATGGCATGTCTAACTGCTTCTGTCCAAAAATTCTGGGGCATGTTTGTTGATATCATCATACATCTTGTTGTTGAAAGTATAGTTCTATTTCTACGTTCAACAACTCCATTCTGTTGTGGTGAGTATGGTGCAGTTAACTGTCTTAATATGCCATTATCTTTACAGTACTTTAAGAAATCACCTGAAGTGAATTCTCCTCCTCTATCTGTTCTAAAAATCTTTATCTTAGTTCTGTATTCATTTTCTACCCTTGATTTGAATTCCTTGAAGAATTCAAGTGCTTCATCTTTTGAACTTAGAAAGTATTCCCACATATATCTTGAGTAGTCATCTACTAATAAAAATATATCTCTTTCCTGATGGTGTAGGTGGTGATATAGGACCACATAAATCTCCATAGACTAACTCTAATGGTATTTCTGATCTTGCCAGCGTTTGTTGTGGAAATGAAGTTCTAATATGTTTTCCCTTTAAGCATATATCACATATACTTGTCTTATACTTAATATTGGGTATTCCTTGAACTAAGTTCTTTAATGCCATTGACTTTAAAGAATTAAAGTTCAAGTGGCCTAATCTTGCATGCCAAAGCCATGCTTCATCTTGCAAGTTGCTTAATAGGCATACAGGCTTTCCTAATCTTAGGTCTGCTTTGTATAAACGATTCTTTGATTTTTTTACTCTCAAGAGTATTTTGTTACTTGAATCGTATAAGTGTAGTAAGTTTCTTTCCATTACTACTCTGCATCCGTTTTCTGTGAGTTGTCCTAAACTCAATATATTGCTAGTAAGGTTCGGTATATAATATACTTGTGATATTATTCTTTGTTCCATATTCTTACATTCTAAAAGTATAGATCCTTTCCCTTTGATATCTATGTACGACCCATCTCCGAATCATACTTTTCCGGTAATCATTTCATTAAGTTCGTTGAAATGACTCTTAATTCCTGTCATATGGTTACTAGCTCCATTATCTAAGAACCATGTATCTTCATTGTTTATAGGTAACCTTCTTGACTCTAAGTTTTCTTCATTTAATAAAATTTGTTGGTGTTCTTCTATGGTTGCCATAAGCAATGTTGGTTCTATGTCTTCTCCAATCAGGTGTGACTGTTCTGAGTCTTGACCTATCTGTGGACATTTGGATGCATAATGTCCATTCTTCTTACATTTATAGCATTGAACTTTACTTAAGTCAGGAGTAAATTTCTTTGTGTTGCTATTGTATTCTTTCTTGAAATTACTTTGTGAGGGTTCATGATTCTTTCTGTCTGATCTGAATCTATTATTACCTCTACCTCGTGAGTGGTTAAATCTGTTTCTACCACGTCCTCTAAAGTGTTGACCTCTACCTACATGTTGTGTGAACATTAAGCTCTCTTGACTATCAACATGCTTATCTCTTTTGAGTTACAGTCTTTCTTCAAAAGTTTTTAGTCTGCCAACAGCTTCATCTAATTTCATTGTGTCTAGGTCTGAGTATTGTTCTATAGATGCAACTATCTGTAGAAACTTATCTGGTACTGCGTTCAATAATTTTCTAACGAGTACGGGGTCTTCATATGTTAACCCTAGGCTAGCTGCCTTATTAGTAAGACTAGTCATCTTCATGATGAAAGAGTCTACTGTCTCATTTTCTTTCATGTTTAACATCTCAAATTCTGTCTTGAGTGTTTGTAACCTAGCTTGCTGAACACGATCTACTCCTACGTGTCTTGTCTTTAATGTATCCCAAACTTCTTTTGCAGTCTTAAATTTTGAGATAAATAACAACTGGTCTTCTGGAAGTGCTTGATAAATATAGGCAATTATCGTTTTATCTTTCTTAATATCTTCCTCAGTTGTTTCTTGTGGTTCAATCATTTCCCACAATTCATTGGCTTCTAAAATTGCTTGCATTCTAATTGCCCACATGGTGTAATTAGTTGTCTTTAACATAGTACAGGTAAAGTGAGATACTATTCCTATCTCCTTTCTATTGTTATCTTGTCTTGATTTGTCACCCATGTCTAAAATGGAATCTTATAAATTCTATTATAAAATTCTTTCTACAATAATTTAGGCTTGAAGTCTAAATTTTCTGGTTTCAAATTTCAGGCTTATTTCTCAAGTCTAAAATTTAATTTGACTCTTTATCTGTTTTTCTTATTTGATTCAAAATTATAATTGGCCGTATTATAAAATGAACTAAAATAAAATTTTGTCACTAATTAACAATTAAATGACAGAATTAAATTTTAAAGAAAAACTATAAATTTTAAAAATTAAAACTTATATCAAAGAGTAGTAATACTTCGCGCGTTTAAATTTCTATAAGTATCACTATTTTAAAATCTTATAAATTATATTATAAAATTTTAAAACCAATAATAAATTATAAGTTATGTTATAATTTATTTTCTGAAACCTAATTTTATTATAAGTTACGTTATAATAAAATTAAACTAAGGTTTTATTTAATTTTATATTCTACTAATAAAATTAAATTATAAGGCATTAATAAGAATACCTAACCTTTTTGTTGGGCTGAAATGTATGGATCCGGTTCTGGATCTGAATGCGTATGGCTTTGGGCCTTTTAATTGATCTGGCTGGACTTCTCTCAAATCTTGAGTCCGGTTACTGCTTGTTCCAATTCTCCCTTCGTTGAAAACGTTTCTACACTGAAACGCTGTTCTGACTTTTTCTTTTCCCTTTTGAAACGATGCGATAGTTCTATTTGTCCCTTATGTATCGTTTCTGTCAAACGGTGTTTCCCCTTTTCTGTGAACCGGTGTAACTCTCTTCGGTATCGACGGTTATTCTCTGAATCGGTGGCTATGGGTTTCTCGGATGTGAATCTGATTTGGGGCAAAACAAGAACCCTAATTGTTACCTCTATTTGATGGTGGCGATTGATGGTTCTACGGTGGTGGTTCTGTGATGGTTTTGTGATGGTGGTTTCACGATGGTTCTGGTGTTGGTTCTGCCCGTGGTGTTTCTGCGGTGGTGGTTCTACCAGTGGTTTTCTCCTACGGCGGTGGTGGTTCTGCCCGTGGAAATTTCTACGGTGGTGCCTTCTCGAATCAGGTTCTATCTTTCTGATTCTTGATGCCTTCGATTCAATATGAAAATATGAATTTTTTAGGGTTTACAGTATATATTTCGATAGGGGCTTACTGCTTTTCTTGTAAAACTTTGTTGCCCTGAATCTGTTGCCTTGACTTTGTTGCCTTCTGATTATGATGCCTACTGTTGGGTAGTATTGATTTCAATTAGAAATGAAATCAGGGGAAAAAAATTGATGAATTGGTGCCGGTTGAAGGTTGAACACTCTGTTCGGCCTCCTGTTGTATCAATGATGATTCCTTTCTGAATCACCTTCTGGTGTAATTCGTGATTTTGCTAATAATCGATAAATGGTAGATGATGAAATCTGGTTTGATTCGAACCGTACAAATGTTGGGAAAGGGGATCTATTTGCTAAACAAAATTGCACAGGATCGAATAATCAAAACTTGATCTTTATTAACATAACATCGAATTCACACTTTTACAATTTTGATTAAGGTTCCTATTTATAAACTACTAAGAGGTGCGTTTGAAAGGACGCAACCTTTCATGGAACCTATTCGAATAGTTGTGTCTATTCATGAAGAGACACACCCTTTCGGTTTGACTAATTGCTATTCTAGTCCTTATACTTTCACTAATTACAATAATCATACATTAACTAATCTAAATTACATATTAGTCTAACAATCATGATTAAATCTATCAATGGGGAGAACAAAACCCCGACGTGGTGGTCACGGGTACGTTCATTCTCAACAATACTTATGCATCTATACTGTTTGATACTGGAGCTCATAGGAGTTCTATATCTACTAAGCTTAGCAAGCATATTAATGCCACTATTAATGCCACTATTACCCCGTTAGATGCCACTTATGCTATAGAGGTCGCTGATGGTAAGACACTTAATACAAATAACATAATTCGAGGATGCAGATTAGAACTAGTAGATCAATTTTTTGAGATAGACTTGATGCCCGTCAAACTAGGAAGTTTTGACGTGGTAATAGGCATGGATTGGCTATCGAAAAACCGTGCAGAAACCGTGTGTGATAAAAATGTAATATTACAAAGTTGAAAGGTAAAAATGTAAACTTGTAAACTTAAGCTCAATTAGGCTCGCGATCCTATCAAACACGCTATTTTAATACTCGAGCTCGACTCGATTACTACTCGAGTAGCTCGACTGCTCGAGCTCAAGCTCGGCTCGATTAACTGCGAGTCGATTTCAAGTTTTCTACGAGTAGATCCCGAGTAGCTCACGAGTTGTCTCGTCTCGTTTACACCCCTATATGCAACAATTTCAAGACCTCTTCTTCTACACAATTGCTTTCTTTTCTTTCACTAAAGTAAGGGAAAACTATCCTATTTACTTCTTTTATTTATGTTAATTATATATCTTGCATAATATATAATCACCAACAACAAGTTTCATCAAAAGCAATGTTCATAAACAAGTAGTTTTTATTTTAAAATTTACTTCTTCAAATGTGTTTATAAATGTATGAACACACAATGTAGGCATAAATATTTTGAATACAAGGTTTATAAATGTGTTTCATAACCTTTTGTACATGTGGTTTTTGAATAAACAACAAGAATCACAAATTGTTGCAAAGTTGTGAAATTCGGATTTTTCCGGCAGAAACATTACCTCAACTTTGAAAAATCATAACTAGCTCAAAACTTAACGAAATGAGGTGATTCTTTTTCCAGAATTTAGATCTATGTCTTAACTAAAGATCTGGATATTTTCATAATTTAATTCGGAGTTTTGGACCCCCAAATACTGTTTGCAAACCGAAAGATCTAACAGCTCATTTATTGCTTACATGTGAGTTTTGACGGACTATTTCCCTAACCCAAACACCTCGAAAAAATACCATTTTTAGCTTGAGAAATTCTTAAGACATTGTAGTTTCATGATTAAATATATCGACGTCTAAATCGTTTTGTAGCTATGCTAAAAACAGCCCCAAAGTAGGACGAAAACCTTGATAAATCCTGGAAATTCCTATAAATAAAACTTGAACTTTTAAAAGGGTTTAATGGACTTGTTATGTTGGATGATTAAAGTTAAAAACCATCATGCATACACATTATCATTTAGAGACCTTATCAAGTCTCTCATATCATTTAGGACTTGGTTAAATTCTTTCGAACGCCGTTACAAGTCAACATCTCGATCATCACATTCACAATCACTACTGCGGTGAGTTTCATAGCCCCTATTTTTGAATGATCATATTATTTGGGGTGAGAATACATGCTCAACTTTTTTTCCATGGACACAAGTATTTGAAACATTTATGTATTACATAAGGTTATTACTTCACCACCGCCCTCAATCATGAAACGTTATTTACATCGTAAACATGAATTTTATGGATAGATCTATTTGAGTTGACGCCCCCATCTGGGTTGGTCGCGCCAATTGTAAACGGATGCATAATCATTTGACAATTCTTGGTATTATGGTTTTGGATACCATAGGGCATCAAAAGTTAAGTTTCGGGGTCATGAGGCTTATAGTAATACTTAAACTATTGATTCGCTTATGTTACAAACTCAATGATATCTTGTGTTTCCATAAACCTATGAGCTCACCAACATTATTGTTGACGTATTTAGCATGTTATTCTCAGGACCATTAGCTTAAAAAATCGCATTCATGGCCAACTATTAAGATTTTACGAGCTTTTGGAGTCACGAGGCATTTCAAACAACATGGAGATTTAGGGGGTGTTTGGATTTGCATTTGAAAAAGTGTTGTAGCGTTTTGGAAACTAATAATAAGATAATAGTTGTAACCAAAAGTGCTGCCGGAAATGTAGTGTTTGGTTTTGCTTCTGCTGTTTGCTATCATAATTATCAAATAATCAGTTTTTAAAGTGTTTGGATTTGCGTTTTAACTTGTAAAATGACCAAATAATCACTTATTAAGCAAATAAGCTACATTTTTTAACTTGTGAAAAAGTGTGGAAGGACTAACGCTAAACGCAAATAATCACTTATTAACGTATGCAATCCAAACACTTTAAATCAATTATTTGCGTTATTGTTACGTAATAAGCTAATAATCCCGTTTATAACGCAAAACCAAACACACTCTTATTTGCATAACTAGAGCTATTTTGTCATGTACTTTAATCTCCATCATTCGTGAACTCTTTTATTTTTGTGATTGTAAAACAATGGTTATAATTTATGTATTTCGAAAACGTCCCATATAGAGGTCACGCCCAGCTAAACTTGGTAATCAGTAATTGTTGTATATTATTGTATAGAAAACATTGATAACAAGGGGTTTATATAAGAGATACATTTACACTCTAAACCCTATACTAGTTGCATTCTAATCCCTCTAATATAAGGAAACATATAATATATGGAAATACATAATAAAGAAACATATGATATAAGGAAATACATATGTGTCTAATATTCCCCCGCAAGCTAAGGCCGGGGAACGACCTGTAGCTTGGATCGTAAAAACATAAAACGCTGTGAAAGAAGCGGCTTGGTGAAGATATCTGCAATCTGATCATCTATGAACTGGACCGAAAGCTGCTTGTCCGCAACCTTTTCTCGAACAAAGTGAAAATCAACCTCTACCTGCTTAGTCCGAGCATGGAACACAGGGTTGGCAGAAAGATAGGTAGCGCCGAGATTATCACACCATAGCGTAGGGGTCTTCTTAAGAGGGACTTGAAGTTCGCGCAACAGTGTTTCAAGCCAAGTTAGCTCAGCGACTGTATTAGCTAGAGCCTTATATTCTGATTCTGTTGATGACCGAGAGACAGTCTTCTGTTTTTGTGTAGACCAGGATACTAGGTTTAAACCTAGGTAGATAGCATACCCTCCGGTGGATCGACGGTCATCTGGGCAACCAGCCCAATGAGAACCCTGTAATAGCGTTATTGGCAGAATCAGTGTACGCGTGAAGAAGAGTGTTACAGTCACGCCGAAGCCGTAATCCAAAAGTAGAGGTGCCTTGCTAATAGCGAAGAATCCGTTTAACAGCCGACCAGTGATTTTCTGTAGGGCAGTGCATAAATTGAGCAACTTTGTTGACGGCAAAGGTAATGTCCGGACGAGTCAAGGTGACATACTGTAGAGCACCCACAATCTAAAGATACTTGACTGGGTCGGAAAATGTAGCATTATCACCAAGAGTAAGATTAGCAGTCGTAGTCATGGGAGAAGGAACTGGTTTGGACTGAGAGAGGCCGGCGCGTTGGAGAAGCTCAAGAGTGTACTTCTGCTAAGAGAAAAGCATATCTGAACCCATGCTGGTGACTTCAATACCGAGAAAGTATGATAGGGATCCCAGATCCTGAATGGGAAAGGATTGGCTGAGACTGTGGACCTGTCAATTGCCTGCTGGTTGTTACCTGTCAAGACAATATCATCAACATAGACAAGCATGTATAGTAGGATGCCTTGGCGGGAATATATAAATAGGGAGGGATCAGTTTTGGAGCCCTGAAAGCCGAGCGAGCGAAGAACCGTAGATAGGCGATGAAACCAGGCGCGTGGTGCCTGCTTTAAGCCATACAATGACTTGTGAAGGGGGCATACATGATCCGGTTTGGTCTGGTCAATGAAGCCCGGAGGTTGTTCCAAGTAGACGGTCTCTGTAAGGGTTCCATGGAGAAACGCATTTTGAACATCGAGCTGCCGGAGAGACCAGCCTTGGGTAACGGCAAGAGAGGGAACAACACGGATAGTGGTGGCCTT
This sequence comes from Centrapalus pauciflorus, assembly GCA_020465985.1. Taxonomy (NCBI): domain Eukaryota; kingdom Viridiplantae; phylum Streptophyta; class Magnoliopsida; order Asterales; family Asteraceae; genus Centrapalus; species Centrapalus pauciflorus. The sequence continues at coordinate 225,157 of JAANYP010001941.1, read as the reverse complement.
TACGACCGGGCTGAAAGTCTCCTGATAGTCAATGTCGGGTTGTTGCCGAAACCTTTGGTGACCAGACGGGCCTTGTAGCGTTGGATCTTACCAGTTTGGTCCTTCTTTAGCCGGTAAACCCACTTACAGTCATCAACATTAGACTTCGGACGAGGAACCAGTGACCACGTACCATTCCGCAATAGGCCGAGTACTCTTCAGACATAGTGTTACGCCACCGAGGATCTTTGTTAGCAACGGAAAAAAAGGCGTGGTTCGATGTCGGTGTGAGTTGTATGAAAGGAGGAGGCATTATAGGGTTTGGTTTGCTTAAGGTTGGGACGTAAGTTGGCTGGACGAGTACGGGGAGTGGGAGGGGCAGTAGTAGGAGTGGGTGGTTGGGTAGATCTGGGACGACGGTGATATGTGTGAATAAGGGGAGGTGGTTCTGTAGGTGTAGGTGTAGGAATGGGGGGGTAGGCGGGTTGGAAGGTGAAGGTAGGTTGGTGGGAGGGGTGGTGGGAGGGGTGAGTAAAGTGGGGTGTGGATCAGGGTAGGTAAAGTGTATGGAGGTTTGGTGAAAAGGAAACGACTGCTCATTAAAGCGAACATGGCGGGCTATGTAAAGGCGATCGGACTGTGTGTCCAAACAACGGTAGCCATGATGGGTTGGACTGTAGCCAAGAAAGACACAGGGAGTAGAACGGAAGTCCACTTTGTGATTGTTGTATGGACGGAGATGAGGGAAGCACTGACACCCCAAGACTCGAAGGAAGGAAAAATCTGGTGGATGTTTGAACAAGAGTTCAAATGGGGAGACATTGGAGTTTGTCCTAGACGGCATGCGGTTGATGAGATATACAGCGGTGTCAAAAGCGAAGTGCCAAAAACGTTGAGGGACATGAGACGCGGCGAGTAAGGTGAGACCTGTTTCGACAACATGACGGTGACGACGTTCAACAAGACCGTTTTGTTCACTCGTGTGAGGACAGGAAAAGCGGTGAAGGATGCCGAGTGAGGAAAAATTTGGAAAGATTCCGGAATTCCCCTCCCCAATCAATTTGGACGCTTTTGAGTTTGGTTTGAAATTGGCGTTCAACCATGACAAGAAAACTTTTAAAAGTAGCATACACATCAGATTTCAGTTTTAAAGAAAAAATCCACATGAAGCGAGAATGATGATCAACACATAATAAGAAATAAGTGTGGCCATCGAACGAAGTAACAGGGGCAGGCCCCAAACATCACAAAATACTAAATCCAGAATATGAGAACTTTTATAAGTAGATGGTAACAAATGAAGTTTAGACGACTTGCCTACTAAACATGAATCACACGAAAAATTATTGGAACTTTTATTAACCAAGGGTAAGCTATACTTAGAAACCATTGAATTAAAAAGTTGTGGATGAGGGTGTCCGAGGCGATGATGCCAAATTGTGGAGGAAGTACGAGTAGCGGAGAAACCAACTTTGAGAATCGGTTGACTTCGAGGAAGGCTAAAGGAGTAGAGACCGCCATTACTTGGACCCGTGAGGAGGATAGTGTGTGTAGACTTGTCCTTCATAACAAAGAAAGAAGAGTGAAATTCAAAAAATACGTTATTGTCAAGACAAAATTGTTGAACAGAAAGAAGATTTTGTTTGATTTCAGGCACATGGAGAATGTTTTGAAGGGAGAAAGTTTTGTTGGGTGAGTAAAGGTTTGTGGAACCAATATGGAGAATGGGTAAGCCCTTACCGTTGCCAACATGGAGATTATCGGTACTGTAGTATGTCTCAGAGTGATCGAAACTAGAGAGGTCCGGTGTGACATGATGATTAGAACCAGTATCCGGAAGCCAGGAAGTTGAGGAAGTTGATGAGGTGGCACAGGAGTCTGTGAAATTGGCTAAAGGAGGCTGTCGGGGCCGTATAGTAGCGGGGCACGATTGGGGCACTGTGACGGAATATGACCAATTCCACACCTGTTGCATGTACCAAAGACTGTATTCTGAGTAGAGGCCCAGTTGAACTGTTCGCGGGTACCACCTTGAGTTCGGTTGTTGTTATTACCGCGACCACGACGGGAGTCACGGCCGCGACCACGACGGGAGTCACGGCCGCGACCACGACGGGAGTCACGGCCGCGACCACGACGGGAGTCACGGCCGCGACCACGACGGGAGTCACGGCCACGACCTCGAGAATTACCTGAGCGATTTGTGTAGTGGGCTTGTGCAGGCTGAGCAGTAAGTGGTTGAACCTAAAGACCAAGGTGGGATAAAGCCTGCTGGAGAGCGTGAAGCTGATCGGGAGTCGGAGTGGCGGTGGGGATTGCAGGAGGGGGAGTCTGAACAGTGGCGAGGAAAGCCTGAGTTGGGGAAACATCTGGTGTAGACTTCTTGATCATGTAGTCGTGATCAGAGAGTAAACCGTGAAGTTATGAAAAAGCAACAGGAACTGTCTGCCGATGAGGGTAGACTTCAGACCATTGTATTCTTCTCGAAGACCTGAGATAACCAACATGACTAAGTCCTTTTCTTTTTTCTTTTGGGGGTTCGCCAATATTGGTTAAGGCAATAGAGTATTCTTGGGCTCGAGTCAAGTAAGCAGCGGCGGTTTCGTCAGATGCATAGAGTCTGAGAAGCTGAGTTTTGAGAGTGTATTCCCTAGAAGAGGTGTGAGGGGCATAGGCGCGTTCAAGAGACAACCACAGATCGTGGGAAGTGAGGCCTTGCACATGTTGGAAGGAGGCTTCAGAGATGGTAGAAATAATAAGCATGTGAACGTGAGCGTCATTGGAGACCCAGGCAGTGTAACTAGGGTTCAATTGGGGCGGGGGTACTGTGGTACCGTCCTTTTCGGATGATGATGGGGAAGCTATGGTCGTTGGAGGGCAAGGTATAGTGCCATCAACATAGCCAAACAAATCGTTGGTGAGAAGAAAGGGCTGGAGCATTGTTTTCCAGTAGCCATAGTTGGTTGGGGAGAGGGAAAGGCAAAATTATGAGAATTATGGCCAGTTTTCTCTGTTAGAGTGAACGGGACAATAGAAGCCATGGAGATCGGTGGATGGTTGCTGTTTGTGGCTGCTGGTTGGGGGCGGCAGCAGATGGATAGAGGTTTATGGGGCTGCTGTTTGTGGGCGGCAGCAGAGGGACAGAAGGGTTTTTGGGCTGCTGTTGTTGGCGGCAGCACAGGGGCAGTAGGGTTGTAGATAGAGGGGAGGCTGATGGCGCTGGTGAGGGATTTACAGTAGCAGCAGTTTGGCGGCGCAAGGAAGGGAGGGGGCAGCTGTTGGCGGCGCAGGGAAGGGAGGGAGCAGCTGCTGGTGGCGGTGGGCTGCTGTTGTTTGGCAGCAGAATTTTTTTGTGCTAGGGTTTCTAGAACCTGGCTCTGATACCAAGCTAAACTTAGTAATCAGTAATTGTTGTATATTATTGTATAGAAAACATTGATAACAAGGGGTTTATATAAGAGATACATTTACACTCTAAACCCTATACTAGTTGCATTCTAATCCCTCTAATATAAGGAAACATATAATATATGGAAATACATAATAAAGAAACATATGATATAAGGAAATACATACGTGTCTAATGCCCCGTTGCCAAGCGGGGTATCGGGGTGTGACAAAAGGTGCTAAAAATTGAGCTTGTAAGCCACAATCAAGAAATTGTCATGAAATAAATTAATAGCAGAAGAATGCTCAAAAGACTAGTGAATCCTTACAACGATGAAAATATAAAGTCTATTACCTGTACTTATTAAGTTCTTCAAACAGTTGGATACATTGTTCCTTATCAAGAGCGCCAACATGCTGTTAATTTACGAAGACATTCCATGAGAAGGGTAGGGTTGTCTTAAAGGAAACTTCACAAAATTTACGACTCATAGTCACCTTTTCATCAATGAGATTGAAGGCTCTACGCAATATTCTTGTCCTCATTCGGTCCTTCTCACCAACTTGTTTAACTAGCTGCGGTATAGAGGGCATGCAAGCTTGTAACATACAAATTCTATCATAAGGTAAAAACATGATACCTTCACAGTTATGAAATTATTATGGGTGGAAATTTCAACTCCTTTATACGGAAACGGATCAATTCATGATGCATTTTCTTGATAATGGGTCAAACAAGTAAAATTGAAAAAGGAAGAGAAAAGGAAACGGATCCAGCAGCTGGGTTAAATGGGTCAAATAAGTGGTCAAAATTTGCATTCAAATGTTTACAAACCTCCTGAATCATTTTATTAATTAGATGATATAGTTTTCGTAATCATATTTAATACATTAATTATTTGTAAAAAGTTAGCTCGGTATGACCGGTTACCGAACCTGCCGAGTCCATTTGTTTGCTACCTCTATAAAACATCAATCCCTAATGAAATGGAGTGCATAGTTTCAAACGAGAATTGCAGTAGTCATTTGGATGCAGTGAATTTGGCTCCAGATATGAGTTATTTGCTCAGAGAAACTCAAAGTCAAAATAATGAAATATCAACATATATTGAAATTAATAGATGGACTATTAGTAGTAACAAACTAACAATAAACCAGATATAGAAGATTTAAGAAATATGTACCTCAGATTTGAAGCTATCGTAAACAACAGCAAGAATCAAGTTCGTGACAAAGTAAACACCGAGAAGAACATAAAGTACAAAGAACAGAGAAGACCATCTTGATGATCTGGAAAGAAGAGGGAAAGTAACGTTATCCAAATTACCATTAACACATACTTCAACAAAAATGTGAATGAAAATCTATGTTGCTGTTACACGGATGTACACCGAGTCCGTGATCATAACAAATATTCTTTAAAAATCAAAGATGGCAAAAAACTGTTACACAGATTACTATAGATGGTAACAAAAAGAAGGGTAAAAGCTTCACCGCGAAACAAACAGTCCATTTGGACCTTTTACTTATGAGATCAATTATTTCATTGTAGAGAGTCATATTTCACTTGGAATACATAAACTAATTAACAATTCATGCAAGTTGCCGTCAGTGATTTTCTGTAGGACCCTGATACTTTTTACCAAATAAAACGAACAATAACGAACAAAAAGGATTGGCCAACAGCCCCCCAACATCTAAGAGATTGGCCAATCTAATTTTCAAATCTTTAGTAAACTGAAGCTAACATGATAACCAACTGCTAAACCTTATTAACACAGAATTTTCTAACAATAATTGTTGAGTTATGGAGACTGATCGTGGCCAGAAAAATTGTTTGCCACTACGATATCTAAAAACTGGGGCTTCTATGTATTTGTTTTGTTTCAGTCTCAATCTTTAACCTATGCAATTGTAACCCTACTCCGAAACTAATACAAGTGACTCCCTACTGCAGAAATGGAGATCATTCTTGGACATAACCACATATATTTATGTTTTTTGTTTCTGCGTGTTTGTGTGTGTTTACCATTCCATGTGCCGTTTACACAACTACTATCTAGAGCTTTGTTTTCAGATTGGAGCAATGGCAGAAGACGGGAAGGTAAAAGTGGAAAATTTTGATGGCCATAATTTCAGTTTCTGGAATATGTAGCTTGAAGATTTTCTATACCAGAAGAAGCTTCATGAGCCGCTGTCAGGGACTAAACCAGAAAAGATCAGTCAATCCAATTGGGAGTTGATGGTTCGACAGTGTTAGGAGTTGTTAGGTTGTCATTGACTCAATTGCGAAGAGTGTTGCCTAAAACATCGCTGTGAAAAGACTACATTCAGATTGTTAAAAGCGCTGTCCTACATGTACGAATCAAATAAGGTAATTTTCATTCGTCAACTTGTTAATATGAAGATGAAGGAGGATGCTTCAGTTACTAAACTCATCGGCAACTTTAATTCACACGATCTCGTATAGCATCCGTTGATATTAAAGTCGATGATGATGTACAAGCATTATTATTGTTATCTTCATTGCACAAAAGCGGCTCTGCTACGGTTAAAGTGGATAGTACTTCATCTCCGACTCCTAAGCTTACTTCTAAAGGGATTGGGTATTTAATTGTTAGGGCAAAGGAGGAACATCAGAAGGTCATCAACTTCTCCATCGAGTACAAAGAGTATGGGCAGAAAACGGACAACAATCAAGGCTGGACAGATCGAAATCAAGGAAAGGGGGCCGGTCAAAGAACCGTAGGGACATCCATTACATGTTTAAATTACAAGTAGAATTGTCACCACGGAAATCAGTGTCTGGCATCGACAAAGGTAAGAAAGAAGTAAACATTGTAGAAACTGATTCAAATGATGCATTGATTTGTTGTGCTCAGTGTCCATTGAATCATGGAATATGGATTTTGGTGCATCTTGCTATGTTTCTCAATTAAGACATGATGTGAATTATCGATTCATGGAATTTCAGAAAGGTACGATTAGCTAATGACATTGGATATTACAACAATGGGAGAGAATGAGAGATTGTTTTCAACTTCTAAAGGCTTGACTTGGACTTTGAAAGATATTTATATGTTAGAAACTGAATGACTAGGGATACCGGGTTTTATTCATAGATGGCCAGTAAATAATCATAAAGGAAATTTAGTGGTTGCTCGTGCAGAGAAAGAGGGAACGCTCTACATGGTTGACTTATCAACGCATGGGGTTAATGCGGTAACTAATGGGATGGGGTCCTCCAATTTATGACATTAGAGGCTCGGGCGCATGAGTGAAATGGGTACGAAGATGTTAATGTAATCGTAAGCCATGTGTTTGAGGGAAGCATATATAGATCACTTTTACTAAATCAGGGTTGGCACCAAAAACAAGAAAATTATATCTAGTTCATGCGAATGTCTAGGCCTACATCCATTTCATCAGTAGGCGGACCTCACTGCTAAGTCACTTTCATCCATGATTTTACAAGAAAGGTAGCATTTATTTTATGAAGAATAAATCTGATGTTTTACCTTTAAAAAGTGGAAAGTTTCTATTGAAAAGGAGACTAATCTTTAAGCTAAGTATTTGTAGTCTGACAATAGTGGATTAGTGGTAAATATAGCAATGTTAAGTTTATTAATTATTGCATTGAAAAATGGGATCAAGATGATGCGAAAGTTGTAGAAACACCTGAGCAGAATGAGGTAGTTGAAATGATGAACAGAACATTGAATGATTGGCAAAGGGCTGCCAAAGATGTAAAGAATATAGCAGCATACTTTATCAATCGACAACCCTCAATTCCATTGGGGTTCAAGATTCCAATGATGAATGGCAAGGCAGGGAGATAAGTATCACACGTTAATTTTTTCCATTGTGAGTCCTATGTTTGTGTGAAAGAGTTGAACTCAGTAATTGTTTGTATATTGTTGTGTATAAAACACTGATTACAATGGTTTATATAAGAGATACATTTACACTGTAAACCGTATACTAGTTGCATTCTAATCCCTCTAATATAAGGAAACATATAATATAAGGAAATACATAATAAGGAAACATATGATATAAGGATATACATATGTGTCTAATAGAAAGAAGCTGACAACGGATAACTAAATAAGCTAGATGCAAAAGCTAAAAGTTGGTTTCATCGGCTGTGGTTCAACTGAGATGGTTACCAATTCTGGGATCACAAATCACAAATGTGATCAAAAGCAGAGATGTCACCTATGATCAGAATGCACTCCACATAGAAAAACATGTAGCAGATTCCGGGTTCAAAAGAAACAAGTCAAAAAAAACATTGTGTTCGAAGAAATTATAAATAATAATCTTGCGAGAATGGAGAGAAGTTAGAAACTGAAAAGGTCTGAAAGTATGGGAGCTCAAAAAATAACGGTCATGCAAAAAGTAGTAGTTGTTTGGAAAGAATAATGCAGAATCAGCTGTTAGATTCTCTACAAACTTGGATTAGAAGATCCACTAAAATCACAACACCTTCACAAAGAGTCTCACTTTCAGCAAACTATTTATCTTGACCGGATTGGTCAAATGGTTGTTACACTACTTGAAAGGCACTTCAAAGGTCATGTTATGTTTCAATTAGAAAGGCATTATCTTAGAAGTAATCGCTGATGCATATTTGGATGGCTGCTCACATTCAAGTAAGAGCATAACTGGGTCCATATTTATAGTGGGAAGAATAGAGGCTAATTAGATGTGTTGACTTGAGACTAGTGTTGCACTTTCAACCATGCATGGTACTACGGTAGTTGCTGAAGCAAGTAAAGAGTTAATATGGCCGAAAAATTTCCGTGTGTTAGACAAGAAACAGACAGATAGCATCCTTTACTGTCATAGTCAGAGTGTTATGTATCACTTCATCTGGTACTTCATTAATCATAGTACTATGACTTTGACAAAAATCCTTGGTACAAAGAATCATCCCTATATGTTTAGACTACTAAAGAGTTGAAGCTCTACATTGCATCAATTGGCTTTCAAGTATAGACGAGAAAGCGATGCACTAGTGAGAGGGGTCTACATGATTTTGGGTTTAAAGGATTTCTTGAGATGGAGCACAAGCACAATTGATGCGATCAACCTCCACATGGGAGATTGTTGAGTTTTGGAGACTGATTGTGACTGGAAACTATTTTCTACTACAAAATCAAGAACATGGGATTGTTATGCTTTCTGTTTCAGTCTTAGTTTCTCTTATAAATATCAATCATATGTAATTGTAACAGTAATCTCAATAGTGACTCGCTAGTGCGGTCGTGGACGTAGGTCATTCTTGAACCTAACCACATATATATGTGTTCTTTGTTTCTGCGTACTTACTATTACGTGTGTCATTTACTCAACAATAATTCTTACTTTCAATAAAACTTTAATCCTAACTTTTATTTAAAAAATTTTACATATCCAATAAATAAAGTATCATTCACAGTTTCACACTAACCCATAAAAATTTAATAAAATGCATACTTAACATATTCTTTCAGGCATTCTTGGTTTAAGTTGTAATTGAATTTCTAATTTGACTGATTAATTATTTAAATGTGTCCATGTGAAGGACATGGAACAGTACCTTACTACCTTAAATCACAGCATGCGACATTGGGCTAGTGTGTTCATAGAATTATTCAAAAGATTCTGCATATGTCTTTCTCATAGAGTTAACATAAAGGCCACCGAATATCAAGACAACATTACAACCATCCGATACCAAATTGGTTTCATTTATTTTCTTGAAAACTGTGAAAAGATAAAATACTCCTAACTAAAAAGTGTGGAAAAAAAATTATAGAAAAAATAACCGAAATGTGTAATAAATAGATTGGTTTTGTTTTTCTATGTAAATGAGGTGTATAATATACATATCGAGATTTATTTTTATGTTTTATTTTTTGAGCCAAGGAAATTTTTATCATTTTACAAAATTTGCACAAACAAAACCAAATTAATACTTGAGTGGCCTGTAATTATGCTTTGACATTTGGCTGTCCTTATATATATATATATATATATATATATATATATATATATGTGTGTGTGTGTGTGTGTGTATGTATGTATATACATACATACATATAACATACATACATATATATATATATATATATATATATATATATATATATGTATGTATGTATGTATCATCCCTTCTAAACTATATGAAGTATATTAATACGGGTATAATTTGGTAGACTTGTGAACATTTCACACTATTTCACTAAAAGAATGAATCGTATGATCTATATATATGATTAACTCACTTGTAGGCAGGAATCCAAACGTCTGGATTATTGGATGTGGTAAATAGAACAAACATTTGATATAATGTAGCAGGGTAAGAAAAAAAGAATGCAGTTCCTTGTTGTGTGTCTTCAAAGATGACATAAGCTAACCAACTCGAGAACAAAAGAAACAGAAGCCACAAAGCCTGCATTTGAGAAATAGTTTTCAGCAATTAAATGACAAGTCAAGTAAATGTCACCATCAACGGAAGTACCAGATTAATGTATTAATTTTATGATAAAATAATGGAATACAAACCAACACATTGAGATATGTCCCCAGCATTCCAGCCAATACAACAAGACTGTCTCTTAAGTCCCTAAGTGAAAAATTAAAAATTAAAAATAAAGTTAGCCTCGCCAACATATCTGGGCACCAATAGGAAACATATGTCCATGATAAAAAGCAAGGTAGGAAAGTCTTGAGTTTATTAACAAAAACAACTATAGTAAAATGTTGGCCCAGCAAACTCGTTCCAGAAATTTTCAACATTCAGCTTATTGTTATTTTTAACAAAGAACTATACAAAAAATGTCCATTTTAGTCTTTATCATTAAAATCCCTCAACAATGATACTTTTTTTACTTAAAAGATTCCAAACTTTTATATACCACTAAGGTCCCTAGAATTTACTGTTTTGTTTTGCTTGTGGAAAATACTAAAATGTAGGGACTTTAGGTGATGCGTAGCGGGTTGGATAGTTTGATAATAGTGGGGGTTTAAGAATTTGAAGAATAACAAGGCTGGAAAACAAAGAAATAACAACCTAAATAATCAAGGATAAAGTAATGAAACACCACCAAGATTATTTAAGCCGGCGAAATTTAAAGTTGTTAGTGATAAAGCCGTAGCACCACACTAAAAACAATCAAAAATCGACTCCCTCGTGTATAGAACAACACTCAACTTAGTTTCTCAAACTATTGTAAATTCAGTAATCAAAGGATGCTTTGCCATTACAACTTGGAAGCCTATATATAGGGCTGGAAATTTAAATAACAATAAATCCAGGATATCAAAAGACTAAAAGGAAATCAAAAGCTGACAGATTATTTAAGAACCATTAAAGGAAGCTTTAATGGAACTAATTATGATGAAGACTCTTCAATTATGGCTGGATGAACTTATATGGGCTGCCAGAAAATCACACTTGACCCCCCAAGTGTTTTGAACCCAAATAATGAACCTAAATCTGGCCCAAGTTGAGCTGGACACATGAAATGGGCTGGTCTTGCAAAGTGAATGGATGCTCCTGCATCAACCTCTCCTGGTTGGGAAGAATTTGCCCTCAAATCTTCTAGTGGACCATCTTCAAGATAAGGAGAGAGATCTCCAATATTAAAAGTCGCTGAAATGTTTGTATGCCCTGGTAATTCCAACTTGTAAGCATTATCTCCGACCCTTTCCAACACCTTATATGGTCCATCTCCTCTTGCCATTAGCTTGTTTTTCCTCTTGGAAGGAAACCTTTCTTTTCTTAAGTGCAGCCATACGAGATCTCCAGGCTCGAAGAGAGCCTTCTTACGATGCTTATTGGCCTTTTTCTTGTACAAGTCGTTGGCATGCTCAATTTTCACCTTGACTTGCTCATGAATTTTTTTCATTTCTTTAGCACGAGTTGCTGCCTCAAAATGGACTGTACTTCCTTTAGGCAAAGGTATAAGATCAATAGGGGTTAGAGGGTTCACTCCATAATTCACTTCAAAGGGGGTGCGGCCAGTAGCATAAGTGGGAAATCGGTTATAAGCAAACTCGGCAAAAGAAAGCTTAGTATCCCAATCTTTCAATGACTTGCTCACCATGGTTCTTAGTAAAGTTGTGAGTGTTTGATTGGTTACCTCCGTCTGCCCATCCGTTTGAGGATGATAGGCTGTGCTAAACAATAACTTTGTACCCAACAACTTCCACAATGATTTCCAGAAATAGCTCAAGAACTTGACATCTTTATCAGAAACTATGGTCTTAGGAACACCATGAAGACGCACAATTTCCTTGAGAAATAGATCAGCAACATGTATGGCATCATCTGTTTTGTGACATGGAACAAAGTGTGCCATTTTTGAGAAACGATCCACCACAACCATGATAGCATCTTTCCCACGCTGAGTACGAGGCAACGCCACAATGAAATCCATAGAAATGTCTTCCCAAGGTTGAGAAGGAACAGGCAATGGGGTATACAAACCTTGGTGGAACTTGCTTTTAGCTTGATGACATGTTGCACATCTAGCAATAAGAGCAGTAACATCACCTTCCATGTGTGGCCAGTAGAAATGCTCCTGTAAAACACCAAGGGTTTTGTTGATGCCAAAATGTCCAGCCAATCCTCCTCCATGAGCTTCTCTAATTAGTAGCTCCCTTATGGTTCCTTTGGGAACACAGAGTTTGTTGTTCTTGAAAAGAAACCCCTCTTGGATGGAATAGGCACCACAAGCTCGTTCCTTGCATTTTTGAACAACTTTAGAGAAATCTGGATCATCTAAATACAAATCTTTAATGAAAGAAAAGCCTAGCACTCTTGCTCCAAGAACAGTAAGCATGGCATATCTCCTTGAGAGGGCATCTGCAACAACGTTAGAACTCCCTGTTTTATACTTCGAAGCAAAAGTAAATGATTGGAGAAATTCCACCCATTTTGCATGCCTTGGATTCAGCTTGCTTTGCCCATTAATATGCCTCAAAGCTTGATGATCCGAATGTAATACAAATTGTTTTGGCCTTAAGTAATGACTCCAATGATCAAGAGCACGTACGATTGCATAAAACTCTTTGTCATATGTACTATAGTTCTTCCTTGATCCATTCAATTTCTCACTGAAATAGGCTATGGGACGTTTTTTCTGTACCAGCACAGCGCCGATGCCAACTCCACTTGCATCACATTCAACCTCAAACAATTGGTTGAAGTCTGGAAGAGCCAAGATAGGAGATGTACACAAACACTCCTTGATCTTCTCGAATGCGTTCTGGGCAGAATGAGTCCACTCGAAAGAGCCTTGTTTGATACATTCAGTAAGAGGTGCAACAATAGTGCTGAAATTCTTGACAAACCTCCTGTAAAATGAAGCAAGGCCATAAAAACTCCTTACCTCTGTTACATTTGTAGGAACCGGCCAAGATTTGATTGCTGTCACCTTTGATTCATCCACAGAAATCCCATCTTTAGATACAACATAACCAAGGAAGATCACTTTTGAAGAGAAGAATTCACACTTCTCCAACTTCCCATAGAGTTTTTGGCTTCTTAACACTTGAAATACTTTCCTTAAGTGTTGAGTGTGTTCTTCTTCACCTTTGCTGTACACAAGTATATCATCAAAGTACACAACAACAAAATCACCAATAAAAGGTCTAAAAACCTCATTCATCAACCTCATAAAAGTACTAGGAGCATTGGAAAGTCCAAATGGCATTACCAACCATTCATACAAACCACTTTTTGTCTTGAATGCCGTTTTCCATTCATCTCCATCACGCATTCTGATTTGGTGGTAACCACTCCTAAGGTCAATTTTTGAGAACACATTAGCACAATGGAGTTCATCAAGCATATCATCCAACCTTGGAATTGATAACGATACTTGACTGTTATGTTGTTGATGGCTCTACTATCAACACACATTCTCATAGTTCCATCTTTTTTTGGAACCAACAAAGCTGGAACTGAACAAGGACTCATGCTTTCACGTACATAGCCACGGTCAATGAGTTCTTTAACTTGTCGTTGCAGTTCTCGAGTCTTTTCTGGATCACATCGGTAGGCTGGCTTGTTAGGAAGCGGTGCTCCTGGAATTAGATCGATGTGGTGTTCAATACCTCTAAGTGGAGGTAATCCAGAAGGTAAATCAGAAGGAAATACGTCCTTGAACTCCTCTAGAAGTGGATGGACAGCAACATGCAAGGGAGTTTCCTCATCAATGAACTTGTTTTCAACTAGTAGCAAAATGTAAACAGGTTTTCCTTTGCAAATAGCTTTTTCCATCCGTGCTTCATTCATGAATAAACTTTTCTCAACTTCATTAACCAGCCCAGATTCTTTTTTCTGCAGTAAGGTAGGTGGTAGTGGGTCGAGAATTACCTTCTTCTTGTTCATGACAAAAGAATAGGTGTTTTTTCGACCGTCGTGCAAAACCTGTCTATCAAATTGCCAAGGTCTTCCAAGTAACATATGACATGCATCCATAGGTATAACATCACAAAGAACTTGATCTTGATAAACCTTACCAATAGAAAACGAAAGTAGGGCCTGCTTGGTTACCTTCATGTCAGATCCCTGATTTAGCCATTGAAGCTTGTATGGATTCGGATGAGATGAAGTAGGAATGTTGAGCTTATTGATAAGAGTTGTAGATGCAACATTTGTACAACTTCCACTATCAACGATAAGGCTGCATACCTTCCCTTTGATTGTGCACCTTGAATGAAAGATGTGTTCCCTTTGCTCATCATTAGGATCCATCTCTTTTGCATGGAGCGCTCTTCGTATAACCAAAAGTTCCCCTTCATCAGGTTGAACTCTCTCTTCTGAGTAATATTCTTCATCAAAGACTGGCATCTCATCCTGTCCATCTTCTACAACATTAACCTCTTCAACTTCCTTTAAAGTCATGACTCGACGGTTTGGACATTCAGCTTGAAAATGTCCTAAGCCTTGACATTTGAAGCATTTCTTCTTTGGTGCATCCGAAGCAGGACCTTTACCTTTGTCTTGCTTTGAGCTTTCGCCTTTTGAAGGGTTGCTTTTGTAGAAAGGATTCTCAAATGTGCTGCCATACTTTGGAAATGACCTAGGAGTCACCTTTTCTGCCTTCTTATTTCTAGCACGCTTCTCAATCTTAGAGGCTAATTTGCAAACCTCATCAAAGGACCAATAAGGTTGCAATTCAAGCTTCTCAGCAATATCATGATTCAACCCACCAACATAACGAGCCATAGCCTGTTCTGGTTTCTCGTGAACTCCACTACGTAACACAAGTTGTTCAAATTCACGAGTATAATCATCAATATTAAGATTACCTTGCTTGAAATTGGTCATCTTAATGTAAAGATCTTGCTTGTAAGAATCTGGAAGAAACCTCTCCTTAAGTAGCTTCTTGAGTTTTCTCCAAGACCGGATCTTAGACTTGCCACTTCGTTCTCGTTTAGCTTTCACATTCTCCCACCATAATGAGGCATACTTCTTGAGTTTCAAAACAGCAACCTTGTAGCTTTTTTCATCAGAATATCCTTTTACATCGAAAAGATTCTCGATAACATTCAACCATTCAATAAAATCATCCGGGTTTGTTCCTCCATGAAACTCTGGAGCATCTACCTTGACATCTTTAAGATCATCTCTGAACCTTCTCCTATGCAATGAAGAGTGACCAGAACCATCAGAACTTAAATCACTCAATTCGGTTGAATCACCATCACTAACATAATGAGAACCATCTCGATTCTTGCGATTAAGCCCTCTTGGTTTTTCATCCAGCAGCCTTGCAAGCTGTTGAGTAATGACTTCCGATTGTTTTTGGAGTTCTTCAATTTGCCTATCACGCCTTAAATTTTGTGCTTGTTCCGCTGTCATACCATGAGGAAACGCCATATCAACTTCGGGATAAAAGAGACCAATTGAAAAGACACAACCCCGTGAACAACCTGGGTTTGCTCTGATACCAATTTGATGCGTAGCGGGTTGGATAGTTTGATAATAGTGGGGGTTTAAGAATTTGAAGAATAACAAGGCTGGAAAACAAAGAAATAACAACCTAAATAATCAAGGATAAAGTAATGAAACACCACCAAGATTATTTAAGCCGGCGAAATTTGAAGTTGTTAGTGATAAAGCCGTAGCACCACACTAAAAACAATCAAAAATCGACTCCCTCGTGTATAGAACAACACTCAACTTAGTTTCTCAAACTATTGTAAATTCAGTAATCAAAGGATGCTTTGCCATTACAACTTGGAAGCCTATATATAGGGCTGGAAATTTAAATAACAATAAATCCAGGATATCAAAAGACTAAAAGGAAATCAAAAGCTGACAGATTATTTAAGAACCATTAAAGGAAGCTTTAATGGAACTAATTATGATGAAGACTCTTCAATTATGGCTGGATGAACTTATATGGGCTGCCAGAAAATCACACTTGACCCCCCAAGTGTTTTGAACCCAAATAATGAACCTAAATCTGGCCCAAGTTGAGCTGGACACATGAAATGGGCTGGTCTTGCAAAGTGAATGGATGCTCCTGCATCATTAGGTACGGAAAAAAAAGGTCATTTCTAGGGACGTTAGTTTACAAAAGTATAGCTTAAAGACCTGATGTGTAGTATTAGACACTTGTGTATTACTTATGTTAGAGGGATTAGAGTGCAACTAATGTAGGGTTTAGAGTGTAAATGTATATCTTATATAATCTCTTGTGATCAGTTCTTTATTTACCACAATTACTGATTACCAAGTTCAAAGCCTAGGTTCTAGAAACCCTAGCAAAAAATTCTCCTGCCATACAACAGCAGCCCCTCTCCTTACTGCCGCCACCCTAGCCCGCCGCCTCCGCCTGGAAACCCTAGCCGCCGTCCAATGCCTAAAAACCCTAAAAAACCCAACCACCTGCCTGCCGCTGACCCTAGCTCCCTGAAATCGCAGCACCACCCACAACCACCTGCCTGCCGCTAACCCCCACCATCTACCAGCAGCAGCCCACCCACAAACCAACACCATGGTTTCTATTGTTCCATTCACTCCAGCGGAGAAAACCGGCCATAATTCCCACAAGTTTGGCTTTACCCTTTCGGCCTTTCCCCAACCAACTATGGCTACTGGAAAACAATGATCCAGCCGTTTCTTATCACCAACGATTTGTTTGGCTATGTTGATGGCACTATACATTGCCCTCCGATGACCATAGCCTCCCCATCCTCATCCGACAAAGACGGTACCACAGTACCCCCACCCCAATTGAACCCTAGTTACACTTCCTGGGTCTCTACTGATGCTCATGTTCGCATGATCATTCTTTCTACCATCTTTGAGGCATCCTTCCAGCATGTTCAAGGCCTCACTTCTCACGATTTGTGGCTGTCCCTTGAACGTGCCTATGCCCCTCACACCTCTTCTAGATTACACTCTGAAAACCCAGCTTCTTAAACTCCAGATGAACCCTGATGAAACCACCGCTGCTTACTTGACTCGTGCCCAGGAATACTTTATTGCCTTAGCCAATATTGGAGAGCCCCCAAAGGAGAAAGATTTAGTCATGTTGGTTATCTCAGGCCTTCGAGAAGAATACAACGGTTTAAAATCCACCCTTATCGGCCGTCAGTTCCCTGCTGCCTTTTCAGAACTTCACGGTTTACTTTCCGATCACGACTACATGATCAAGATGTCTACACCCGATGTTTCCCCAACTCGGGCCTTCCTGTCCACTGTACAGAGTCGCACTCCTGTGACTCCCGCCGCCACTCCAACTCCCGATCAACTTCACGCTCTCCAGCAAGCTTTATCGCAGCTTGGTCTTCAGGTTCAACCGCTTCCTGCTCAGCCTGCACAAGCCCACTACACCAATCAATCAGATAACTCTCGGGGTCGTGGCCGTGACTCCCGTCGTGGCCGCGGATTTCACTACAATCGGAATCAAGGCGGTTACTCACGAACAGTTCAGTTGAGCTTCTACGCTTCTACTCAGAATACAGTATTTGGTACATGCAACAGGTGTGGAATTGGTCATATAATATTCCGTCACAGTGCCCCAACCGTGAACCCGCTACTATACGGCCACGACAGCCTCCTTTAGCCAATTTCACAGACTCCCGTGCCACCTCATCAATTTCCTTCCGGATACTGGTCCTAATCATCACGTTACACCGAACCTCTCTAGTTTCGATCACTCTGAGGCTTACTACGGTACCGATAATCTACATGTTGGCAACAGTAAGGGCTTACCCGTTCTTCTTATTGGTTCCACAAACTTTTATTCATCCGACAAAACTTTCTCCCTTAAAAACATTCTCCATGTGCCTGAAATTAAACAAAACCTTCTTTCTGTTCAACAATTTTGTCTTGACAATAACGTGTTTTTTGAATATCACTCTTCTTTCTTTGTTGTGAAGGACAAGTCTACACACACTATCCTCCTCACGAGTCCAAGTAATGACGGTCTCTACTCTTTTAGCCTTCCTCGAAGTCAACCGATTCTCAAAGTTGGTTTCTCCGCTACTCGTACCTCTTCCACAATTTGGCATCATCGCCTCGGACACCCTCATCCACAGCTTTTTAATTCAATAGTTTCTAAGTATAGTTTACCTTTGCTTAATAAAAGTTCTAGTAGTTTTTCGTGTGATTCATGTTTAGTAGGCAAGTCGTCTAAACTTCATTTGTTACCATCTACTTATGAAAGTTCTCATGTTCTGGATTTAGTAATTTGTGATGTTTGGGGGTCTGCTCCTGTTACTTCGTTTGATGGCCACACTTATTTCTTATTATGTGTTGATCATTATTCTCGCTTTATGTGGATTTTCCTTTAAAACTGAAGTCCAATGTGTATGCTACCTTTAAAATCTTTCTTGTCATGGTTGAACGTGAATTTCAAACCAAACTCAAAACCGTCCAAACTGATTGAGGAGGGGAATTCCGGAATCTTTCCAAATTTTTCACCTCACTCGGCATCCTTCAACGCCTTTCCTGTCCTCACACGAGTAAACAAAACGGTTTTGTTGAACGTCATCACCGTCATGTTGTCGAAACAGGTCTCACTTTACTCGCCGCGTCTCATGTCCCTCAACGTTTTTGGCACTTCGCTTTTGACACCGCTATATATCTCATCAACCGCATGCCGTCTTGGACAAACTCCAATGTCTCCCCATTTGAACCCTTGTTCAAACATCCACTACATTTCTCTTTCCTTCGAGTCTTTGGGTGTCAGTGCTTCCCTCATCTTCGTCCATACAACAATCACAAAATGGACTTCCGTTCTACTCCCTGTGTCTTTCTTGGCTACAGTCCAACCCATCATGGCTATCGTTGTTTGGACACACAGTCCGATCGCCTTTACATAGCCCGCCATGTTCGCTTTAATGAGCAGTCGTTTCCCTTTCACCAAACCTCCACCGCTCCCTCTCCTACACCCCCTCCTGACACATATTCCACACCCCACTTTACTCACACCTCCCACCACCATGCCCACTAACCTACCTTCACCTTCCGACCCGCCTACCTCTCCTACACCTACACCTACAGACCCACATCCCCTTATTCACACACATCACCGTCGTCCAAGATCTACCCAACTACCCACTCCTACTACTGCCCCTCCCACTACCCGTACTCGTCCAGCCAACTTACGTCCCAACCCCAAGCAAACCAAACCCTATAATGCCTCCTCCTTTCACACAACCCACACTGACATCGAACCACATCTTTTTTCCGTTGCTAACGAAGATCCTCGGTGGCGTCACGCTATGTCTGAAGAGTACTCGGCTCTAATACGGAATGGTACGTGGTCGCTAGTTCCCCGTTCAAAGTCTAATGTTGTTGACTGTAAGTGGGTCTACCGGCTAAAGAAGGACCAAACTGGTGTTAGAAACATAAATGTTATTTGAAACTTTAGTTAGATTATTAAGAGACATTAATATTATAATTATGTAATTAATCCTAAGTCTAAGTACCGAAAATATGAAAACCGGTTTAAGGTAGTTAAGGATGTAACTGTTATGTCAACAGTTGCATCGGTTCAGAAACAATGTGTCTGTTGACACAAGATTGATGCCTATATATATGTATGATGTAAACGTATGTAAGTGTGGTGATTATCAGAAATAAAGATAGTTATTTTAGAGTATTTATGTGTTCCTATTCCCTGTTTTTCTTTTCTGTTTACTGCGAATCATGAAGAACAACAGAGGTGTTCAAACTGATTTCAACAGTCCGCATACATCAGAATGTGATGATCCTTTTGCGAAGAGAGTGTTGATGGACCTGGGCAGAAAGAATTCTATCAATTGGTATCAAAGAAACAGGGGGATCCTGAAGGCCTGTGAACCAAAGACTCGAAGTTTAAACAGCAAATCATAACAAAGGAGAAGAGATGTGATTCGGAAGTTAGATTTGATGGATCTGAATGAACAGAAGGTAGAATCAAACACTGGTACTATGAACAAAAGGAAAATGAAGCGTTCAAGATGTTTCATTTGTTATAAACGTGGACACGCATACTAGAATTGCACAGAAAGAAACAGGAGACTTGAAATTAAGTCAGGGAAGCCTGCGACACAATTGGAAACCAAAGGAAAGAAAGACACAGAAAGGAGCAATTGGCATTTGTTCGATGTAGTAGTACCAGGAGAAACTTGGGAAGTTTTAGGGACTGAAAAAGGGGATTGGAATCATATATGGTACGTTGCAAATGTGTACTCAAGACACATGACACCAAATAAAAATTTGTTTGTTAGATTCAAGGATGTTATGGGCGAACCAAGTGATTTAGGACAGCAAGGTTTGAACATTCAAGGAATAGGAGATGTACATGTTCAGACTCAAACTCAAAGATTGATGATTCCAGGAGTTTATTATGTACCCAACATTGGTTTAAACGTCTTAAGTTTAAATCAATTGTCCCACCAAGGATTTGAAGTGGATTTTCGTTGTACAACATGTGAAATGAAACCCATGTTTGATGATGACAGCAAGAATGAAACGTTGGATGCTGTCAAGAAAAATGCAGTAGAAGGTGTGATGCATACCGTTCAGGAACACATTGATCATTCACCAAGAGTGCCCACAAGGTATGAATTTGAAAGTTTCATTAACTTTCTAGACATGTTGAATGAACTTGAAATAATTGAGGAGTACAAGGAATTGGTTAAAAATCATTTTAAAAAGGTAGTAAAGTGGTTTTACAAAGACTATTTGGAGATTACTGAAAGACCATTTCCTGTGATAATTAACGGAACAATAATTTGCCTATTGGACCTCTATTTGACGGTGAGAGGTTTGGGTGGACATATCCATGTTGTATGCAATAGAAAGTGGAAGTTTGTAGCCCAAGCAATGGGGTTCCCGACTGATTGTGCAGAGTTTTTGGAGGAGTGCTATGCTACGCACTTGAGCCTCGTAGAAGCCTACTACAATGTGGCTAAAGACCATTCCAGGAAGGGTAAAGTACCAGTTGTTGCTGATTGCGAAGGTACTAGTGGAATGTTGGCAAGAGAGTTGCCAAGAGAAGAGGCTAAGCACAATGGAACCAAAAATGGGATACATGAAGATGTTGCAAATGAGAAAGGAATGGGCAAATATGTATTTGATGATGGAGAAACCTTGTTAGTATGTTTTGAAGATGAAAGTGTGGACTCTAATGAAGAGGAGATGATCAATGGAGAAGCAATGTTTGAAGATGTTTTTGAAGCTGAACAAGAACAACATCACAGCACTGATAGTAATGATGATTATGTCATCATCGATTGAAATTTGAAGATTGCGAAATTGAAGGTTTTATACTTAGGGGGTGAATGTTGGAAATCCTTGTTAAGTATTAAAACCTTATATTAATTATGTTATATATAAGTGTGTATTTATTATGTAAAATATCTCGGTTATATATAAAAGCAGATATTAAAAGGTAGTTAATGACAGTTATGACATTTAGAACCGGTGCAACCATTCTCGAATAGTTATGTTGGTTGAAGGCACCGATTTATTAAGTATAAATAGGATTAATTATGTTGTAATTGTTAGTGTGTTGATAATAAAAGTTTTATTTCTGTTTTTTTGTTCCCATCGACACACTGTTGCACACATCTGTTATTTCAGAAACAATGTCTGCATATTCCAAAATGGTGATTAAGAAACATAATGACCATGGCTTCCCCAATAACTGGTAAGATCCAACGCTACAAGGCCCGCCTGGTCTCCAAAGGTTTTCGGCAGCAACCCGGCATTGACTATCAGGAGACATTCAGCCCGGTCGTCAAGGCCACCACTATCCGCGTTGTTCTCTCCCTTGCCGTTAGTCTGTTACTTAAGGCTGGTCTCTCCGGCAGCTCGATGTTCAGAATGCGTTTCTCCTTGGAACCCTTACAGAGACTGTCTATTTGAAACAACGTCTGGGCTTCATTGACCAGACCAAACCAGATCATGTGTGCCTCCTTCACAAGTCCTTATATGGCTTAAAGCAGGCTCTACGTGCCTGGTTTCATCGCCTATCTACGGTCCTTCGCTCGCTTGGTTTTCAGGGCTCCAAAACGGATCCCTCCTTATTTATTTATTCTCGCCACGGGGCTCTACTATACATGCTCGTCTATGTTGGTGACATTGTCTTGACAGGTAACAACCAGCAGGCAATCGAGACAGTGGTCCACAGTCTCAGCCAATCCTTTCCCGTTCCTGGGATCTTTATCATACTTTCTCGGTATTGAAGTCACCAGCATGGGTACAGATATGCTACTTTCTCAGCAGAAGTACACTCTTGAGCTTTTCCAACGCGCCAGCCTTTCTCAATCCAAACCGGTTCCTTCTCCCATGACTACGACTGCTAATCTTTCTCTTGGTGATAGTGCTACATTTTCTGACCCGGAAGTATCGTCAGATTGTGGGTGCTCTACAGTATGTCACCTTGACTCGTCCGGACATTAGCTTTGCCGTCAACAAAGTTGCTCAGTTTATGCACTGCCCTACAGAAAATCATTGGTCGGCTGTTAAACGGATTCTTCGCTATCTGCAAGGCACCTCTACTTTCGGATTACGGCTTCGGCGTGACTCTAGCACTCTCCTTCACGCCTACACTGATTCTACCTATAACGCTATTACAGGGTTCTCATATGCTGGTTGCCCAGATGACCGTCGATCCACCGGAGGGAATGCCATCTACCTAGGTTTAAACCTAGTATCCTAGTCTGCACAGAAACAGAAGACTGTCTCTCGGTCATCAACAGAATCAGAATACAAGGCACTAGCTAACTTGGCTTGAAACACTGTTGTGCGAACTTCAAGTCCCTCTTAAGAAGACCCCTACGCTATGGTGTGATAATCTCGGCGCTACCTATCTTTCTGTCAACCGTGTTCCATGCTCGGACTAAGCACGTAGAGGTTGATTTTCACTTTGTTCGAGAAAAGGTTGCGGATAAGCAGCTTTCGGTCCAGTTCATAACCACCGATGATCAGATTGCAGATATCTTCACCAAGCCGCTTCTTTCGTTGCGTTTTATGTTTTTACGATCCAAGCTACAGGTCGTTCCCCGGCCTTAGCTTGCGGGGGAATATTAGACACTTATGTATTACTTATATTAGAGGGATTAGAGTGCAACTAATGTAGGGTTTAGAGTGTAAATGTATCTCTTATATAATCTCTTGTAATCAGTTTTTTATTTACAACAATATACAACAATTACTGATTACTAAGTTCGAGGACATATAATTATAGTTGAGGAAGTTGAATGTTGTAATTGTTAAATTGTGAAATCTGATATGTTGCCAGGGGACCTATTCACCACTACGTGGACGGAGTTTTAGGGTGTCCATGTGCCTGCCCATAGGGTATTAACGTATTTATCGATTCACTTATAAGTGTATTTCCATGTAATTGTATACCCTAATACGAATCAATAATATACGGCCTTGGTTGTTCTTGGACCAAATCATGTATATACTGTGTTATTGTTTCATTTTTTGTTTCATGTTTTACCTTTTCACTGTCGTTTTCTCAACAGTAACTGTGAGATGGCATGGACCAGATGCCTCTTACTTGAGTCGGGATTCTTTCCAAAAGTACATTCCATCTTCTTTGTTGGAGTTATATTGTGTTGTTTAAATTATGGGTTAAGGTCATTTTTGACCATTCAACTTTTAGATTTGTCTCATTTAGCCACTGAGCTATTTTTTTTACTCATTTAACAATTAAACTTTAGTTTAGTGTTAAGTTTTGGGAAAATGATCGGAAGTAATGATTAAATGTGTACAAAATAGGAAAGTTCAATGGTCAAACGTGTACAACTTTTGGTGGCTAAACATGTACAAAAATAGTTTTGTGGATAAATGTGTACGCAAAACAAGTTTAGTGGCTAAATGTGTAAAAAACATAGTTTAGTGGTTAAATGGGACAAATCTAAAGTTGGATGGTCAAAAATGACCTTAACCCTTAAATTATTTACCAATTAAGTGTATTTACCAGTCTTTCATGTTACCAAAATGTCAGCTCAGAAATCCAGAAAATCTCCCAGATGCAAAGTTTATGCCTTCTAATTATACAACACTACAATGTAATTGACTTTGCTGATGCAAAATGCAAAAGACTAAACATAAAAATACAACAGCATTTCATATTAGTGATTTTGAATGGAATCATGTTAATACCTGATATTCAAGATAAAGAAAACGACCCTAAGATAAGGTGCAATTCTCAATGGAAGAGAATAAATGGCCACTGCTGGAGAAAGATATAGAATATCGACTACTAAATCAGCAGCCAGAATTAACAGCGAAATGACCTGACAATATTACACAAAGTATAAGTGTTGGGTTGGTTTATCATAACAGAAAAGGGCATGCATGACGTACACAGTAACATCTTAAATTTGGTTGCGTCTTATCGATAAAGGGTCATTGATACGAATTCTGAAATTAAAGGAAGAACAATTGTATTGCTAAATGTAAGATCAGTAAGTGATTAAGTAAACAGAAAATTAATCCCAAAGGATTCCAGGGAAACTCCCTCTCTTAAAGCTAAATTGCTAAGAGCCCTCTCAAAGTTGCTAACAATGAGCCTAACAAGATCTGATCATAATTCTTCGCACCTCACATCCCTCCCCTTCTCTTATTTATAGGATGCAATACTAACTAACTACTACAAAATTCCTAGTTTACCCCTTTCTAGAATATACTAATTCCTATCAGTCATAAGGGTAAATTTTAAAAAAATTAGCTAAAAAGGAAATGGGTCATATTGGTTAAACAAGTTAAATGGCTCCATAGATGTGAAAACTGAAAAGTGTATTCAGATGTGTCACGGTCACCAGAACTATAGAAATGACTGAAATGTGAGTTCACCACTTCACCTCAACATATATTTTAATTTAGCAAAGATGGATGCCTTATTTTCATCCACTATAAGATATATTCTATGGTCAATGTTATCTTTTAGCAACAAAGCTATCAAAGATGTCCATTTTAGTCCCTCAAAGCCTCTTTTCTTATTAAATTTGCTTAACTACGTTACATTTCCTACCTAAAGTCCTTTTTTAGTACCCCTAAAGTCCTTGAACTTCACTTTTCAGTTTCACTTTTCTGAAATTTTGGGACTTTAGGTAGCAAAAGTTAAAGTTAGGTACTTAATTGAATTTAAATATAAGTAACATTCGCATAGACGGGAAAAAAAATGTATGTTCAGGGACTTCATATCTACAAAAAACAAAAGTTGTGAACTTTAGGGGACTAAAAATCATAGTGACTGAAATTGACATATATGATAGTTGGTTGCTAATATATCTATAGATATATATAGAGAGAGAGAGAGGGAGGTTCCATTGAGAACTTTTGTGCATCGAGGCACAAAAGAACCTCCACTGTCCTTTGGATGAAAAGAATGTGTGGGTTAGATCAAATGGCAAAATGATAATTAAATAGAATGTTTTATGCATCAAGTGCACATAATGAAATTCGCGGAGGGGTAAAACAGGAATTATGCAATCCTTATTTAATTATTACACTTCCAAAATTAACAAAAATAATTCAAATTCAAAATACATGCATATCGTTCATCTCTTCCAAAATCAAAATACAAACATGAATCGTTCATCTCTTCATGCATATCGTTCATCGTTCATCCTTCATCATCAAAATACATGCATATCGTTCATTTCTTCATGCATATCATTCATCTCTTCCAAAATCAAATACATGCATATCGTTCATCTCTTCCAAAATCATCAAAATACATCATTTATCTTTGAAGGTGTTCATCATTCAAAAATGCATCATTTTATCCCGTTTTTCATTGAAGGTGTTCATCTTTCAAAAATTTATCATTCATTCAAAAAATGCGGTGATTATTGGTCAGAGAGAGAGAGATGGTCGGTGCAGCGGTGGTGCGATAGTGGTGTAGCGGCCGAGAGAGTAAGACGGTGGTGGTGCAGCGGCTGAGAAAGCAAGACGGTGGTGGTGCAGCGGCCGAGAGAGCAAGACGGTGGCCGGATTTTGAGAATGAGAGGGGGGTGGGGCGGTCACATGGGGAAGGAGAGGGAGAGAGGTTGATCATGGTAAGAGAGAGAGAGAGGGAGAGAGGTGAGGAGAGAAAGAGGGAGAAATTTTTGGTAAGTTGTTTAATGTGTTGATTTGTCTCCTAATCTAATTAAACCTAATTTTCTATAATTAATTAATTTTCTTATAAATTTATTCCACAAATACCCTTAATGCACACTTGGTAGAAAGTCCGATGCACAAAAGTTCTCAATGGTGCCTCGATGCACAAAAGTTCTCAATCGAACCCCAATCTATATATACATATATATATATATATATATTCTAACCCATTTAGTATTGTTGAATGTAATAGTGAATAATGAAGTAAGCAAACATTACATGGATCAACCTGCCCTTCACAAAGATAACCTGTCCTTATGTCACTCTAAAACACACTCAATTAAAAATAGTCAGATAACAAATTGTATATCGATTGTATGTGTAAGATTCAGCAACCATGTACCTTCAGCTTATTAACGTGGCTTTTCCAGAAGAGAGAACCTCCTTCATATAAAATAGGAAACAAAGTATGTACCACAAGAATTATGAGGGTCACACCCTGCATAAAAGAGTAGAATGATAATCAGATTACCTGAGCAAGTGTACATACAAAATTATAATTTTTAGGTGCAAGTTGAATATGTGAATTTTGGAGTTTTAAATGGGCAGGACATTGATAAAAGTCTAGGGTGGTCTTGCAATTTTCACATTCAGGCAAGACTAGGAGCACATGAGAACTATTGGTCAGGATCTTGTGACCCAACTCAAATATTTGAACTGATCATTTGTTATTGACAATTAATATATACTTTGTACAGTAAAAGAAGTGAAAGGAACCATGAACGCATAATGTAAAGTCAACTCATTGCCTATCAAGCTTTTCCTGTTAGTACTCATGGATCAGAATATCACCATCTCTATTTAAACAAAAGCTGCAAAATACCCCCATGGCTAGGGATGGAAGTTTGAGTGTCAATTTCATATCGACCTATTCTTGACCATTTGTAAAAAGTCTGGTCTGTTTTCATGTCGTTTTTCCACGTCGTGTTCATGGTGATCCATTTTGTATAGGAAAGTTCAACGAATCCAGTTACGTGTTACTAGAAGGGACAACAAATGGGTTTTCAGTTTACTCGAATCAGACAAAGAATCTGCTTTCAGTTTTTTCCAATAAGAATTTTTCAAACTTTAATTATGTAAATCAATAAATACCACAAGCACTAGTAAATTAGTAATCAGGTGACAAAAGCTGCAAAACACCCCCATCCCCATGGCTAGGGATGGAAGTTTGAATGTCAATTTCATATCGACCTATTCTTGACCCATTTGTAAAGAGTCAGGTCCGTGTTCATGTCGTTTTTCCACGTCGTATTCATGGTGATCCATTTTGGATAGGAAAGTTCAACGAATCCAGTTACGTGTTACTAGAATGGACAACAAATAAGTTTTCAGTTTACTCGAATCAGACAAAGAATCTGCTTTCAGTTTTTTCAAATAAGATTTCAAACTTTAATCAGGTAAATCAATAAATACCACAAGCACTAGGAAATTAGTAATCAGATCACATATATGTACACAATCTATGCTTGATTGAACGTGATCAACAACGAAAAGCACTTCAATACAAACTCTATCAGAGTATATTAACCATAACCAAATTGATATATGAAACAAACCCATTGCTGCCAAATAAACCATGTGTATTAAGATAGGTAAAGCAATTATAAATAAGCGCTTAATTAATTATCATCTAATTTAGTTGCATGATTAATCTCTGTTATAGAAGAAGTCGTGAATTCATCTGGTGATAACGGATAAACGTTTACGGTAATATTAAAAACGCAAACCTCAAACGCCAGAGATTCTGCATTAGTTAAGTATGGAAGCTCCCCAAGAAAATAGTAGTCCCTGTTACTGCAAGGAACCTCAGAAACACTGCTACACCATAATGGTTTCTGTCACATAAATTAAAGTAATAAGAATAAATAATAATCATGATAGAAGATACTATATCTGTAACTGATAATAATCAGAAAGTCTAGTTTATAGCAAAGAAACGTCATGAAAGCAATCACTGGCCTTAGGGCACTAACCTCAAGGAAATTCAAAGCTATCAGTGCAAATATATTAAGGGTCCAAATAAAATCAAAACGGATGAACATGAAGTAGAACTTTGCGACACTTTCAACATCTGGTGACTCAAGAATTTCCTCTGGTAGACCAATTCCATCTTCAGCCTGGAATTAGTAAATTGAAGTTATTACCCTTACAATAACAGATTCTACCAACAGATGTTAACACTTTATTGGAATTGATGCCTCGAAAGCATGGTTGTGTGTGTTTATTTATGTGCATGCATTTCAGAAGTGCATATCATCCTCTTCTTCAACAAACGGAAATTCAACCTGTAACTCTCTCATTCAGTCCTAACTTTCTTTTTCTTTTTCTGCAGTAAGACAAAGATTGAGCATGACAGAAGAAGAAAAGATGATAGGCAATAAAAGAAACACATACAGAAGGTACAGTATCTATGAGTTGTTTTACAATATACTCCCTTGATACTAAGATTATATCAGAACAATGCATGATGTGAAGCAAGGTTTTACTATCTTGCCCAGCATGGGTTCTTAAGTGCTAATTTACAAACTGCAAGCCATCATAATGTTAGGGTTTATCTCATCACGCACACACACACAAAAACAACGTTAAGATAAAAGAGAACACAACGATATTACGTGGTTCGATCAATAATCTGACCTACGTCCACGGGGGCAACTAGGGTATGAGGTGATAACAAATGATTACAAGTACAAGGGAGTAACGTTTCCTAATTAACTATATGGCAGCCTCCTAAGAATACTAGGGCCGGCTGCCCTTTTCTTTTATTTAGAAGCCTACACCACAACACAATTTAGTCATCCACGAACTAGAAGCATGCTTCTTTTCAGCTCGTTATATTTGATGGCATGATGGTAGGAAGTATTGCAAACTTCCACTGATGTGCACTAAATGTGGTTTGATCAAGTTGTGCATGCTTAAGCTCTAAAGCTGAGCTTTCATGGAATATAAGTCAAAAAGTTATAGTGCATTCACCTTCATCTCTTTTAACTACAAGTAACCAATGACAAACTATGAACACAGGTATACTAACCAAACACTATGGTTCTAATTAGTGTGCTTATCCCACTGAACAGAGATGAGAATAAAGATGTAGAAAGTGGGCCAACAGGCTGAACAAAAAAAATCCTAATAAGAATATCAAGATAAAGATTAAAAGAAATAAGAAATGGCATAACCATCAAACTATGAACACAAGTTTGCGAACTTAAGCTACGTCGTCATTAGTGTGCTTAACTGCTTATGCATTAACACTGAGAGAATAATTAATGAACAAAGTGGGCCAACAAGCTGAAAGAGAGAAATTCTGATAACAACAAAAAGATAGAGGTAATGGGAATATGGCCTAATCACACATTTATACTCCCTTGACTTGATCAATGAGCACACACAGACACATATTCCTTATCACAAAATAGGATCAAAATGTGCTCTCAATACAGTCTTTCACTAAATATTAGCTAGATGACCACATGAACTTTCAAACACACTCGAACTGGCCAACATAGTTCATGAAAAGTATCAACCACCTCTTTACTGTTGAAGTGATGGTCTACCTAATAAGCTCCTGAAAAGTTTGTTTCATAGAGACGTGCAGGATCACCTCTAGTAATTTTAAAAATAAAAAAAAAAAGATTAGATACCAGACACTTGTTCCCAAGTGGTGTTACAATCTGCCATAACATGCATAATGTGTTGTTTCCAATAACCCATTGTTTTGACCTGGAAACTTTGCATCTCAACCAGCATAGATAAAATATCATCCTAAAGAAGTGAATGTCCATGATCTTGATGAACAAATTTCAACCACACAACAAAATTTTAGAGAGCATTCAATTTGGATGTCAAAATATCAGAGACTAACAGAAAAATTGACAACAAGCTTCGTGGGCATTATTTTTTCCCTTATGCTACCTAATAAACACCAAATGTGCAATCCCTAAGACCTAGAGAGTAACCCAAACAGCCACTTTATGGTGATTCACTTGAACTTTGTCTATAACATCTCTTATGATGACTCCTTGTTCATGGACAGCCAAATAATCCATCAATCTTGAGTTCCTATTTTGTCCTTGTAGCAATTGATTAACACTTGAACAACTCTTTGAAGAATGTCATATCAACCATTACAATGTCAGTGGCAGCAAAAGGTGCAAATGGTAGAAAATAAGAAATCAGATTTCATATCACCAAATCAACATCCTCTAGTTGATGTCTTAACTCTTAATCTTTAAGATAATGTTCTTTTGTCCTATGAAAGGTTAATGCAAACTCCCAGTCTTAGTATCAGAACATTTGTGAATGGCTTACAAGTTGTTACGGATACGTTCATGCGCATACCACAATTCCTTTGAGATGCGACAATCAGGCAGGCATATACATAGCCAAAAACCCAGTTTTTCATGAAAGCACAAAACACATTGAGTTAGATTGTCATTTTGTGTGTGAGCAACTACAAAATGGTTTGATTACTTTATCTCATGTTGCAACCACAGAACAACTAGCTGATGTGTTTACGAAAAATCTTTCTGCGTCACGACATAATCAGGCAGTTTCCAAGCTGGGTTTATTGCCATATCCACCAGCTTGAGGGGGGTGTTGACTTTATAATTCATGTTGTTATTAAGTTTGAAGTTTGTTACAAGTTAGTTGGTTTAGTTTAGATTTGGTTAGTTGCTGTATATATATTTGTAAATTTCTTCTTTGTAAGTTGTCTTTTCTTCAATAGAAGTGCTTCTCTCTCAAACAAACAGCTCTTTTTTTTTTGCCAATACTAGCATCAATTAGGTTGAAACAGCAGAATGTAGAACAAATGACAGTAAAAATTAGGTCGAAAATTTACGCAATATCTTACAAGATCAACAAGAGCTGCCGCCTTCTGATACGGCGATCCGTAAGCGATGGCATCAGACCGGCGAGTAAAATTTCTCCGGCCACCAGCAACTCCCCATCGACTACTACTTTCTCCGCCAAGTAAAGGCGCACTATTATCCATCATCACCTAAAAGATCTGAAACCAATGGCAAGCAACTCAGCTTACTTGACTGAAAAAACATCATAATATATATAGATATAGATACAGGTTGTTTTGTATCTATATGCAGAGAGAGAAAAATGACACCCTATAGATTGGATTAGTTGAAGGGATATTCAATACCATAAATTTGTCATTTAATGTAAAAAAGAGAAAAAAAATTATTGGTGTCTAAAAACATATATATATATATATATATATATATATATATATATATATATATATATATATATATATATATATATATATATATATATATATATATATATATTGGGGTTCGATTGAGAATTTTGTGCATCGAGGCACCATTGAGAACTTTTGTGCATCGAACTATCTACCAATGGTGCACAAAGGGCATTTAGGGGATATTAAATGTATGGAAATTATTTTTGAATTTTAATTTTTTAATACAATTAATAGTTACATTTGGTATAAAAATCACCATTAACTTCTTTCCTAAAATCACTCCCTCTGTCTTTATCTCTATCTCTCTCCTCTCTTTTAGCCCCCTCTTGATTTTGGAAGAGATGAACGATATGCATTATTTATGTTTGTATTATGATGTATTTTGATTTTGGAAGATCTGAACGATATGCATGATTTATTTTTGGAAGAGATGAACGATACGCATGAAGAGATGAACGATATGCATGTATTTTGATGTATTTTGAATTTGTATTTTTTTGTTAATTTTGGAAGTGTAATAATTAAATAAGGATTGTATAATTCCCGTTTTACCCCTCCGTGAATTTCATTACGTGCACTTGATGCATAAAACTTTCTATTTAATTACCCTTTTGTCATTTGATCTAACACACACATTCTTTTCATTCAATGGCCAATGGAGGTTCTTTTGTGCCTCGATGCACAAAAGTTCTCAATGGAACCTCCCTCTATATATATATACACTAAAGATCTTTTGTGAACACTTTATTTGTTGTGAACATTGTGAACAACCATAAAATAGCTTTTGAATCTTATGAATCTTGTTGAAAATACTACCGAACCCTTCTATTAACCTATAAATCTTATTGGATCCTATGACTTTTATTAAATCCAATGAATTTGTCGAATCTTATGAATCTTGTTGAATCATATGCATCTTGTTGTAAAAACTACTATGAATCTTTTAAATGTTCTGAATCTTGTTGTAGACACTTCTATGAACCTTTTGAATCATATGAATAATGTCACAAACACTTGTTGATATATATAAATGATTATATTTTTTTTTGTTCACAACGATAACTTGTTCACAATAGATCTCATCCCTATATATATATATATAGGTAGGTAGGTAGGTTCAAGATCTATGGAGTATTATTTTTTATTGGACTAAATGTACATGTTCATTACGATAAAATGTTAAATTTAATACACAACTACAATATACATATGTTCAGATGTGCATTATTATTGACTAGTTCAAATTATTTACATGTTTATTATGATAAAATGTTCAATTTCAAGCAAAATAACAATATGCACATATTCAAATGTGCAATATGCATGAAGATATGTATGTTGCCTACTTTTGTATCAAATTAAACATTTTGTTTTAATAAACTTGTAAATGATACGAACAAGTCAATTATAATACAATTTTGAACATATGTATTTTATAATTTTGCATGAAATAACATTTTATCGTAATGAACATGTACATTTGATATGGTTTTCCAGTACTCCAGTCTAATGAAGTACTCCATGGATCTCGACCTATATATATATATTCAAAAAAGTACCTTTCAAAATCAAATGCATCCGAAAGTACCAACCTTAAAAAAATTACTTTTTTTATCATAACCATGTTTAAATTAATGTTATACTCATGATATATGAATTTCACATACACTCACACTTTCCATGTCCTTAAAAATCATGTGAATGTTTAATGCGTATTTATGTGAATTGTCATCCAAGTAATGATCATTCACATGATCTTTTCTTTCCATTCATAAGATTTACGATGTTGCTCCTTTTGGAAAAAAAATATTATAATGTTGTCTTATACATGTCTATTAAAAAAATATATGTAAATGATCATTAACATTAGGGTACGTTGGATACGCTGAAATCTCATAAGTACGCTGATGAACCTGATTATACACACACACACACACACACACACACACACACATATATATATATATATATATATATATATATATATATATATATATGTTCAAGTGAGTACCATTAGTATTGTGGAGTACCGGAGGTACCTCGCTTAAATTTATTTTTTTGAAATTTTTTTCATAATCATGTTTAAATTTATAATATAAGAATACTTGTA
The DNA here is from genome assembly GCA_020465985.1 of Centrapalus pauciflorus. Classification (NCBI taxonomy): domain Eukaryota; kingdom Viridiplantae; phylum Streptophyta; class Magnoliopsida; order Asterales; family Asteraceae; genus Centrapalus; species Centrapalus pauciflorus. Next base: position 191,833 of record JAANYP010001941.1, on the reverse strand, counting down.
ACAAAACACACATAAACACACACTAGAACTATGTGAAACGTACATGTTCACACGAACTGCACTGTTGTGAACATATGTTCGCACTAACCATGTTCACATTAATTTTTTCACGTTCACATGACTTTTAAGATGCTAGAAAGTATGAATGTATATAATTTTTGACAACTAGTCTTATATTATTTGTATTTAAATGAATATGATTAAAAAATTCAGAGCATGTTCACATCCGAAACACGTGTGTTCACAGAAACTCACAGTACCCTGCATTTTTTAAGTACTCACACGAACCATAATATATATAGGATCAAATAAGAAGTTAATTACTTATGAGAAGTGTGAAAAATATTGTACAAAAAATTTTTTGTTGAATCATTTTGTTATTTCATAATTCAACAAAAAAAATATTGCATCAATAAGGACCCATCAGAAAATATCATTAAAAAAGTAGGACCCAAAAATTTGTAGTTAGAATTGTTTCTTTTATTTTTCACAAATATTTTACTTCACATACAAACCACGTGTGCGTGCGCATATATATAGACACACACACACACATATATATATATATATATATATATATATATATATATATATATATATATATATATATATATATATATATATATATATATATAGACACACACATGGGCATACATACATACAATTTATAGAAATTAAATAAAATCTCGATTTATTAGGATTTCATGGTTTGGTGATCCTTCCAAATTTACAAGGATTTTAAAATTTTATATACCAAAAATTTAATAAAATTCTATGAAACCTAAATATGATTCAAATCCGAATACTTAAATAGAGTCAACAAGTGTTGGATATAAGTATTCCCAACTTCGGCCTTAAAGCAGAACCATATAATAAGTAGGGGTGTTCAATAGCGGATATCCGAAATTTCGGATAGTGAATTTTGCTATCCGAATCCGAAATTTCGGATTCGGATATCGGATTATCCGAATATCCGAAAAATATCCGAAAATTCATATTTCTTAATTTTTTTAAAAATTAAATCAAATATTTAAATATCTAAAATACAAATTCATATATCCAAATAGATATTAAAAATAAATATATCACAAACTAAATGTATCCGGAATTATTTTACTCAAAACGACTAAAAAAATATAAAAAAACTAAAATTTATAAAAATATTAGTTAATAAATCTATAATACTAAGATAAAACTCAAAAATATACGTTAGACTAATAATAAACACTCAATATCATGTAAATAAGCAATACTAAAAATCTAAAAAAAATTATTTTTTTTTGGATTTTCGGATATCGGATTATCAGAATATCCGAAAATCTGGAATTTTACTATCCGAATCCGAAATTTCGGATATCCGAAATTTCGGATAGTTTCGGATCGGATTTTTGTTTCGGATGCTCGGATTCGGATCTTTTTGAACACCCCTAATAATAAGTCTAGGATGAAGACTTGGAAGACACATTTTAACATTGTATATGATATGATGCATGTGAGTGGGTTCAATTGAGACAAAGAAAAAAGTTCTATTGTTATCGAGGACGGTGTTTGTGATGAATATTTCAAGGTATATTCTAAAAAATTGTATTTTTATATAAAGGTTTATTCTGAATTTATGTCTACTTGTCTTGCAGTCTCATATAGGTGTTGTATATTTTTCAGGCAAATCATTTTCGTTCTATGGGAAACTTTGTACTATCTTTGGTAGAGATAGAGGCACGGGTAGTCATGAGATTGATCCCCGCAAAGAAGTTTCCCTATTGATATTTATGACTTTAATTTCGTTGAAGATAGTCGACAATCTGAAGGGCTGACAGCTAGTGTCATGAGCAAACGAAAATATAAGCGAGGATGCTAAAATATATTTTGAGTCGTGTCAAGAGATGAATTATGTTTTGGCTAAATTTGAAGAGACTATAGGCAGATCTCTAAACTCCGAAAAGATGGAAGCTCGTGATATCTATGAGAAGGTTAGTGAAGAGATGAAAGTTTTACTTGGTATCAGTATGAACAAATGTTTTAAAGTCGCTCACGTGATTGGTAAAGATGTGATGCTAAGGCGATCATTTCTTAAATTGACTTAGGATAAGAAAATGTCTACGGATGGTTCATCGGGTAGTTGTTTGTTTATATACGCAGTATGTTTGGTTTGATTATGTACGCAGTATTTTATTTGGTCTGATTATGTTCATAATACATTATTTGGTTCAAAAACTATGTATGTTACTTCATTTGGTTTGTAAAATATGTTTGTAATACTTTATTTGGTGTAAAACTACGTTTGTAGTATTTTATTTTGTTTAATTTGTAATACTTTATTTGGTTTAATTATGTTTGTAATATTTTATTTAGTATTATGTCTTTATTACTTTATATATGTGTGTTATTATAATAAAATAATGGTTTCATACTTTGTAAAAATTCATGTTTATATTTCTCTCTTGAATTCTTTATCCAATCAAACAAAAAATTGATTTTCGGTTACAATTCTCTCTATAGAATTTCTTATTCTACCGAACATAAGAACCGATGATTGTTCTCTAGACTAATTCCTTTTTTCTACAATTACACTTCTACCAAATGCATTCTTTAAGTTTAGTATATCAAATGACATCTAAGTGGGCATTTGGTTCGAGAATTTTCTGAGATTCACTAGGATTTGTATTTAGAATATCGTGTTTGGTTCATAGAATAAGGATTTAAAATTTCAGGATTTCTTAAATCCTATCCTAGTCTTCTCTGTAGGATTCTAAATTCCAATTACCTTACATTTTTCAGATCAACAAACATTTCTTAAAAGATAAAGAAATTTCTTTGACAAAATTTTGATAAATGAAAATGATACATAATGCAAAACCTTTAACAAAATACAAAATGAAGAAATTCTGCAAACCAGATGCTTTCTAGGAGTACGATGACACGGTCAAATTATATTTAAAAAAAACAATTACAAACAAAAACGTACTAAAAGGTGATATATCCAGTATTCTTGAAAACTTGATCAAATAAAAAAAATTAGAGACTTAAATCATGTAAATTTTAAATTTAAATTCATTTATGTAATTTTAAATATTAAGATATAAAATTTATGTGGATATCATAAAATACCTTGATCAGTATTGTACAACTTGACCGTTGACTTATGTGGCAAAAACGTGGTGGAGCAGGTTCACAAGTGGAGATAGTAAAATACCATAAGATATGTATTTATTTACCAAAATGCACATTTGGGTATACTGGTTTTTTGACACGTAATAGGGTTAATTATGTAAACGGGATGTCGGCAGTTTTGATGAGAAAGAGAAAGAGATATAATATCCAGTGGGGCCCACAATATGAAAAGTCTTTTTCATTTTCTAAGAAAATTGGGTGTAAAAATCCTTCTTCCTTGTAAAATCATAATTCTAATATATATATATATATATATATATATATATATATATATATATATATATATATATATATATATATATATATATATATATATATATATATATATATATATATATATATATATATATATATATATATATATATATAGATTGAGTTTCTATGGGGCACCACGATGCATTGTGAACCGGGGAACCAAAAATGCACAATATATTAAATAAGAATGCAATAAGGGCATAATTAGAAATTTAAACAATTATTTAGTTAGATTAACGTATTTAAAATATTCTATGTTCAAATAACCGTATATATATTATGGTAATTGCTAAAATCGTGGAGTTTTTAGTTAGTATAGATTGCATTTGTTTTGACTTTCTATCAATGCATGTCTTCATACGGTTTTCATCTCCACACCCGTAGCTAGATATCCGATTGAAATTGAATTTATATGCATGTCTTCAATGCATAAACATTATTAAAATTGAATTTATATGCATACTAAAATTACCTTAATATGCATATTGAAAGTCGACGCATAATTTTTTTAAAATAGATGCAACTCAAACCTTCATAAACACATACTTCGATTATGAACTAAACACCCTACCGATGGAACCCAAAACTAATTAGGGCATAAAAACCCTCAAATACGAAATACACACTTCGATTATGAACTAAACACCTCAATGAACACGAAATATGCAACAATGCACTTCCATTTAACAAAATAATCAGTTGCAAACGACGAAAAAAACCCGGTTGTCCGCACGTGAATGTTTGCTATTTCCCTTTAAAAAAAAAAAAAAAACCCTTGAACCGTATGCATTGTGTCTGTGTACTTGAAGAACAAAACCTTAATCTATTTGAGTATGCATGAGTGATTTTCGGGATAAAGATGGAGGGAGGAATCTTAAGCGAAATCCGGAGCAAATATGAATTATGGAAGGAGGGCTAGAATCACGGTATGCAACGAAGGAATGTGAATTTTAGCTAAATGAACATTCTTCCAATTTTGCCCCTCCGCCCGTGATATGTTGTGCACCGGTGCAACAAAGTTCAACTTAATTACCCTTTTGCCACTAAAATCTGATCCATTGAAATTATAGATCTAACGATGTATGGAGGTTCCCAAGTTGCACAATGCATATAGGTTTATCATTGAACCCACCCCTATATATATATATATATATATATATATATATATATATATATATATATATATATATATATATATACATGGTAAGGATCTTTTGTGAACAAGTTATAGATTCAGGTTCAAAAAGGTACCTCTCGAAATCAAGTGCACCCGAAGGTACCAACCTTAAAAAAAAAATTATTTTTTTTTCTCATAACCATGTTTAAATTAATGTTATACACATGATATATGAATTCACATACATTCACACTTTCTGTGTCCTTAAAAATTATGTGAATGCTCAATGCATATTTATGTGAATGGTCATCCATGTGAATGGTGTGAATGACCATTCACATGATCTTTTTTTACGATTCACAAGATTTATGATGTTGCTCCTTTTGAAAAAAAGTATCATAATGTTGTCTTATACATGTTTATTCAAAAAATATATATGTGAATGATCATTCACATTAGGGTACGCTGTAATCTCATACGTACGCTGATGAACCTTATTTTATATATATATATATATATATATATATATATATATATATATATATATATATATATATATATATATATATATATATATATATATATATATATATATATATATATATATATAGACACACACATTTACCATATCTTTTAATCCAATGAAAGCCTTTTACTTGGCCAACCATCATTGGATGGTGACTTTTTTTTTTTTTTTTTTTTAAATTTAGACTTTTCAAAACACACCCTTATATTTGTGTTATCTTTTATTTAACTATGTTATTTTAATAAACTTTTGTTTAGTCCTCTTTAAATATTTATTAGTATAATATTTTCTTACACATTTAAAATTATGATTTTAATTATACATATGTTTGGAGTTATCTTTTAAACTGTTATGTTATATTTAATTGTATCAAAAATACCAATGAAAACTTGCAACTTGGCCGACCATGATTGGTTGAGTTTTTTTAATTAATTTTTTTAATAATATACCATTATCTCCGTGTTATCTTTTATTTAACCAATTTATTTTAATAAATTTTTATCTAGTTCTCTTTTAATATTTAGAGTTAATTACAAAAATGGTACCTGTGGTTTGTCCTAAAATTTGGATTTGGTCCCTGAACTTTTAATTTTGCAGAAACGGTCATTATTTTCATAGTTTGTTTGCAATTTTGGTCTCTCAATCGTTTAACTTTTCTAATATGACCAAATTACCCTTATTTTGATGGAAACCACAAGGACCATTTCTGCAATTAATTTTTTTTAAAACTATTCTACTCTTAATTAAATGGTTTAATTTATATTGTTAATTAAATTTAATGAATTATAAAAAAGAAAAGAATTTTTTTATTTATGTTGGTTCCTAAATAATTTAAATATATTTAGTCTTAATTAAATTTAATAAAGTGTAAAAGTATCAAAAGTTATAATAAAAAATAATTTATGTTTAGAAATTATTTTTTAAAAGTTTCATAATAAGAAACTTTTTCTCTATAATTATTTATATTGGTTCATACATTTATAGTAAAAATATTCATGTTGATCAAACCACAAAGACCATTTATGTAATTGACTCTACTTTATTTTTAGTGTTAATTAACTTTCATAAATTATAAAGAAATTATTTATGAGCCAACAGTTTAATTAAAGTTAAAAATATTAAAGAACTTAAATAAATAAAAATTTAACGTTTAATTTGATCGAGTTAAGAAAAACTTCCAAATAGTCTAAGACAACTTAAATTTTTTTATTTAACGTATCAATTATTTTATCATTTAATTTTTAATTACACCAAAAACGATTTAAAATTTTAGGTCCATATAACATCTTTGGGATTCATGATTAACAACATTAATCATCAAACTTTGGTTTGTCAGATCTTTACATAAAAATCGAGAAATACAAATAGGTTTTTAATCTTTTTCGTCTTTCAATTTGACTTTTCATTTTAATTCGATTAAATCGACACCTTAAACATTTAAACCAATTATATTATAAATTTACCACTATCACATTGCTTTGATACAAATGTGAACGGATTATAAAATAGAATCTTTGGCCGATTTTATTTAAGAAGAAAGTAAAGTATATTTGACCAACAACATATTTTTATTATAAATTTATGAACCAACATAAATAATTAGAGTCAAAATATTTATATAATATTTTATATATGAAACCTCTAGAAAATAGTTTCTAAACATTAATAATTTTATCGATCATAAATTTTGATTGGTTTGCACTTTTAAAACACCCTTCCAACTAAAATAGATGTTTCACAAACAATTAACAATAATTATCAGAATGTACTTGCGGAAATGTGGTCAAATTTAAATTTTCAATGTTCAAAAGTCATCAACATGATACTACCCACTTTGTCACGTAATAATGAGCAAAGTGTGGCATATCATGGATCGAAACAGATGGGGTTACAAATGTTAAACATCCAGATTATCTAACCATGCATAAAAGCTAAGTTCATTATCGAGCATATACCAAAACGGGAGTCCACTAAATCCCCACCCCACCAAAGCTTTATCAAAGATATGCAAACACAATGAAGCCGCTAGTCAAGGTCCAATCCACTACCAAGAAGGTCAAGTTTGATGCTTTCCTTTACCTGAAAGGGGTTTAACAACTAAAAGGGGTCAACAAAGTTGAGTGAGTTACTAGATTAGCAAAGAATACATAATATACATTCATGCAATGATAAGCAACGAGTATGTTCAATAACCAATATGATCCAGTGCTCAATTTAGGCTTAGAGCTGGCCCAACATTATGACTCAATTTAGGCTTAGAGCTAGCCCAACATTATTGCTCAATTTAGACTTAGAGCTAGTCCAACGTCTTGCTCAATTTAGACTTAGAGCTAGTCCAACATATTGCTCAATTTAGACTTAGAGCTAGTCCAACATATTGCTCAATTTAGACTTAGAGCTAGTCCAACATATTGCTCAATTTAGACTTAGAGCTAGTCCAACATATTGCTCAATTTAGACTTAGAGCTAGTCCAACATTTTTCATGGATATCCAGGTGAGGTCATTTGAAAGCATATTAAGCATGGTGAGGTCCAACGTTCCTCACACAAGCCCAAATAAATCATTCATAGAAGGAATGAAAGCAAGTATGCAACAACTATCAACATGTCAACAGTTAGCTTCACAAGGTATTCAACGAAGTGTGGCTCCACAAGGCACATCAAGTATAGTGAGGCTCAATGTGCCTCACATAAGCCCAAACAAGTCTTTCTTAGAAGAAAAGAATCAAATATGCAACAATTATCAATATGTCACCCGTAGCTCCTCATAGTATTCATCAAGGTATGGCTTCACAAAATAAGTTTAGTGAGGTCTAATGTGCATCACATAAGCCCAAACAAATCTTTCATAGAAGGAAAGAAATCAAGTATGCAACAATTATCAATATGCCAATACATAGCTCCTCAAGGTATTCAACAGGGTATAGCTTCACAAAGCATTTCAAGTGTGGTGTGGTCCAAAGTGCCTCACATAAGTCCAAATAATCATACATGTGAGAGTTGAGGATATGTATGCATCTACCATCAACACATCAACTCCAGGCGAAATCAAGTGAAGCATATCAAGTATGGTGAGGTCCAAGGTGACCCACATATGCCCAAATACATCATACGTAGAAGAAACGAAATCAAGTATGCAACAATTATCAATATGTCAACAAATAGCTCCACAAAGTATTCAAGGTATGGCTTCACAAAGTCTACCAAATATAGTGAGGTCTAATGCGCATCACATAAGCCCAAAAAATCATACACGTGAGAATTGAGGGTACTTATGCAACTACTATCAAATATCGACAATAGACTCAACATATCAAGTAGGAGGAGGTCCAAGGTGCCTCACATGTGCTCAAGGGATCAACATATCAAAATTGAGGGTGAATATGTTACTACTATCAAGATATCAACAATAAGCTCAACAATATGTTCAACAAGGCAAATAGCAATATACAGGAACATTATGTAACACCAATTCTAGAACTCACAGTGATCGGTTTATAGGATTCCAAGGCCTTCCAACAAAGTCACATTAGCCCCGAGAATGGCTAAAGTTTGCGATCAAGCTCCTTTCGGCTCGTTTCACCTAAAAGCATTCATAACGCGCATCCGTAAGCCCCCGAACACAATATAAGCCCATAGGATTGGCCTAAGAGTATTGGGACATTAAACCGAAAGTACTAAGTCCAAATGAGGCCCTACAAGTTCCGGAATGGATCAAAGGCCCTCAAACCCTTTAAACACTAAATTTAGAAGTGCATTGGACGTATAAGACCCGAGCAACGACCCCCGACCGACCAAAATCAATTTTGGGGGCAGGAGGTTGGTCATGGCGTGACCATATGGTGGTCATGGCGTGACCACTGTGCCAGACAGGTCCCAACTTCATTTTTTTGACATAAAGCACACCAAACTTCTCAAAACTTCCATCAATGTTTCTAACATTCGTAAGGGACTTTACCAACAATATATTTAGCATATTAAGGTCATTTAAACCCCTCTAAACATAATAGAATCATTTCATAACAATTCATGATTCCATGGAGCTCATACGGACTCCAAACGAGTCCGAAAACGACCGAAAGCTCCAACCGACAACACCGAGCTCCAATTGAGCTCATAATCAATTCTAACCAATCCCATAGCATTATTAAACATACTTGGGCTATGTTTAGACATTCAACATACATCTAAACATTGAAACCCAATTCCAAAATGATTTGGAACTCATTGAGGCATTTCACCGAACACCTGGCGTGCGGTTTAGCCTAAAAACATCATTTTGAGTTCTTGCACATATTTTGTGTTTCCCAACTCATGTAAACACTTTAATAACACAATTGAACACTTTCCAAATACATTATACCATAACATAGCATTTTATTGCTTCATGGAGTCCATACGAACTCCAAACGGGTTCCAAACGACCAAAACCCGAACTAAGCCTTCAAAACTCCAATTGAGTTCCTACTAGCTTCTATTTACTTCCATTGCTATAAATAACATGTTTGGACAATAATGTATCATACGAAATATGTAAAAATTCCATAACCCATTTCATCCACCATTAAAGCTCAACTGGAGTTCCAACTCGGGTTTTACTCAAATCACCAATCCAACCCATTCAATCACGAATTTATGACTCAAATAAGTTTATAAACCATAAACATTAACCTATACATGATTTTTGAGTCATCTACTAACTCAACTCAACAATACCCACTTAGGGTTCCATTCTCCATCAATGGAGAAATGGAGAAGATGAAGAAGATGGAGAAGAGTAGAGATATTCATACCTTCAATGGAGCTTCAATCTTCACAAAATCACTAGCCAAAATGATGCCAAATCCAAACCCTAGCTCCCACCTCTCTCTTTTCTCTCTTCTTTTCTCCAAAAGATGAGAATGTGTGAAATGTGTGTGATGGTGGTGATGGTGCACGGTTTTGAAAGAAAGGGGGGAGGAGTTTTGGCCTTTGGCCACTCCAACCCTCTAACTCCTACCCAATTACAAAATGCACCCCTCCACAACTCACCTTTCTATTTCTTTAATTAGAACCTACAATGTTATTAGATGCCACAATTAAATAATTCAATACCCAACTAAATGAATTTGACATAATTATACTAATTGGATTCAAAAACTACATTAAACCATTCTTATGTCATAGATACCCATTATTTAGTATCAAAGTACATAACCTATTTTTGTCACTTCAGTACAACCCAACATTTTATTTTTCTTTAATCATTCAAGTCCCAACAATAGCAATCATCACTAATATTTGGTAATTAACTCATAATATTGCACTTAAGTTCATAATTATAATTGTTTCACAAAGTTAATTACCCTTTTAATTATTGGGGTGTTACAATTCCTCCCCACTTAAAAGGATTCCGCCCACGGAATCAACTCGGATCAACTATGCAGGGTATTTGGCCTTCATCTCGACTTTCGTTCCACAAGTCATTAAAGACCTACGATAATGTTTCCAAATTCCAATGAACCAACACTATCTCAATCCATTTATTTCTCCACTTGGTGACTTTTCAATTCAATACCCGGTCGAGTACCGAGACATCAATGTGTGGTTTTCAAACTGTTTATTCCCAGAGTCAATTATGGGTAACTAAATACATTAATATCCATTACTAACTATACAAACTTCCAGATTTAGTCAACATAGGTGATTTTACAAGTATGCCTCCTTTGATATGTTTTTGACTTCCTGCAATGTTATAACATATTTTCAACTTGATACTTCACAGTATTCTATTTCAGGTTTTCAATATAGAGTCATATTCATCCACTAACTGCTATACGTTTTTCATGCCAATCACGGTACTACTCACCAGATAATAACATAATTCAGATAATTCAATTACACTTTATCCGTTTATGTCAAATTTCAACATATTACATTGTCACGTCACTATGACTTTCAGTAGACCAGTTTTTCTAATAAAACTCATATGATTTTAACATGTTTGTAGGGTTGATAGTCTTTCACCAATTAAAATGAGCACATATGGCGGCTCGGTCAACTATTTTGGTCACTTCCACCAACAAAACTCATTACATAACATGGTCGACAATATATAATTAATATTCATTACCTCGAGATATCAACATACTTCAGCTTCCTCTACAGTATGTGCATAAAAGATTCTAACATACGTGCCATTTTCAAAAGCAAACACTTTTACCTACTCAACATTAAGACCATAAAATATCTCATGAGTTTGAGTCACTATCCAAGGTGGTGACCGTACTACATAATTAATTGTCTTGTCACATAAGACAAGACCAAACCACATCATTAGCTAAGACATATAAAATGATCATAGAGAAATCATCCAAAAATGTAATTAACTATTTAACCAATAAAGTCATCACATATGATACAATCTGTATTAAGTTTCCAGTCAAGTTTACCTAATATATGCACCTTGGAACGGTGCCCAAGAATCATAAAAATGCAATATGTGAGTGTCTAAGGGATATAGTTCATTTTTAATTCTACGTGTATCAATTAGCCACTTATCCCTTAAGATTTTCATAACTACCATTAACAATTTACTTGACCTCAGTTGTACGTTGTACTTTCAACAATGACCTTACTTTATTACACTCATGTCATGTATTAAGGTCAATCCATCTTCATACATGTAAGGTACAACTACCTTTGGGGCATTATAACTTATCGACATATAATTTTCAACATTTTTCGAAATAAGGTGTGATATAAATATCATCCCTCCTCATAGGTCGTCCCATGACCAATTCTCTCCTAGTGTACTTACTTCCCTCGCACATTATCAAAACAAAGTCAACTGTTACCCAATCAGCATAGTTAAAATATAAGCATTTACCATCATTAACCAGCTTACCATTTCTTCATAAAGTGATAATTTAGCATGCATTCAACTCGTACTCGAGGGTCATATGCCAACTAATATGATCAATCTCAACCATAATGCGACAATTATATCAATACATTAACAGATACAACTGTAGTATGTTCCAATCAATGTTCAGTTCGTAAATCATGCATGCTAAAATCATATTAGCAATACCCAGTGGTTCATATAGTTCATGATAAAATATGTCAATGCAAACAAAGCATACATATACAAGCAGTAAAGATGCCATCAAAATGCTCAACTAACAATCCAAATGTTCAGAATTAGCAGCAACATGCCAAATATTATCTCTATGAACATACGTGGATAAAATCATGTTCATACACAACATACATTACCAGCTATTTCATAGTTCAATATAAGTGTCATTACACTTCTATCCGACATTTCGATATTGTTGTGTAATTGATACACTCGAGCTTATCATGATCAACCCACCAATGATGGGTTTGCCACTAATATGAGCATGCCAAAATCTCACATAATTCATATTGATTATTAAGTTATCAACTTTTATGCTTTCTTGTCATTTTCTTACATGAAAAGATTCACAAATAAGAAAGCCAAATAGTAGGGACAATACGAGTTTCGTCCACTAAATAAATTTTTTTTTATTATCACAATTCATCATTGTCCATATTAGTTCCATTACGAAGATTAAAGATGTACACGAGTACTTATATACCACTTTATAGACTTACGGTCTACCCATTACATTCCCATCATAGGCCGAATTCAATCTTAAGATTGTTTTACTAGTGTTGCCTAGGTGGGTCATTATCAGCATCTGAAGCCGCGTTCAGTGTTGAGTATCGTCGACTATACTCAGTCATTGAACACAGGCTCTGATACCAAATTAAAACACCCTTCCAACTAAAATAGATGTTTCACGAACAATTAACAATAATTATCAGAATGTACTTGCGGAAATGTGGTCAAATTTAAATTTTCAATGTTCAAAAGTCATCAACATGATACTACCCACTTTGTCACGTAATAATGAGCAAAGTGTGGCATATCATGGATCGAAACAGATGGGGTTACAAATGTTAAACATCCAGATTATCTAACCATGCATAAAAGCTAAGTTCATTATCGAGCATATACCAAAACGGGAGTCCACTAAATCCCCACCCCAAAGCTTTATCAAAGATATGCAAACACAATGAAGCCGCTAGTCAAGGTCCAATCCACTTCCAAGAAGGTCAAGTTTTGATGCTTTCCTTTACCTGAAAGGGGTTTAACAACTAAAAGGGGTCAACAAAGTTGAGTGAGTTACTAGATTAGCAAAGAATACATAATATACATTCATGCAATGATAAGCAACGAGTATGTTCAATAACCAATATGATCCAGTGCTCAATTTAGGCTTAGAGCTGGCCCAACATTATGGCTCAATTTAGGCTTAGAGCTAGCCCAACATTATTGCTCAATTTAGACTTAGAGCTAGTCCAACGTCTTGCTCAATTTAGACTTAGAGCTAGTCCAACATATTGCTCAATTTAGACTTAGAGCTAGTCCAACATATTGCTCAATTTAGACTTAGAGCTAGTCCAACATATTGCTCAATTTAGACTTAGAGCTAGTCCAACATATTGCTCAATTTAGACTTAGAGCTAGTCCAACATTTTTCATGGATATCCAGGTGAGGTCATTTGAAAGCATATCAAGCATGGTGAGGTCCAACGTTCCTCACACAAGCCCAAATAAATCATTCATAGAAGGAATGAAAGCAAGTATGCAACAACTATCAACATGTCAACAGTTAGCTTCACAAGGTATTCAACGAAGTGTGGCTCCACAAGGCACATCAAGTATAGTGAGGCTCAATGTGCCTCACATAAGCCCAAACAAGTCTTTCTTAGAAGAAAAGAATCAAATATGCAACAATTATCAATATGTCACCCGTAGCTCCTCATAGTATTCATCAAGGTATGGCTTCACAAAATAAGTTTAGTGAGGTCTAATGTGCATCACATAAGCCCAAACAAATCTTTCATAGAAGGAAAGAAATCAAGTATGCAACAATTATCAATATGTCAATACATAGCTCCTCAAGGTATTCAACAGGGTATAGCTTCACAAAGCATTTCAAGTGTGGTGTGGTCCAAAGTGCCTCACATAAGTCCAAATAATCATACATGTGAGAGTTGAGGATATGTATGCATCTACCATCAAGACATCAACTCCAGGCGAAATCAAGTGAAGCATATCAAGTATGGTGAGGTCCAAGGTGACCCACATATGCCCAAATACATCATACGTAGAAGAAACGAAATCAAGTATGCAACAATTATCAATATGTCAACAAATAGCTCCACAAAGTATTCAAGGTATGGCTTCACAAAGTCTACCAAATATAGTGAGGTCTAATGCGCATCACATAAGCCCAAAAAATCATACACGTGAGAATTGAGGGTACTTATGCAACTACTATCAAATATCGACAATAGACTCAACATATCAAGTAGGAGGAGGTCCAAGGTGCCTCACATGTGCTCAAGGGATCAACATATCAAAATTGAGGGTGAATATGTTACTACTATCAAGATATCAACAATAAGCTCAACAATATGTTCAACAAGGCAAATAGCAATATACAGGAACATTATGTAACACCAATTCTAGAACTCACAGTGATCGGTTTATAGGATTCCAAGGCCTTCCAACAAAGTCACATTAGCCCCGAGAATGGCTAAAGTTTGCGATCAAGCTCCTTTCGGCTCGTTTCACCTAAAAGCATTCATAACGCGCATCCGTAAGCCCCCGAACACAATATAAGCCCATAGGATTGGCCTAAGAGTATTGGGACATTAAACCGAAAGTACTAAGTCCAAATGAGGCCCTACAAGTTCCGGAATGGATCAAAGGCCCTCAAACCCTTTAAACACTAAATTTAGAAGTGCATTGGACGTATAAGACCCGAGCAACGACCCCCGACCGACCAAAATCAATTTTGGGGGCAGGAGGTTGGTCATGGCGTGACCATATGGTGGTCATGGCGTGACCACTGTGCCAGACAGGTCCCAACTTCATTTTTTTGACATAAAGCACACCAAACTTCTCAAAACTTCCATCAATGTTTCTAACATTCGTAAGGGACTTTACCAACAATATATTTAGCATATTAAGGTCATTTAAACCCCTCTAAACATAATAGAATCATTTCATAACAATTCATGATTCCATGGAGCTCATACGGACTCCAAACGAGTCCGAAAACGACCGAAAGCTCCAACCGACAACACCGAGCTCCAATTGAGCTCATAATCAATTCTAACCAATCCCATAGCATTATTAAACATACTTGGGCTATGTTTAGACATTCAACATACATCTAAACATTGAAACCCAATTCCAAAATGATTTGGAACTCATTGAGGCATTTCACCGAACACCTGGCGTGCGGTTTAGCCTAAAAACATCATTTTGAGTTCTTGCACATATTTTGTGTTTCCCAACTCATGTAAACACTTTAATAACACAATTGAACACTTTCCAAATACATTATACCATAACATAGCATTTTATTGCTTCATGGAGTCCATACGAACTCCAAACGGGTTCCAAACGACCAAAACCCGAACTAAGCCTTCAAAACTCCAATTGAGTTCCTACTAGCTTCTATTTACTTCCATTGCTATAAATAACATGTTTGGACAATAATGTATCATACGAAATATGTAAAAATTCCATAACCCATTTCATCCACCATTAAAGCTCAACTGGAGTTCCAACTCGGGTTTTACTCAAATCACCAATCCAACCCATTCAATCACGAATTTATGACTCAAATAAGTTTATAAACCATAAACATTAACCTATACATGATTTTTGAGTCATCTACTAACTCAACTCAACAATACCCACTTAGGGTTCCATTCTCCATCAATGGAGAAATGGAGAAGATGAAGAAGATGGAGAAGAGTAGAGATATTCATACCTTCAATGGAGCTTCAATCTTCACAAAATCACTAGCCAAAATGATGCCAAATCCAAACCCTAGCTCCCACCTCTCTCTTTTCTCTCTTCTTTTCTCCAAAAGATGAGAATGTGTGAAATGTGTGTGATGGTGGTGATGGTGCACGGTTTTGAAAGAAAGGGGGGAGGAGTTTTGGCCTTTGGCCACTCCAACCCTCTAACTCCTACCCAATTACAAAATGCACCCCTCCACAACTCACCTTTCTATTTCTTTAATTAGAACCTACAATGTTATTAGATGCCACAATTAAATAATTCAATACCCAACTAAATGAATTTGACATAATTATACTAATTGGATTCAAAAACTACATTAAACCATTCTTATGTCATAGATACCCATTATTTAGTATCAAAGTACATAACCTATTTTTGTCACTTCAGTACAACCCAACATTTTATTTTTCTTTAATCATTCAAGTCCCAACAATAGCAATCATCACTAATATTTGGTAATTAACTCATAATATTGCACTTAAGTTCATAATTATAATTGTTTCACAAAGTTAATTACCCTTTTAATTATTGGGGTGTTACAATTCCTCCCCACTTAAAAGGATTCCGCCCACGGAATCAACTCGGATCAACTATGCAGGGTATTTGGCCTTCATCTCGACTTTCGTTCCACAAGTCATTAAAGACCTACGATAATGTTTCCAAATTCCAATGAACCAACACTATCTCAATCCATTTATTTCTCCACTTGGTGACTTTTCAATTCAATACCCGGTCGAGTACCGAGACATCAATGTGTGGTTTTCAAACTGTTTATTCCCAGAGTCAATTATGGGTAACTAAATACATTAATATCCATTACTAACTATACAAACTTCCAGATTTAGTCAACATAGGTGATTTTACAAGTATGCCTCCTTTGATATGTTTTTGACTTCCTGCAATGTTATAACATATTTTCAACTTGATACTTCACAGTATTCTATTTCAGGTTTTCAATATAGAGTCATATTCATCCACTAACTGCTATACGTTTTTCATGCCAATCACGGTACTACTCACCAGATAATAACATAATTCAGATAATTCAATTACACTTTATCCGTTTATGTCAAATTTCAACATATTACATTGTCACGTCACTATGACTTTCAGTAGACCAGTTTTTCTAATAAAACTCATATGATTTTAACATGTTTGTAGGGTTGATAGTCTTTCACCAATTAAAATGAGCACATATGGCGGCTCGGTCAACTATTTTGGTCACTTCCACCAACAAAACTCATTACATAACATGGTCGACAATATATAATTAATATTCATTACCTCGAGATATCAACATACTTCAGCTTCCTCTACAGTATGTGCATAAAAGATTCTAACATACGTGCCATTTTCAAAAGCAAACACTTTTACCTACTCAACATTAAGACCATAAAATATCTCATGAGTTTGAGTCACTATCCAAGGTGGTGACCGTACTACATAATTAATTGTCTTGTCACATAAGACAAGACCAAACCACATCATTAGCTAAGACATATAAAATGATCATAGAGAAATCATCCAAAAATGTAATTAACTATTTAACCAATAAAGTCATCACATATGATACAATCTGTATTAAGTTTCCAGTCAAGTTTACCTAATATATGCACCTTGGAACGGTGCCCAAGAATCATAAAAATGCAATATGTGAGTGTCTAAGGGATATAGTTCATTTTTAATTCTACGTGTATCAATTAGCCACTTATCCCTTAAGATTTTCATAACTACCATTAACAATTTACTTGACCTCAGTTGTACGTTGTACTTTCAACAATGACCTTACTTTATTACACTCATGTCATGTATTAAGGTCAATCCATCTTCATACATGTAAGGTACAACTACCTTTGGGGCATTATAACTTATCGACATATAATTTTCAACATTTTTCGAAATAAGGTGTGATATAAATATCATCCCTCCTCATAGGTCGTCCCATGACCAATTCTCTCCTAGTGTACTTACTTCCCTCGCACATTATCAAAACAAAGTCAACTGTTACCCAATCAGCATAGTTAAAATATAAGCATTTACCATCATTAACCAGCTTACCATTTCTTCATAAAGTGATAATTTAGCATGCATTCAACTCGTACTCGAGGGTCATATGCCAACTAATATGATCAATCTCAACCATAATGCGACAATTATATCAATACATTAACAGATACAACTGTAGTATGTTCCAATCAATGTTCAGTTCGTAAATCATGCATGCTAAAATCATATTAGCAATACCCAGTGGTTCATATAGTTCATGATAAAATATGTCAATGCAAACAAAGCATACATATACAAGCAGTAAAGATGCCATCAAAATGCTCAACTAACAATCCAAATGTTCAGAATTAGCAGCAACATGCCAAATATTATCTCTATGAACATACGTGGATAAAATCATGTTCATACACAACATACATTACCAGCTATTTCATAGTTCAATATAAGTGTCATTACACTTCTATCCGACATTTCGATATTGTTGTGTAATTGATACACTCGAGCTTATCATGATCAACCCACCAATGATGGGTTTGCCACTAATATGAGCATGCCAAAATCTCACATAATTCATATTGATTATTAAGTTATCAACTTTTATGCTTTCTTGTCATTTTCTTACATGAAAAGATTCACAAATAAGAAAGCCAAATAGTAGGGACAATACGAGTTTCGTCCACTAAATAAATTTTTTTTTATTATCACAATTCATCATTGTCCATATTAGTTCCATTACGAAGATTAAAGATGTACACGAGTACTTATATACCACTTTATAGACTTACGGTCTACCCATTACATTCCCATCATAGGCCGAATTCAATCTTAAGATTGTTTCACTAGTGTTGCCTAGGTGGGTCATTATCAGCATCTGAAGCCGCGTTCAGTGTTGAGTATCGTCGACTATACTCAGTCATTGAACACAGGCTCTGATACCAAATTAAAACACCCTTCCAACTAAAATAGATGTTTCACGAACAATTAACAATAATTATCAGAATGTACTTGCGGAAATGTGGTCAAATTTAAATTTTCAATGTTCAAAAGTCATCAACATGATACTACCCACTTTGTCACGTAATAATGAGCAAAGTGTGGCATATCATGGATCGAAACAGATGGGGTTACAAATGTTAAACATCCAGATTATCTAACCATGCATAAAAGCTAAGTTCATTATCGAGCATATACCAAAACGGGAGTCCACTAAATCCCCACCCCAAAGCTTTATCAAAGATATGCAAACACAATGAAGCCGCTAGTCAAGGTCCAATCCACTTCCAAGAAGGTCAAGTTTTGATGCTTTCCTTTACCTGAAAGGGGTTTAACAACTAAAAGGGGTCAACAAAGTTGAGTGAGTTACTAGATTAGCAAAGAATACATAATATACATTCATGCAATGATAAGCAACGAGTATGTTCAATAACCAATATGATCCAGTGCTCAATTTAGGCTTAGAGCTGGCCCAACATTATGGCTAATTTAGGCTTAGAGCTAGCCCAACATTATTGCTCAATTTAGACTTAGAGCTAGTCCAACGTCTTGCTCAATTTAGACTTAGAGCTAGTCCAACATATTGCTCAATTTAGACTTAGAGCTAGTCCAACATATTGCTCAATTTAGACTTAGAGCTAGTCCAACATATTTCTCAATTTAGACTTAGAGCTAGTCCAACATTTTTCATGGATATCCAGGTGAGGTCATTTGAAAGCATATCAAGCATGGTGAGGTCCAACGTTCATCACACAAGCCCAAATAAATCATTCATAGAAGGAATGAAAGCAAGTATGCAACAACTATCAACATGTCAACAGTTAGCTTCACAAGGTATTCAACGAAGTGTGGCTCCACAAGGCACATCAAGTATAGTGAGGCTCAATGTGCCTCACATAAGCCCAAACAAGTCTTTCTTAGAAGAAAAGAATCAAATATGCAACAATTATCAATATGTCACCCGTAGCTCCTCATAGTATTCATCAAGGTATGGCTTCACAAAATAAGTTTAGTGAGGTCTAATGTGCATCACATAAGCCCAAACAAATCTTTCATAGAAGGAAAGAAATCAAGTATGCAACAATTATCAATATGTCAATACATAGCTCCTCAAGGTATTCAACAGGGTATAGCTTCACAAAGCATTTCAAGTGTGGTGTGGTCCAACGTGCCTCACATAAGTCCAAATAATCATACATGTGAGAGTTGAGGATATGTATGCATCTACCATCAAGACATCAACTCCAGGCGAAATCAAGTGAAGCATATCAAGTATGGTGAGGTCCAAGGTGACCCACATATGCCCAAATACATCATACGTAGAAGAAACGAAATTAAGTATGCAACAATTATCAATATGTCAACAAATAGCTCCACAAAGTATTCAAGGTATGGCTTCACAAAGTCTACCAAATATAGTGAGGTCTAATGCGCATCACATAAGCCCAAAGAACCATACACGTGAGAATTGAGGGTACTTATGCAACTACTATCAAATATCGACAATAGACTCAACATATCAAGTAGGAGGAGGTCCAAGGTGCCTAACATGTGCTCAAGATATCAACAATAAGCTCAACAATATGTTCAACAAGGCAAATAGAAATATACAGGAACATTATGTAACACCAATTCTTGAACTCACAGTGATCGGTTTATAGGATTCCAAGGCCTTCCAACAAAGTCACATTAGCCCCAAGAATGGCTAAAGTTTGCGATCAAGCTCCTTTCGGCTCGTTTCACCTAAAAGCATTCATAACGCGCATCCGTAAGCCCCCGAACACAATATAAGCCCATAGGATTGGCCTAAGAGTATTGGGACATTAAACCGAAAGTACTAAGTCCAAATGAGGCCCTACAAGTTCCGGAATGGATCAAAGGCCCTCAAACCCTTTAAACACTAAATTTAGAAGTGCATTGGACGTATAAGACCCGAGCATCGACCCCCGACCGACCAAAATCAATTTTGGGGGCAGGAGGTTGGTCATGGCGTGACCATATGGTGGTCATGGCGTGACCACTGTGCCAGACAGGTCCCAACTTCATTTTTTTGACATAAAGCACACCAAACTCCTCAAAACTTCCATCAATGTTTCTAACATTCGTAAGGGACTTTACCAACAATATATTTAGCATATTAAGGTCATTTAAACCCCTCTAAACATAATAGAATCATTTCATAACAATTCATGATTCCATGGAGCTCATACGGACTCCAAACGAGTCCGAAAACGACCGAAAGCTCCAACCGACAACACCGAGCTCCAATTGAGCTCATAATCAATTCTAACCAATCCCATAGAATTATTAAACATACTTGGGCTATGTTTAGACATTCAACATACATCTAAACATTGAAACCCAATTCCAAAATGATTTGGAACTCATTGAGGCATTTCACCGAACACCTGGCGTGCGGTTTAGCCTAAAAACATCATTTTGAGTTCTTGCACATATTTTGTGTTTCCCAACTCATGTAAACACTTTAATAACACAATTGAACACTTTCCAAATACATTATACCATAACATAGCATTTTATTGCTTCATGGAGTCCATACGAACTCCAAACGGGTTCCAAACGACCAAAACCCGAACTAAGCCTTCAAAACTCCAATTGAGTTCCTACTAGCTTCTATTTACTTCCATTGCTATAAATAACATGTTTGGACAATAATGTATCATACGAAATATGTAAAAATTCCATAACCCATTTCATCCACCATTAAAGCTCAACTGGAGTTCCAACTCGGGTTTTACTCAAATCACCAATCCAACCCATTCAATCACGAATTTATGACTCAAATAAGTTTATAAACCATAAACATTAACCTATACATGATTTTTGAGTCATCTACTAACTCAACTCAACAATACCCACTTAGGGTTCCATTCTCCATCAATGGAGAAATGGAGAAGATGAAGAAGATGGAGAAGAGTAGAGATATTCATACCTTCAATGGAGCTTCAATCTTCACAAAATCACTAGCCAAAATGATGCCAAATCCAAACCCTAGCTCCCACCTCTCTCTTTTCTCTCTTCTTTTCTCCAAAAGATGAGAATGTGTGAAATGTGTGTGATGGTGGTGATGGTGCACGGTTTTGAAAGAAAGGGGGGAGGAGTTTTGGCCTTTGGCCACTCCAACCCTCTAACTCCTACCCAATTACAAAATGCACCCCTCCACAACTCACCTTTCTATTTCTTTAATTAGAACCTACAATGTTATTAGATGCCACAATTAAATAATTCAATACCCAACTAAATGAATTTGACATAATTATACTAAATGGATTCAAATACTACATTAAACCATTCTTATGTCATAGATACCCATTATTTAGTATCAAAGTACATAACCTATTTTTGTCACTTCAGTACAACCCAACATTTTATTTTTCTTTAATCATTCAAGTCCCAACAATAGCAATCATCACTAATATTTGGTAATTAACTCATAATATTGTACTTAAGTTCATAATTATAATTGTTTCACAAAGTTAATTACCCTTTTAATTATTGGGGTGTTACAACTTTGATTATAGTAAATTAAAATTAATAAAGACTAAAAATATCTAAATCATTTTAGGAACCAACATAAATAAAAAAATTCTTTTCTTTTTTATAATTCATTAAAGTTAATTAACAATATAAAATAAATCATTTTATTAAGAGTAAAATTAGTTAAAAAAATTAATTTGTAGAAATGGTCCTTGTGGTTTCCATCAAAACAAGGGTAAATTGTTCATATTAGAAAAGTTAAAAGGTTGAGGGATCAAAATTGCAAACAAACTATGAAAATAAGGACCGTTTCCGCAAAATTGAAAGTGTAACATCCGACATTTTAGGTACCATTTTTATATTATCTAAATTTTCTAAATAAGTATCTAAGTAATTATTATCTCGCAAAATGAATAATAAGGGAATGAAGTATAAATAATAAGCATGCTTTAGAAGCTTGTACCCTATGAACCATTAGTAGTAAATGCTTTCAATAAATGAGAATGAGATTATGATTTAAAGGTGGGTGATATATATATATATATATATATATATATATATATATGTATATATATATATATATATATATATATATATATATATATATATATATATATATATATATATATATATATATATATATATATATATATATATATATATATATATATATAGATTTGGGTTCACATGAGTACCACTAGTTTTGCGGAGTACCGGAGGTACCTCGCTTAAAACCATTTTTTTTGAAATTTTTTTCATAATCATGTTTAAATTAATAATATAAGACTACTTGCAAAAAATCACACATAAACACACACTATAACTATGTGAAACGTGCAAGTTCACTTGAACTGCACTGTCGTGAATGTATGTTCACAGCTAAGCATGTTCACATGAATTTTTTCACGTTCACATGACTTTTAAGAGGCTAGAAAGTGTGAATGTGTGTAATTCTTTTACGAATAGGCTTATATTATTTGTATCTAAAATAATACGAAAAAAAATAAAATAAAAACTTTTTTTCGGAGCATGTTCACATCTAAAACCCGTGTGTTCACAGATACTCACGGTACTCTGCATTTTTTAGGTACTCACACGAACCATATTCTATATATATATATATATATATATATATATATATATATATATATATATATATATATATATATATATATATATATATATATATATATATATATATATATATATATATATATATATATATATATATATATATAAGAATTAAAACTTTGGTGGCCAATTTAATAAAAATGAAAAAGATGAAAGGGCTTGGTTGCAAATTTAGAAACTAAAATCAGATTTTAGTTGTAGAAAACTCTTGATTGGCCTAGAAGGTTTGACCTACCTCTATATATACGTTTCTTGTTCTCTCCCCCACAATTTTGGAGTACATTGCATACAAGGAAGATACTTCAGTAATAATCAGAGATTTTGAAGAAGGAAGGAGCTTTTAAGGTAAGGGTTTGCAATCTCATCTTCTCCATTAATGTATTACATTCTTCTTCTTGACTCTTAATTCATTAATGGTAGATTTAGATTATGTAAAACCAAACAAAAAGAGGTGAATCTTAAATTATTAGATAAGAATCATCAAGTATATAAGTGTTATTTACAACTCTTGTAAGTGTATTTGAAGGATTCCATTATGATGATGAAACTTGTATGAACTCAAATGGATTATTAGTGATTTTTAAACCTAGGAATTTCATGTGATGAATTTATGGTTTGATGATGTTAAAATGTTGATATAATAACACTTTGTAGCATAAAAGTTCAATGATTATTGTTATTTATCAACATTTGATCATCAAACATGGTAGAATATGAAACTTGGGGGAGTTGGGAAAATTTGATGCTGAAAAAGGAGGAAACCAGGCTCTGTCTGAGAGCGACTCGACGAGTCAAATAGTAGGTTGTCCAAAAAAATTCATATTTTGATTCAAGGGCTCTTGCTTTGGTTTTAGGCCACCAAAACTCTTCTAAATTAAGGGTTTAAAGTATTGTAAAGTCAAATTGGGATTAGGAATCTTGTAAGGCTTCAAAATGATGTATGAGCTTTCTTGAAGGAACCGAAATGGGATATATTTGCAACTCGAGTGTGGAGATGTGTTGCTAGGGCCTAAAATCATCAAACACTAACTAAAACATGATAAATGATTATTTTAACCTATAGACCAAGTTGAGATGGATTCTACTTCATATCAAGGAACTTAGGCGTTTAGTTAGAAGTCCATAAAAAGTATGAAAAAGTTAGTTTAGGAGGATGTTCTTACATTTACTCATCATTAACATGCTTGGTGATCGTATGTATGTTTAGGTATCTTATAGCTAACTTCGGCGATCTTGGAGCTTGTTGCGAGGCTTATACTAACTCTATGACCATATATTGTGTTGGCTTGTTATTGACGGGATCTTTTATGCATTGATTGTGAGTACTAGCATTAATTTTGTACCTCATACATGATGATAATTGCTTATCTCCTTTAATTATGTCACTTGTTCCATGTTTATGCTTCATGTTATTTAATCTATGATCGTTATGCTTATTCATTTACCTTGATTGATTCATATGGTTATTACTAACATGTACATGTGCTTATCAATGATTATGATATAGTACATTACTGTGTGTGATGTACATTATAGCCATACTACCGATGATCTCGGAGTATAATGTTGTACTTCATTGTTGTCGGGAGTACGATGCCGGGTACTGCGGGCCCCGATGCCGGGTACTATCAAGAGTCTCCCTCTTGATATGTCTCATCTTCTTTGATATCTCTTATATAATATGTTTTATTGTGATGATTCATGCATTGCAGGTATATTAATCCGGTTAGCAATTGTATGTGGTACATTATTGATCTAGTCACTCACTAAGCATTATTGCTTAACCATTTCGTTGATTTACACTTTTCAAGAGTAGAAGGAAAAGGGAAAGAGAAGGTAGAATCGAGCAAAGTTTGAAGTAGGAGTTAGTGATCAAGATAGTCTCTTTTGGTACATTTAATTATGCCTTATTTTGGGGAGGGAGTAGATCACCCTTGTGTTATATTTCATCATGACTCTATTTATTTAAGCTTGATGAAGGTTGATGTGCTTAATCCCACTATTTGCAATGTAATTGGGTCATCAAAGTCTGATATGGTGACATTAGAACTTGTGTATTTTGGGCGATAGTCTCATTTACATACTGTTAGTTAGATCCATGGGCGTATAAGCGCATAAAACTCTGATTTGTTTTGGGAAATTGTATTTTGGAATTTGATGAATTGGAAATGTATTTTGTAGTTATTTTTGAATCCGGAAATACAGGTTGGAATTATTGATATTACGAATAGGTCATGCCGAATTTTCTTTAGAAATATTGATTATTATTACTGTTATTGTTAATTAGAGTTATGGTGTTACAGAAAGTTTAGGGACCAAATCCAAATTTTAGGACAAACCACAAGGACCATTTTTGTAATTAACTCTAATATTTATTATTACAATATTTTCTTACACACTTAAAATCATGATTTTAAACATACATATGTTTGAATCTGTCTTTTGAAACTATTATGTTATGTTTAATTGTATGAAAAAAGACTATTATTCAAATGCACAAATACAAAATTATGATGAAAATGCTTTATAATTACATATCTTTTAATCCAATGAAAGCCTTCTACTTGGCCAACCATCATTGGATGATGACTTTTTTTTTTTTTTTTTTTTTTTTTAACTTTAAACTCTTCAAAACACACCATTATATTTGTGTTATCTTTTATTTAACCTTTTTATTTAATAACTTTTGTTTAGTCCTCTTTTAACATTTATTAGTACAATATTTTCTTACACATTAAAATTATGATTTTAATCATATATATGTGGAGTTATCTTTTAAACTATTATGTTATATTTAATTGTATTAAAAAGACCAATGAAATCTTGCAACTTGGCCAACCATGATTGGTTGAGTTTTTTTTAATTTAAAATTTTCATAATATACATTTATCTCTGTGTTATCTTTTATTTAACCCATTTATTTTAATAAATTTTTATTTAATTCTCTTTTAATATTTATTATTACAATATTTTCTTACACACTTAAAATTATGATTTTAATTATGCATATGTTTGAATCTGCCTTTTGAAACTATTATGTTATATTTAATTGTATGAAAAATACTATTTATTAAATGCACAATACAAAATTCTAATGCAAATGCTTTATAATTAAAATATAACCAATTAATATTTAGATTTTGTGTTAAACATTATCATGTTTAACATTGAACATTACTATTATAACGTTGGCAGTCTCTAATCGATGTGTTAGAGATATGACCATTATAAATTTATTTGATTTGATCGTAAAACCAACAAACTAAATTGGTGATTAAACTTAATCAATGTCACAATTTCAAATTATGGTTATGAATATTTAATTATTTCATTCCGATTCCGATCAGATTTAATAAGGCATGGTTTGTAATTTCGGCATTGCAAAATCTAAGAAAACCAATTATATGAACCAACTAATAATATCATTTGGTTTGCTTATTAGATATACATCACTATATCAGTTTTCAATTTCACTATTTGATAACGGTTCAGTTGTGTTTCGTTATTTGAATTGTTTGAAAAATATTTATTCATTTGTTTTTTATATTTATTTTTGTAATTAATATTTTAGACCCCGCAGTAACGCACGGGTCTTCATTAACTAGTTTTTAAACAATCTATCTATATATTATAATAATTGAGAACAATTTCTGTCACGTGTCACCTTTCTACTACTCCACTTTTTTATTTTCCCGCTCTTTTTCCAAAAATAAAAATTAACATTAATTTAAGTAACATTCTTATCATTTAATTGATTTAAATTAAACTTTATTGTTGAAATTTATTATTTTTGTTACCTAAAATAAATCCAAACTACAATTAATATTCATTAAAAGTTTTCAAGATTAACAAGCTAAAATAAATTTTATTAAAATCAATAAAATAATAAATTTCATGTGAGTAAATAATTTAAAAAATCGGTAAAATAAAAAATTTAGTTTTACAGTAAATTTTTTTTTTAAAAGACTGACTTAGAGTTATCATTTTTTACCATTAAATCAAAATTTCAAATATTTTGAATCACATTTAGTCGTCTTTTTTGACTTAAACATTGACTTAGAGTCATCATTTTTTACCATTGACTCAATGATTTTGCATGTATGTCATCTTTTTATTGGTTTTTATTTTATCTTAATTTTAAATTTTTTGAAGGTTTTTAAGGGATCCCACCTCTTTATTAATATTTAATTTATAACAAATCTTTTACATCAATCCATGTAATACATGAGAATTAATCTAGTTAGTTACTAAAATACTTATTTTTATTTATTTTGATATAATTACTGGTTTAAGGACACATGTTTCCCACGAATTAATTTTATTAGTTAGAATATGTAAATATATAAAAATAATAACAAATAAGATGAACAAAATATACAAAACGACGTGGATTTTAATCATATGGGATGAATAAATTAGGATAAGAGACAGACTCAATTTTGCAATATATATGACAGACTCAACATAATCCCTATAAATTTAGATTACTATTTATATTATTAGTAGTAACCCTTAAAATGAATTTTTGATAACCCTGCAACAAAATCTTTATAAAATAGACTAATGATTCTTTAAAATAATTTAATTTAAATATTTTAATTAGTTTTAACATAAAAGAACGCGTTAATTGACAGTCTGGTTAAATGTCAATTGAAATCCATTTATTTTTTAATAAAATAGATAGACTATTTAGAGTACTTTGTTTTGATATTTTATAAGAAAATTTAATGTTTTTAATATAAGTAATTATTTAATCCTTATTATTTTTTGTTTATGTTTTGATGTTATAGTTAAATATTTATTTTTAAATTTCATGATTTCTTTAAATTATCATTTTTGGTATTATTTTTGTTTAAGTTTATATTATGTAATATTCTAATGCTGAAAATAAAAAATGAAAAAATAAAAACTTAATACGTTACATAAAATAAACTAAAAATAACGTCTAAAATGATATTTTCGTAAAACGGATAAAAATTCTGTTGAAAGATAAATACATAAGAAATTAATAATACAAATTAAAATGAATATTTGATTACTTAAAAAAGATTAGTGTATATTTAACCGGCCAACTATCAGATTTGTTGTGAATATAAAATCCTATCAAATAATCAATAACTACAACAATCAATCAATAACAAGAACAATTAGAACTAACCGAATGATTAGATTGATTGAAGAATGATTACAAAGAGGAGAATATCACTGTTGCCCTAGCTCTGGAATTCCGTGCAGATTACAATACAGAATGTCAGATCTGATTCTTCTATTACAAAGTCAAATGACTATTTATATACTTTTTACAACTATGAACTAATTACAAATGATACCCTAGACTTAGTATTTCATCAACCAAAAGATATTCCAACAATCTCTCCCTTTGATTGAATAAGCAAAGTCTTCAAGTAGATAACCCCAACTTCAACTCAAATCTTCTGATACTTTTCCTCTCTGAAAGTCTCCATTCAATCTTAGATATAAACTCCACCATCAATCTTCTTTAGTTTTTCTTTTCCTGTCAGATGCAAGCTTTCCCTTCAATCCATTCAAAACTTTCTGTAACGTACCATCACAAAATTTGTTGAGTTCAACGCTCCTCATTGCTCTTTACTTTTTATTTGTGTCTTTGTACATGACCGCATGATGCTTGACCATAATGACTTGATACTCTTTTAGATCTCCTGCAAACTTGATTTTTCGATTCGGAGCTGTAATGTTAATTTTCCTCATTCCTCTTTCGACACCAATCAGTAGATCTTGCACAGACATCAAAACCAGTTTGGTATGCATGAAATGAAAAATTGTCTTCAGTGCAAATCTACAGTGTTCGTTTCTCTTATTGCGACACAATTCATCGAATAAGTCTTCCATATCGACCAAGTGCATATTGAACATGTTTGCTTCGGTGAATGTATAGATATTTCCATCCGCTCTTGTGACAGTGAACGTAGGACAGTCTTTCTCAATTTTGATTAAATCAACTATCCTAAATTCACTCTTCACTTTATCCACTGGTTGAGTCTTGTTCCTCAAGAAACTAGCATAGTTGACAAGATTCGGCATATTAGGCTCCAGAACCCTAAACAGTTTTAAAAACGTACATGGAGCTTGTTTCTTGCAAAAGATTCTTTTATCCAGAATATCTTCAAGATAGGGCAATTTATTCCTTTTCTTGATGAACTCAGCTGACTTTCTTGCAGATAATTCAAATTTTCTAACTTTCTTCTTGCTGATTTCATCCTTACTTAGCAAAGTAAGCATATCTCTAATTTCCCTTTGCACAACTTGTTGAGCTTCAAACTTGAGTCGGTGTTGTTTTTGTGACTCATCAGCCAGAATGTATCCATTGAAAAATCTTTCCATTACTTCAACTTCATTCAACACCACTCTTTCTTGTGGAATCACATTCTCAATCGGAAACTCTTCAATCTCTTCTTTAACTTGAACCTCAACCTCAGGCTTTTCAACCGTTGGTGTTGGTATGGATTCTTTCAAAATCTCTTGCACTCATTCTTCTTCTTCCTCAATTCTTTCAGCTTGAAAATCAATATAAGTTAATGCAATCAAATCATCATCATCCGATAACTCAACATAGACCTCTTTCTTACCTTCACTTTCTATTCCTTGAATCATCAACCTTTGATCCTGAACTTCTTGAATATCATCTTCTGAATCATTATACTCCTCAAATTTGTAAATTTCTGACTGAATGTTCAAAGGAACTGGAACATCTTCATGAAGAATCAATCCCAGCTCACTTTGAACATCAGCAGGTTCCTTTGAGCTTCCTTCTTCCTTCTCTCTAACCTCAGCCTCCTTCTCTGGATATGTTATCATTAAAATTCCCGGTGTAGATTCGTCAAGCTTCCTCCTCTTCTCCCCTTCATGAGGAGCATCATCGGAGTCTTCCTCATACTCATCATGTTTGCGTTTTGATGTAGAAGCTTGAGCCTTACATGTTTGTTCAACAGCCGCTACCCATTCTGATAAATTGCCTAACACAGTGATCACAGTACTTTCCAAGCCTATCATTCTCTCTCGCATTTCATCAAACTGCTCAAACACTAAAGCCCTCAGTTCTTCAATGGCTTGATTCGAATCAGGTTGCTTCACTGACTCCTCGGCTACGGACTTTTCTTTCAAAAATTTGTGAATGTTATTTATTTGAGCCATAACTTCAGATAGCTGAGCAGAAACATGATTGTTTACTCCCGCAACAACAACATTTAATGCTTGGCTCAGAGATGTTTCAGTAACAAACGTGGAAAGATTAACGACTGGGTCACTCAGACTTCTAGTTGTCACAACAGTGGAACTTGTGAAAAGAACCTCTGTGTGGCCAATGCTTAGAGTTGGCATAGTGGTAGCTCTGACTGGACTTCCACCCTCTTCAAGTGACGGAGCAACGAATGCTTCCGTAACTGAGGATGTTCCGGCAGGAACACTAAGTTCAACTGCACTGACTTCAACAAATGAAGTAGACTCGAGTGTCCTATCGTGTATCGGTTCTAGACACGGTGCTTGAAATGAAGTTTTACACTCGGGCAGATGTGTACTAATTTCAATATCCATCAAATCCAAAGGATTATCGGATAGCTGATGTGCTTGATCCCGGTGCTCAAGTGAAACAATCTCCTGTTGAGAGGAGACTGAGTGGATAGTGGGGTGTGCAATCGTCAGTGGGATACTGACTTCTTCAATGCTAACTCCCCGTTGGGAGCTAACAACAGTTGTGGTAATATCTCGACTTTCTAGGTTTAGAACATCCCTCACACTCTCTTGAGCTATACTAACAATATCTATCAGAACTGCTCCACCGTCATCATGAGCAGGTCCTCCATCATCATCATCACCATCATCATCATCACCATCATCATCATCACCTTCCTCCGCTCCCTCATTTATATTCGACAAAGTACGTTCAGATGCAGAACTACTCTCTTCTCCCTCACCTCCCCTTTCAGTACCCACTTCTCCCTCAGACACTAGAAGGCTTCCCTGAACTTCAGCCCCTTGCTGAAGTTCCTCTCTTCATATAACTCCTTGGTTTAGAGAACCCGGTTCTTGGGTCTCTATGGGAGCATGGTCTATGCGATACAGCCTCACATTATCGCTGGATTGATCAGCATACTTTAACAGTGCTTCTGGTATTGACATTATGTTTGCATTTGAAGAATCCGGAACTTCATGGAGGCTCATCATAACGTAATCAGGGCATCGTTTAGAGTTTGATCTCTTCAGTATATTTTCATTTGCCCGTAGGATGCCTCAGATTAAAATATGAATGAACCTTTGTAGTGGAACAAACTTCCTGGATCTATTTGTAGTCTTGGCAAGGACAATTTCCTTCAAGTCTTCCCAAATGCACTGAGCTTAATCGTTATGCTTTTAGAATGCGATGCCGTGAAATATCCTGAGACAATGGATAATGCATCGATCTATGCCAGTATGCTTTGATGTCATACATCTATTGATGATCCCAACAATGTATACCATTCCCCGTTTAGCCCATTTTGATGGAATTTTGAACTTTTAGGTAAGGGCTTTGAGTATCCCAGGCAAATCAGGTCATGAACCAATTCTTCATCTGACACACAAGCTTCAAAATCAGCTAACTCTGGAAAGTTAACTGTATCAATCCTTCTGGGTAGGAACAAATTGTGTCGAAGCCTGGCCAAAGTGATCTTTGATTTGAACTGATCGATGGTAACCTTGAAGTGGTGGTTACCATCTGCTGGAACAAACTTTACAGTATGCCAAAATTGCTGAAGGTAAACTTGTGGAATGAATGGTTTATATTGGAGAAGATATCCCAAAGGATGTCCTTTGAGAATATCAACGATAATTGGGTGATTGACTTTAATCACTTTAGTATCCAGGCGGTGGTTATTGTCTTTGAATGGAAGGCAATATTTGGGTTTGACTAGTTGATTGTCGGGTATTATGGTTGAAGGTGAAGGCCTTGTAACTGAAGTGGAACGAACGAGTTTAGAGACAAGTGTATGGTTTGAAGATGAATGGGAGTCGGAAGAATTTGAATGATGGGAATGACTTGGAGATGCCATTTATAACCTGTGAAATATAACAAACATGTTAGACAAAGCAGGCAAACAAATGAAATTATTCAAATTAGAAAAACAGAACATTTTGCCAGAAATTATAGAATTTGTGCTTTTCTGTTTAAAGCATCGGGATCCCAGACAATAATATGAAAATATTATTAACCGGATTTCAAAGTCAATAATTCAGAGACCAATGTTAGAAAAACACAGATTTAAAACAATTTCTTGAAAAAATGTCACATTTTTCTTAAAACACTAAAATCCCAACACTTAGGAAAAAATGTTGAATAAATCTCGAATGACTCTGTAGACAACTCGAATGAGACATGATGATACTCGATTAAGCTTATACAACAACTCGAATGAAGTGTAACCTTTCTCGATTAAGTCTTGATGATTCTCGAATGAAGAATCAGCCCAACTCGAATTAACCATGAGTTAACTCGAATGAAATACATCTAGACTCGAATGAAAGAAGTCTTAAACTCGAATGAAACATGAAATGACTCGAGTGTATGTTCAGTCAAACTCGAATGAGTCATGAAAGGATTCGAATGAGTATATAGTTCAACTCGATCTAATCACTTGTTCAACTCAATCAACCTTAAAGGATTCTCGATTGACAGAATGAACAACTCGAATGACAAAGAAACAATATCGATTAAAGCATAGAACTAACTCGGATGGAACATAAAGTTTCTCGGCCCATGTTACAATCGAGACTGATGTATTGAAAATATTCTAAGTCCTAAGTATGATCAACTCGATTAACTAACATGACATTCTCGAATAATGAATCATCCAACTCGATCTAAACTAGGACTTTCTCGAGTGGTGTATTATGCAACTCGAATGAAACTGAATAGATTCTCGATTATAGTGTTTATTCGAGAAAATGTTCTTGAAAATGTATTGAAGTCCCTACACACTGATTTACAAAAATTTTGATTCCAGGGACTTTTTCACTGATTAAAAATATGAGTCCCACTCGAAATTTGATTTCTGATAAGTTTTGTTTACTGAACTTTGTTCAGAAACAACACCATCTTTGTTAAAAATCCGATTTTCAGTGAATAAGAACTCGAAAAAGTTTGAACAATAACTTCAATTTCTGTTAATGTGTTTGAAATTGAACCTTGAAACTTGAGATTCAAGTTCAAAATGATAAACCGCAAACAAACACACTGTTAATTTCATATTATCACTACCAAAAACTGAAAACCCATGAACACACATATACGAATATACAAAAACTTTTATTCAACAGATATATGAATAAACTGAAAAATACAACATAAAACAGAAAGGAAACTCACAATTTGTTGCTTTGTAGTCCGAAATAACCTAAGATATTTGTGTTTTTGAGGTTTTTTAATGGGGAAGAAAGATTTTGAAGGAGACGGTGAATAGTGTATTTAGCCGAAAAGTTTGATTTTAAATTCAAAATTCACCTTTATAGTTGAATTTCAAAAATGTTTAAAGTACCCGACCCATTTTTGAATTTCAATATTGACTTTGCCCGGCCCACATTCACCAATTGTAAACCCATTTAATTGAAACCCAATTTCCTTTCAAAAAAAAAAATACAACTAATTAAAAAAAATTAAACAAACAAAAACAAATTTTTTTTTGAAAACACACACACACAAAAAAAAATCAAACTAAAATTAAAACTAAAAAAAAAAATGTAAAAACACAAAATGCTCCCCCTTGAATTTTAGAATGCTGCTCCCCTCAGATGTATATAGTAATTTGCAAATCAGCTCCCCCTACAAAATATCAGATAAATTTTATCAGATTTTCTCAAAATCAGATAAAAATTATTTTCTGCTCCCTCTGCACATGACAATTCAGATCTGTTAAATTCCAAAAAATTTGAACTTCTAAAATTATGAATTTAACATCAGATATGAATCAATAAAAAAAATGTAAATTTAAAATTATAAATTGAAACTACTGAATTATTAAATCTAACGATTCAACATACCCAACTTGTATACCAAAAAATTAAACCTTTTTTCATCTAATGTTTTGGTAAACAAATCAGCTAGTTGATATTCAGTAGGAACAAAATATAATTCTATATTTCCATTTTCAACGTGATCCTTAATAAAGTGATAACGAATGTCGATGTGTTTTGTTTTTGAGTGTTGCACAGGATTTGATGCAATAGCAATTGCGCTCTGAGAATCACAGTATATAGGAATCTTCTGTGGTGTAAACCCGTAATATCGCAGTTGGCTCTTCATCCACAACACCTGAGAATAGCATGATGAAACAACAACGTATTCTGCTTCAGCTGTAGACAATGAAACACAATGTTGTTTCTTGGATGACCAGCAGACGGGTTTGTCACCTAAGAATTGAACTGCACCAGACGTACTTTTTCTGTCCATCTTATCACCTGCGTGATCAGCATCGAAAAAAGCAGTTAAATTGAATGAAGATTCTCTGGGATACCACAAACCAAGGTTTGGTGTTCCCTTCAGATATCTTAAAATTCTTTTAGCAGCAGTCAAATGTGATTCTTTTGGATTCGCCTGATATCTAACATACACACATTTAGCAAACATAATATCCGGTCTACTAGCAGTTAAATACATTAATGACCCAATTATTCCTCGATAATGAGTCACATGTACAGGTTTCCCTGAAATGTCCTCATCGAGTTTTGACTTTGAATCCGGAGCCATGGGAGTTTTCATAGGAGTACTGTTAACCATGTTAAATTTTTTTAACATGTCTTGAATATATTTTGACTGATTTATAAAAATTCCATCAGTCAATTGTTTAACTTGTAAACCTAAGAAATAATTTATTTCTCCCATCATGCTCATTTCGAATTTCTGGGACATTAAGAAAGCGAATTTCTTACAAAATTCAGGATTTGTAGACCCAAATATTATATCGTCTACATATATTTGTATTACTATAATATCCGGCCCCTAACGTTTTATAAACAATGTTGTGTCAATTGCACCTTTGTTGAATCCACATTTCAACAGATATGTTGAAAGTGCATCATACCAAGCACGTGGTGCTTGTTTAAGGCCGTACAGTGACTTATCTAAAATATATACATGATCAGGTTTCGAAGGATCAGTAAAGCCTTCGGGCTGATATGTATATACTTCATCAGTTAATTCCTCTGTTTAAAAACGCAATTTTAACATTCATTTGATAAACAGTGAAATTTTTATGAGCAGCAAAAGCTAAAAACATCCTAATCGCTTCTATTCTTGCAACAGGCGCAAACGTCTCATCATAATCGATCCCTTCTTGTTGACTGTATCCTTTGGCAACGAGTCGTGCTTTATTACGAATGATGACTCCATGTTCGTCCTTCTTGTTTTTAAAGATCCACTTCGTGCCAATGATAGATTTATCTTTAGGTCGCTCAACAAGTCTCCAGACCTTCAACCGTTCGAACTGATTCAGTTCTTCTTGCATTGCAACAATCCAATCAGCATCCAGAAGAGCTTCTTTCACATTCTTCGGTTCTATTTTGCTGAGAAAATTGGAAAATAGGCACTCGTTTATTGTGGCTCTTCTGGTTTGGACTGAAGCAAAAGGATCACCAACGATATTTTCTGTTGGGTGATTTCTAGTCCACTTGAAAGTATGTAAATACGGTTGGATGTGGTCTTGATTGGGATTTAGGTCTAAATAGGAAAGTCGGGGATGGCTTCAGATGTAGATGGTAGGGTATCTGAGATAGGAGTTTCTGAATGTTCAGATGTTAAGGTGGTTTCAGAAGATTGTGGAGGTTGAATAGGTTGTACATTCTCAGTTGGCAAGTGCACATCTGTTGTCGAAGCTTCTCCAGTTTCTTCTGATACTTGTTGATGAGAATGATCCGAGACTACGACGGGATCTTCAGTAATCCTGTCAGGCACCAAATTTAAAACATTAGTTTTGGGCTTCTCAAAGTAGTCCTCATAGAAATTCTCAAACAATTCATTTAATTCTGAGTTTTCTGCATTCTTTTCAGTTGAGTCAATAGAAGTCGGCTTGTTAGGTTCGGGTCCTGAACTGGTATGTTCAGAAGCCATTACCACTCCTTCGTCAAATATGACGTTGACGCTCTCATTGACTGTCTTGGTCCGCTTGTTGTAGACACGGAAAGCGACTGACTCCTTCGAATAACCTATGAAAATACCTTCATCAGCTTTTTGATTAAATTTTCCAAGGTTGTCTTTGTCATTTAGTATGAAGCATCTGCATCCAAAGACATGGAAAAATTTAATATTAGGTATCCGTTTATTTATTAGTTCATAAGGAGTCTTCCCAAATCGTTTATTGATTATTGAACGATTCTGTGTGAAACAAGCTGTTGCAACAGCTTCAGCCCATAAGAATAACGGAAGATTGGAATACGCCAGCATCGTTCTTGCTGATTCCACTAGTGTCCGATTTCTTCGTTCAACGACACCATTCTGTTGTGGAGTTCTAGCAGCTGAAAATTGATGTGTGATTCCTACAAAATTCAAAAATTATTCAAGAGATTTGTTCTTGAATTCTGTGCTGTTATCTGATCTGATTGACTGAATTGAAAGTTGCAACTTCACTTGAATTTTCTGGATGAAGTCTATGATGATTTCGGTAGCATCTGATTTGGACCTTAGGAAGAAAACCCATGTGTATCGTGAGTAGTCGTCAACTATCACCAATACATATCTTTTCTTATTAATACTTTGTACTCTCATGGGTCCACACAGATCCATATGTAGCAGTTCCAGTGCTCTCGTTGAAGACTGTTCGGATTTTGATTTGTGTGAAGCTCTAGTCATCTTTCCTTTTTCACATGCGGCACACAACTGCTCCTTTTGAAATTTGAGAGTTGGTAGCCCTTTAAATAACCCGCCTTTTGCTAGGTTGGTTAATTCATTAAAGTTCAGATGTGAAAGATGACGATGCCATAGCCAAGCTGTTTTAGATGTAAGCAGACATCCTTTTTCAGATTAATGAAGGCTAGGTCAATGGAGTACAAGTTTGTTTTCCTGTTTCCTGCGAGGATTTCTTTTCCTTCTCCAGATCGAATGCTGCACCGATTGGCTTTGAAATTGTCTTCCAATCCTTTTTCGCAAAGCTGTCCAATGCTAAACAAGTTATGACCAAGACCATCAACGTAGAAAACTTTCTGAATGGTAATTTTATCGTATGCCAGACTCCCGTAACCTTTGATCGGACAAAACTGATTGTTCCCAAATCTAACCGTCCCACAGAACTTTTCTACAAAGTTAGCGAGTGTTTCTCTTTGTCCGGTCATGTGCTTCGAGCATCCGGAGTCAAGATACCATACATGATTTACCTATAAGACGAAATAGCACATGAGGTACCCACTTATAGTTGGGTACTTTTGATTTTGGTAAATTATGCAGTTGATGATGTGTTTTCTCATCAGATATGTCTTTTATCTTAACAATTGATGATGATTTAGGTACCCACTTTTTAACAGTTCTTTTTGGTAACCACTTTTGTACAATTCGCGACGGAACTGTTTTTGATAGATTTTGCTGTAGAACCTTTTTCTGTTTAAAAGATGGGTCCTTTTTCTTAGGTTGCCATACAAGCTTATCAAATTTTACAAGTAAAGATTTACATGAACCATAATTCAAAGCAATTAAATCAGTTCGAGAAAATTTGATACAAGACTTATCCACAAATTCATTATTACAGACATAATTTTCAAATTTGCTATTTCTATTGGTAACAATATTTTTCTTCACTCGCCACTCTTGTTTTATTTTCTTGTTTTTCTGTTCTTTCTGCTTCTTTCTCCAAACTTGCTTGCGAGAACCGTTCACAATATATATAATCTGACATAGAAGAAACATGAGAATTAGTGATCTTAGAAACTTGTTTCTTCTGTAAAGGTTTCTTACCTTTTGAAGTTTGGACTTTGAGTGCAATTGAGTCCTTTGTAGAAGATGATTCACCATTTTCAAATTTAGGAGTATCAAAAATAACTTTTGTTTTCTCCTTCTTTTGTTGTAAACTTGATGAATTTTCAGTTGATTTCATTGATTCTGTAGAAATTCTTTGCAGAATTTTAACAGGTTCTTTATGATCATCTGATTGTTTGTTATATAAAGGTTTTACAAATTCATCAATTTTAACAAACATCTCTTCTAAGGAATTGAAATCAGAGTTCATATACAGATCAAATTCTGTTTCAGAGTTGATAGAATCTAGAGAAGTTGAAGATGATGGATCAGATAACTTTTTGTTCTCAGACTGTTATTGTAACTTTTGTTCCAGAATTTTGAGTTCAGCCTTAAGAAATTTATTTTCTGTCTCAAAGTTTTTGATTTTCAATTCGAGATCAGAGTTTATCTTTTCAAGAATTGAAAATGGTAAATATAACTTTTGAGATTGAGTAGTAGTTTCAGATAAATCCTTATCAGAATATGTCTGAATGTACTCTTCTTTAATGTCAGTATTATTATTTAATTCATTTATTCTGTTATAGTCAACAAAATTTTGCATTTTATCTGATCTTAATCTTTTTGATTCTTCACTGGATTCTACCTCATCGGATGCTTTCATAAAAGTCATTTTTAATCCTAGATTCATATATCTGACATCATATAGAGTCGGTGAATTGGATATAGCATTTGTTAGATACTTAGGATTTTCCCAACCAATACCAGATTTAGAATTGTAAAATTCTGTGTCTTTTGGTTGATTAAATAGATAGTTTGATCTGTTTGACCTCTTTTAATAAATTCATCTTCCATTTTCTTTATTTTCTCATAAAGCTTAGTTCGTTCTTAAAAAACGACATGATAGTTTACAGAAAAATTGAAGCCTCTAATTCTGCCAAACTCAGTTTTTCTTGTAGGTCAGATATATTGTTATTAAGTTCTTGAATTTTGCTTTGAAGTTCATTTTATTTATCTTGTAAATCCGAAACTGCTCGTAATGCCAATGCTTTATATTTGGAAAAATCTAATACTAAATTATGTTCATTACGTAACTTGTTTTCCAAAGAGTGAGCATGTTTCTTTTCAGCCTTTAATGATTTTTCAAATTTCTTAAGCATAAAGGCCATCTGTGTTAATTTTTCTTCAAGCACACAGGAATCATCAATTTCAGAGTCAGAGTTAGAATTTACCTCTGGTGTTTCTGAACTGTCTGATTTTTCTGACTCTGAATCATCAGTATCTTTGTCATTGCTGCATCCAGCGTTTCCTGCTGCCATCAACGTGAACTCTTCAGTCTCTTCCTCCTCAGACTCTTGTTTTTCCTCATCCTCTTCATCTGTTAGCCCAACCCATACCTCATCTTCTGCTATCATAGCTGACTCACTCATTTCCGATTCATTGAAAACTTCTGATTTCAAGCAGATATGAGCGTCCTCATCCAGTATGTCTTCATCCTCAGATAACTGTAGCTAATGGTCATCCTCTGCCATAAGTGCTTTCCAGCTTCCTTTTCTTTGGCTAGGAGAGCCTTTCTTGTGTAGTAGTCAGAGTTTTTGACTACTGGCATTCTGCACTCACGAGCAAAATGACCTGGTTTTCCACAATTATAGCACTTCTGCTCGGTTTCTTTCTTCGCTGATTTATCAGATTTTTCATATTTTTCAGCTTTTCTCTCACTGCTCTCACCAGATTTTCATACTTTTCCTTCTTTTCAAATTTCCTTGAGCCAGTATTGTAGCGCATTTTGTTGTTGGTTGGTTTACGATAGAATATCTTTAGGAATGCTTTATTTAGCAATGCCATCTGTTTTTTCATTTCTTCTATCTCGGAATCTGCAGATGAATCTGATGTGTCTGATTCGGATGAGCTACTGCTAATAACTACCCGTTTTCCTTTTTCAGCTTATACTTATATTTCTTTTCTGCTAGTAAATCCAAAGGGTCAACGGTTTCTTTCTCGGCTTTATTTTTGCCAGATATTTTTCTCAAACAACCTCTTGGTAGTTATTGAGATTTTCAAAAATCATATAGAAGTCCATATCTTCATTGTCCTTCATCTGTTGGATTATCATCGCATACTTTTCCCATTCCGGGTTCAGTACGTTTAAGAATTTGACATTGATATCCAGATTGGACTTTGTTACCCCATTTCTTTTCATCTCATTTACCAGACTGACAAACCGCAAGTAAGTGTTTTCTAGCAATTATCCTTCTCGCGCTCTAAAATTCTCGAAAGTCATCAGACTGTTCCTTGCTCTATTAGTTGCAGTCCTGTCAGATCCCCTCATAAGTTTGCACACCTCATCCCATATGGATATGGCGGTCTTTGTGTTTGTAAGACATGTATAAATGTCATTGGGGATTGAGATCAGTAATAACTTCCTGGCTGTTTTGTCCCCTAACTTTCTTCTCTTCTGTGCCTCAGATAAGTTTGTAACCTCTACTGTTCTTGGTGGAATTGGGGGATTTCCAGTGGGTACTCCAGGAATTGTTTCCATGAATACAACTGGTCCTTCTGTTAAGGACTTTAACATTTCTTCTGAAAGATCCTGAAAGCTTATGAATTCCAAAAACCTCTCCCTCCACTGAACGTATTCTCCCCGATAGAGAATTGGGGGTTTCGTCTCTGATCCCATGGCAAGAGCGTCTTTTGACATTGTGATTGATATATATGAAACTATCCAAGATCTGATGAAATTTGATTGAAATTGAAACAGTTGATCAACTGTTGAAAATTGATCAACCTTTGAAAGAATGTTGAATGAAACTCGATTGGATAAGATGATCAACTCGAATGATTAGTTGATCAACTCGATTAAAGAATGAGTGAAACTTGAACCAGTGTACAATCAACTCGTATCTATAACAAATGAACTTGTTAGAAGAATTAATCAACTCGAATCAAGCAGTGATGAAACTCGAATGACTCAGTGTGCAACTCGATTGATTCAGTGTAAGACTCGATTGATTCTGTGTGAAACTCGATTAAAACTTATGTGCAACTCGAAGTAAATGAAAGTTCAACTCGAATTCAATTGATATGAAACTCGATTGATACTTTGTATTTAATTCCTTGGTGAAATTAAACTTGGTTCAACTCAAATTCATTTTAGGTCAACTCGAATGGAAGACACTACTAACTCGAATGTAAGGTAGGTCAACTCGATTAAAGTGCAAGTCAACTCGATTAAAAAATGAGAGTCAACTCGATTAACAATGTAATTCAACTCGATTGAACTATAAGTTCAACTCGATTGACACTAAAGTCAAACTCGATTTGAACTTGTTATCAACTGGATTGAAATAGTCTATCAACTCAAATAGCTCATGAACAAAGTATAATTCGAGTTTCTTAGTTTTTCAGAATTTATAAGTCTGAAACTCAATTTAGTTTGTGAAACACAACTATTTTCAACCAAATTGATATCGAAGGTAGGGAATCTGATTTCAAACACTTTTTGTGAAAGTATATCGTCCAAAAACAGATCTAAAAGTGACTTTTGCAATAAAACAGTGAAGAACTTTTGGTTTTTCAAAATTTCAGAAAAATCAACAAATCTTATTTCTGTGTTTGATGAATCAAAACAAAATTATATTCAATTCAATCGAATTCCTATCCTTTTCCTTCGATCCAATTTACAGAATCTATAATCAACAGGATAAAAACCCTTGTTGATTTTTAGGGTTTTCGAAAAAAAAACTTCAAGAACACTGTTCGAAAATATCCAATTTCAGATAAAAAAATCACCCCTAGATGCTCTGATACCAATTGTGAATATAAAATCCTATCAAACAATCAATAACTACAACAATCAATCAATAACAAGAACAATTAAAACTAACCGAATGATTAGATTGATTGAAGAATGATTACAAAGAGGAGAATATCATTGTTGCCCTAGCTCTGGAAATCCGTGCAGATTACAATACAGAATGTCATATCTGATTCTTCTATTACAAAGTCAAATTACTATTTATATACTTTTTACAACTATGAACTAATTACAAAAGATACCCTAGACTTTGTATTTCATCAACCAAAAGATATTCCAACATTTGTATATATTTAGTAGGGGTGAACATGGAGCGGTTTATGGCAAAAACCAAAATCCAAACCAAAATATCGGTTTTTAAAATTAACAGTCCAAACTGTTTGGGTTTTTTCGGTTTTTGTTTAGGTTTCAGTTTGGATTTCAGTTTTTTTTGGATATTTTTTTTTGTCCGAAACCCTATTTTTTGATTTGTGAATTTTTTTTTCTTTGACAAAATATGAAATTTTTAACAGCATTCAATACAATAATTGTTTAATCAAACATAAAAAAGACAAATAAAAAAGATTTAAACTTCAAACACCCAAATATCCAATTTCAACAATTAAAATCATAAATTTAAACATCCACAAAAATCCAACTTCAATATTCAAAATCCCAAATCCAAAATGCAGAATCCAATTTCGTAAACAATCCATTCTCGATTTCTCCCAAGAGGCAAGAGTCCAATGCATCGCTTGATGTTTCCCACTTTCCCAATTCCCATTCTACCGGTTAGTCTACCCCAGACATTAAATTTTAAAATTTAAACAACCTAATTTAATATTTAAAAAGGGGTAGGTATTTAATAAATCTAAATTTTATAATATAGTATATATAAAATCGGTTCGGTTTGGATTTTTTTTTGGTTTTATAAAGGTTAAAACCTAAACCAAATCGAAACTTTTGGTTTTTGAAAACCGAGAGTCCAGACCAGTCCAAAATCCAAACGATTTGGTTTTTCGGTTTGCATTTTTTGGTTTTTTCGTTTCGGTTTGGATTTTGGTTTTTTTTGCACACCCCTAATATTTAGCCGCTAAATCATTTTTATATACACATAGTCACTGAACTTCAGTTGTTGCATATTTAGTCATTAAAATTATACACATTTGTTCATTATACTATAAGATTTATATGCGTTTATCCATTAACTTTTAGTATTCTTTTAATCGAACCAACTAAACTTTAATAACTAAATGATATGGAATATAATTGTAACACCTCTCCCAGATCACGTAAATGTCACGTTAACAAAATTTCATAAGTGGCAATAACGCAGGAAATCCATAATACACGTGTCAATGGATAATGCTGTGAAGACCTTCCCTTACGGGGCAGTCCTCAGAGTCTAGGTCCCACAAATTGCAATACGATATCAACCATACTAAGATAGGGTAATTAATTGCGGAATTAAAAATTTCATGTACATACAGATTAGGATTTAAGTTTACATATTTCAAAATAAAGTTATAAAAGGGTAATATCTAATCTAGTTATTACATCATAGAATCATAATAAGTCTACCCAAAATCCACAACAATTGCTGTCTTCCAATCAGTACCGAAAGGATTTGTTGAGTAGTGGTCTAAGAAAGCTTCAAAACTTGGATCTTGAATGACCTAAGTACTAGGTCCTACAGGTGATTTTCCTTTGGCTTTTCCTGTAAAATATTAATGCAACATCTGTAAGCAACGCTTAGTGAGTTTATAGATTTTCAATATCAACATGCGTGTCAAGCGGAGTCATTAGTCTAAGCGTGATATGTCTTGGCTGCCGCTACAGCCCTCATGATTGAGATATAGAATCACAGAATCGGATGATGTTCAAGCCACACTCACGCTTAAATCGTGGGGATCAGCCACATACTGGGCTAGCTACCAGTAAGTCAATATGGCGGAACATCGGAGGTCATTACCAAGTTCATAAGAACTGGTGAAATAGCCGGGTCTAGAACAATAGACCATAAGGGCTAGTCAAGCTGAATCAATCTATCAAATGTCTGATCAATGATGTAAGCATATGTCTTAGAAGT
Source organism: Centrapalus pauciflorus (assembly GCA_020465985.1). Taxonomy (NCBI): domain Eukaryota; kingdom Viridiplantae; phylum Streptophyta; class Magnoliopsida; order Asterales; family Asteraceae; genus Centrapalus; species Centrapalus pauciflorus. The sequence goes on along the minus strand of JAANYP010001941.1, from coordinate 147,409 downwards.
CATGATAGCAATGAATCATAAAGCAAAGTCTGAAGCAATATTAAATGCAATATGAAAAGATAATCAAATAGCTATCATGATCCACTGGGCAACACCCATCCATGGTGTGCACAGGTCTCATTCCAGCTGATAAAGTGAATATCAATAAATCTATCAGCAACAATATATCTCAACCGGATCTATGCATGTTCAATCTGAATATCTATAACTCACAGGTCTGGGTCTTGGTCAAACAGATATATGAATCTGCCACCTGAGTTATCTCAGGATTTTATCTTTGTCAATCTGTTCTGTCAATTCTTTTCAAATCAGCGACCCGCTTTCAATTCTTTAAGTCTTTAAATCTTTGTTCAGAATATACTGAACCTGTTCAAATTCATTCATGATAATATCATGTCAATTTCATCATCTTTATTATCATCATTTTAGTCTTTAAATTCTTTGTGTCAATGTTCAGATATCAACTGAACCTGTCCAAAATTATTATTGTCAAATCATATCAATTTCATGTCTTTCTCTTTATTTTATCTGATTCTGATAACTGATAACTCTGTTAATCATTTGATTCATTTTTCTTTAATTTTGTAAGGATATCAAAATAGGATATCCAATTTCGGATCATCCGGATTCGGACCCAATCCGGATCTGGCACCCGGATTCGGACCAAACACACATCCGGATTCGGATCATCATCCGAAGTAGAACTTTTATCCGAATTAATACCATCCGAACTCGGATCATCCGAGTTCGGACCAACACTTATCAAAAATAATAATTTATTATCCGAAGTATGGGATCCGAAAATGGGTTTCATCCGAATTTAGGTGTCCGAAGTGGGACATCATCCGAATTCGGGTCTCATCCGAATTCGGATCCTTGGACTTAGAAATTTTTCCAGAAATGTTCTTGGTGTTCTTCATATTGTTCATACGGATTTTATCAATAATACACTAAACTCATTTTTAATCAACATGCAATGTTATATATTGATGTAATATCATTATTTGAGTGTTTTTATACTAATTTCCCTATCAATAACATCATCAATTGGTCAAGATTATCCAAAATAGGCAATTTTTGTCAAGAACACTTATTTTATAAAAATTTCATAATTCTTGCTTATTTGGACAATCTGATCACGGATTTTTTGTTTCTGTTACATTTATTAACTTAAATTCATCATAATCTTCTAAAATCTTAGACATGCAACATCAAAATTCTCATATTATAATCCTTTGGTTTCGGTTTTTATCAAAACCGAAACATTCTTCAAAAATATCAAAAATTACCTCTATATCTTTGTAGATTGTTGTTGATTGTTGCTATTTGTAACTCCCTTTGATCTTTAAGTCTTCAATTGATTGCAAATTATAAACTTCCTTGATAAATTTTGATGTGGCCGTATGGTTTTAGAGAGAGAATAGAGAGAGAGAGTAATTTCTTTTAAATGATGATTTAATGTCTATTAATTTGGTTTTTATATATTACTTTAGTCATGTTTGCAATTTTAACCCACTAAACTTTTGTATTTTACATCTCTTTTATTTTACTCAATTAAATCATAAATATAAATTTAAAATTATATTTACTTAGTGAAATTTTTCATTCTTAATCATTTATTTGCAAATACAAATAATATAGCAAAATTATATTATTATCTCAAAATTCATTATTACATAATTGATAAAAAGTTAGGTTGTTACAGAATGGGCTCCACCACGCACAAACTTCGTCCCCGAAGTTAGCTATGTTCGAACAGGCTGGGATAAGTAGCTTTCATAACATCTCTGGATTCCCAAGACTGATGCGAACCTTTGTGGTGTTTCCACTGGACGAGCACCATCTGTATTTCTTTATTTCTAAGCTTCTTAGTCTTCGAGTCCAGAATACGTTCTGGCTCTTCAACCACGCGAAGCTTCTCATCTATCTGTAGGTTAACGTGTGGTATCTGTAATTCTCTTTCGTCAGCTAAGCTTTTTCTCAAATGACTAACATGGAATACAGGGTGTATTCCAGCTAAGTCCGCTGGTAGATCAAGACGATAAGACTGATTTCCAATCTTTTCAATGATCTTGAACGGACCAATAAATCTCGGAGCTAGCTTGTTTCTTTTAATGAACCGTACCACATTCTTCATTGGGGATACTTTCAGCATCACCCAATCGTTAACTGCAAAACTGATTGATCTGTGCCGGTTGTCATAATATGACTTCTGCCTGCTTTGAGCTTCAAGAATATTCCTTCTAACTAGTTGAATCTTTTCGTGAGTCAACTGTAGAAGGGCAGGTCCTGCTATTGGCGATTCACCTGTTTCGCGCCAACAGGTAGGAGTTCTGCATTTTCTTCCGTACAAAGCTTCAAAAGGAGCCATCTTGATTGTAGAATGATAACTGTTATTGTATGAAAATTCGACCAACGGCAAGTGGTCATCCCAGTTACCACCTAAATCAAGAATGCAGGCACGAAGCATATCTTCGAGAGTTAGAATAGTACGCTCACTCTGGCCATCTGCATTTGGATGATAAGTAGTACTCATAGAAATCCGAGTACCCATCCCTTCTTGTAGTGCTTGCCAGAATCTGGATGTGAAACGACTATCACGATCAGATACAATAGACTTTGGCACACCGTGACGAGAAATAATTTCTGTGATGTACAACTGTGCCAATCTATCGAGAGAATAAGTTTCTTTCATTGGAATGAAATGTGCTGATTTCGTTAAACGATCAACGACTACCCAGATAGAGTCGTGTTGTCTTTTGGTCTTTGGCAGCTTCGTAATGAAGTCCATTGTTATATGCTCCCACTTCCATTCAGGAACTGGCAGTGGTTGCATATCCCCGAAGGGTTTCTGGTGTTCTGCCTTAACCATCTGACATACTTTGCAGCTTTCAACACATTTTCCGATGTCTTTCTTCATTCCTAGCCACCAATAATCAGCTTTCAGATCAAAATACATCTTTGAGCTGCCAGGATGAATAGATAACTTGGACTGATGAGCTTCGGATAGAAGAGTGCTACGGATTGAACCATACTTAGGAATCCAGATTCGGTTTCCTTTGAAACAGTGAAGTCCCAAATGGTTCAGAGTTAGAAATTGTAACTGCCCTTTAAGATTTTCAGAATCAATATTCTCTTCTTTCAGTGCCCCGGCTTGAGCAACTTTGATGTTTTCAATAAGATCAGAAGAGAATATAACTGGAGTTAGGGTATAACAGCACTTTTCTGGATATACTTTTCTACTCAACGCATCCGCGACAACATTTGCTTTGCCGGGATGATATAGGATCTCGCAATCATAATCCTTGATAAGCTCCAAGGCTCGACGTTGTTTCATGTTCAGATCTTTTTGAGTGAAAAGGTATTTGAGACTCTTATGATCGGTGTAGAGCTGACACCGAGTCCCATATAGATAGTGACGCCAGATCTTCAGTGCAAAGGTAACAGCAGCCAACTCAAGATCATGAGTTGGTGCACTTTTCTCATAGTCTTTTAATTGCCTTGAAGCGTAGGCAATTACTTTTCCCCTTTGCATAAGAACACATCCTAAGCCAGTACCAGATGCATCGCTGTAAACAACGAAATCATCATTACCTTCTGGCAAGGCTAGGATCGGCGCTTGAATCAACTTTTGCTTCAGAATATCGAATGCCTCTTGCTGTTTATCGGTCCAAACGAAAGGAGTATTCTTTCGTGTTAGCATTGTAAGCGGCACAGCAATCTTTGAGAAGTCCTTTATGAATCGCCGATAATAACCGGCCAATCCAAGGAAACTTCGGATCTCAGAGGCATTACGAGGCGTTTGCCATTTCTGAACGGCGTCGACTTTCGAAGGATCAACGGAAATCCCTTTGCCAGAAACAACATGGCCAAGGAACTGGATCTATAAAAATCAAAGTAGGAATTCAAGTTCTGATGTAAATCAAAGAATACTTAGGAAATAGCTCAAGACATATATAATAGAAATTAAACCTGTCTGAGCCAAAATTCGCACTTAGAGAATTTTGCGTAGAGTCTTTCTTTTCTTAATAACTCTAGCAATTGCCGCAGATGGATAGAATGATCAGCCTCCGTTTTGGAGTAAATCAGAATATCGTCTATGAACACGATAACTGATTTATCCAACATTGGTCTGCACACACGATTCATGAAATCCATGAATGCCGCTGGTGCATTTGTTAAGCCGAACGGCATCACGAGAAATTCGTAATGACCGTATCTTGTACGGAAGGCTGTCTTTGGAATATCCTCATTTCTTACTTTCAGTTGATGATACCCAGAACGGAGATCTATTTTTGAGAAATAACTAGCTCCTTGCAGTTGATCAAACAGATCATCAATCCTGGGCAGAGGATATTTATTCTTTATGGTGACTTTGTTCAACTCGCGGTAGTCGATGCACATACGGAAGGTTCCGTCTTTCTTTTTGACAAATAAGACTGGTGCACCCCACGGAGACGAACTTGGTCGAATAAAACCTTTTTCCAACAGCTCTTGCAGCTGTTTTGACATTTCCTGCATTTCCGCAGGTGCAAGTCTGTAAGGAGCTTTTGCGATAGGAGCCGCACCAGGAACCAAGTCAATACTGAACTCGACTTGACGTTCCGGTGGCACTCCCGAAATGTCATCGGGAAATACGTCTGGGAACTCACAGACGATAGGAATATCAGATAATGATTTCTTTTGGGCTTCAGAGATAGATTCAGATGAGACATAGCATACGTAGGATTCATGACCCTTAGATAAGTACTTATGCGCTTTTTCAACAGATATGAAACAATGTGCACCTTTCCGCTTCTCGCCCTTGATCTCTAATACTCGGCCGTCTGAAGACTTGATTCTAATGATTCGCCGGTTGCAGATAATTGTAGCCTCATTATTCGTTAACCAGTCCATGCCGATGATGACGTCAAACTCTTTTAATGGAATCGGGATGAGATCGAGGTTGAATACAATGTTATTTACGAGCAGAGTGCAGTTTCGGTAGACAGATTCAGCCATAACGAAATTGTTACTGGCTGTCTCAATATCAAGTATTATGGGAAGCTTTGATGGAGCTTTATGTAGCCTTTGTGCAAAAGATGTGGATATAAAAGAACGACTGACGCCGGAATCGAATAATACTCTAGCAGGAATGGAGTTAAGTAAGAACATACCGGTAACCACATCAGGTGTTTCTTTCGCTTCTTCTGCTGTTATCTGAAAGGCTCGAGTTCTTGCAGTCGGCGTTGCAGCAGAACTTTTCCCCGTAGAACCTCCTGCTGATGATTGTGATGGATAATGTGGCCCGCTACGACACTGGTACAGGAAGTGTCCCCTTTTTCCGCATTTCGCACATCCTCATCCCTGCTGTGGACATTCCTCGCTGCTATGACCAATCGTGTTGCACGCAAAACAAGTTACGTCATCTGGATTGCACAACCCCATATGAGACTTTCTACACCGTTTGCAAAATCGCGGCTCGTTCGTTAGGGAATATGCTTGTACTTTCGACTGAGAACTATACTGACGGGATTGCTGGGGCTGAGATTTACTTGGCTTGAAAAATCTACCGAATCTCTGTTTCTTCGGAGGAGACGGATTCATTGGGTTAGTCGCTGGAGCGTATAGCTGATCACCATACTCTAAGTACCCTCGCTCAATCTGTCTCGCTGCTTCTACCATTTCCAGATAGCTCTTATATTTGATCGCACTCATGGGATGTCGATATCTGGGATTGAGTCCTACTCGGAACCTATTCATTTTCCTTTCCTCTGTTGCCACTTGGTAAGAAGAGTAGCCACATAATCTCGAAAATTCGTGTTCGTATTCATCTACAGTCTTCGTTCCCTGAGTCAGTTGCATTAATTGGACTTCCATCTTATCTCGCTGGTCAACCGGGCAGTATTTCGCGTTGAACATGTCTAGAAACTGGTTCCATTCCAATGTCTGAATGACTTCCTCCCCGTATATGCTTCGCTGTGTCTTCCACCATGCGCGAGCAGCTCCAACAAACAACGCAGACGCGTAGCTCACTTTCTTAGAATCTAAACAGTCAGAGATTCTAAAAATTTCTTCCGTATGACTGATCCAATCCATTGCCTGAATCGGATCTACAGTACCCTCGAAGTTCAGGGCACCGCTCGCTTTAAAATCTTTGAATTTGCAGCCTTTAGGCTGAGCAATTAGGGCATCGGGAATAGAGTTATCAGAATCAGAGTTATTAATCTGAACTTGCTTTTCTTTTCTCTTATTTTTCTTATCTTCACGTCTTTTAGCTTCGGCCTCATCTCTGGCCTGAAACTGTTCTTGCATCATTTTGTTTTGTTGTTCTGAGTGTTGGGCTAGAAATTGTTGCATCATTTCAAACATCTGTTGTGGGTTCATGTTGCTGGGAATATCACCTGATCCTAACATCTTCTACTAAAAATTAAAATCAATTAACTATCAGTTTATAGACTTAGATCTATGTACCCTTTTCCCATCCTATCAGTCTGTACATCCTATCTCAGTTCAAACCACCTAAATGATTGATACATATGTATTGCTTCAGTTTGAGACCAAGTATACTCACGTAATACTTGATTCACTCAAACTAGGGCTCTGATGCCATCCTGTGAAGACCTTCCCTTACGGGGCAGTCCTCAGAGTCTAGGTCCCACAAATTGCAATACGATATCAACCATACTAAGATAGGGTAATTAATTGCGGAATTAAAAATTTCATGTACATACAGATTAGGATTTAAGTTTACATATTTCAAAATAAAGTTATAAAAGGGTAATATCTAATCTAGTTATTACATCATAGAATCATAATAAGTCTACCCAAAATCCACAACAATTGCTGTCTTCCAATCAGTACCGAAAGGATTTGTTGAGTAGTGGTCTAAGAAAGCTTCAAAACTTGGATCTTGAATGACCTAAGTACTAGGTCCTGCAGGTGATTTTCCTTTGGCTTTTCCTGTAAAATATTAATGCAACATCTGTAAGCAACGCTTAGTGAGTTTATAGATTTTCAATATCAACATGCGTGTCAAGCGGAGTCATTAGTCTAAGCGTGATATGTCTTGGCTGCCGCTACAGCCCTCATGATTGAGATATAGAATCATAGAATCGGATGATGTTCAAGCCACACTCACGCTTAAATCGTGGGGATCAGCCACATACTGGGCTAGCTACCAGTAAGTCAATATGGCGGAACATCGGAGGTCATTACCAAGTTCATAAGAACTGGTGAAATAGCCGGGTCTAGAACAATAGACCATAAGGGCTAGTCAAGCTGAATCAATCTATCAAATGTCTAATCAATGATGTAAGCATATGTCTTAGAAGTCATGATAGCAATGAATCATAAAGCAAAGTCTGAAGCAATATTAAATGCAATATGAAAAGATAATCATATAGCTATCATGATCCACTGGGCAACACCCATCCATGGTGTGCACAGGTCTCATTCCAGCTGATAAAGTGAATATCAATATATCTATCAGCAACAATATATCTCAACCGGATCTATGCATGTTCAATCTGAATATCTATAACTCACAGGTCTGGGTCTTGGTCAAACAGATATATGAATCTGCCACCTGAGTTATCTCAGGATTTTATCTTTGTCAATCAGTTCTGTCAATTCTTTTCAAATCAGCGACCCGCTTTCAATTCTTTAAGTCTTTAAATCTTTGTTCAGAATATACTGAACCTGTTCAAATTCATTCATGATAATATCATGTCAATTTCATCATCTTTATTATCATCATTTTAGTCTTTAAATTCTTTGTGTCAATGTTCAGATATCAACTGAACCTGTCCAAAATTATTATTGTCAAATCATATCAATTTCATGTCTTTCTCTTTATTTTATCTGATACTGATAACTGATAACTCTGTTAATCATTTGATTCATTTTTCTTTAATTTTGTAAAGATATCAAAATAGGATATCCAATTTCGGATCATCCGGATTCGGACCATCTGGATTCGGAACAATCCGGATCTGGCACCCGGATTCGGACCAAACACACATCCGGATTCGGATCATCATCCGAAGTAGAACTTTTATCCGAATTAATACCATCCGAACTCGGATCATCCGAGTTCGGACCAACACTTATCAAAAATAATAATTTATTATCCGAAGTATGGGATCCGAAAATGGGTTTCATCCGAATTTAGGTGTCCGAAGTGGGACATCATCCGAATTCGGGTCTCATCCGAATTCGGATCCTTGGACTTAGAAATTTTTCCAGAAATGTTCTTGGTGTTCTTCATATTGTTCATACGGATTTTATCAATAATACACTAAACTCATTTTTAATCAACATGCAATGTTATATATTGATGTAATATCATTATTTGAGTGTTTTTATACTAATTTCCCTATCAATAACATCATCAATTGGTCAAGATTATCCAAAATAGGCAATTTTTGTCAAGAACACTTATTTTATAAAAATTTCATAATTCTTGCTTATTTGGACAATCTGATCACGGATTTTTTTGTTTCTGTTACATTTATTAACTTAAATTCATCATAATCTTCTAAAATCTTAGACATGCAACATCAAAATTCTCATATTATAATCCTTTGGTTTCGGTTTTTATCAAAACCGAAACATTCTTCAAAAATATCAAAAATTACCTCTATATCTTTGTAGATTGTTGTTGATTGTTGCTATTTGTAACTCCCTTTGATCTTTAAGTCTTCAATTGATTGCAAATTATAAACTTCCTTGATAAATTTTGATGTGGCCGTATGGTTTTAGAGAGAGAATAGAGAGAGAGAGTAATTTCTTTTAAATGATGATTTAATGTCTATTAATTTGGTTTTATATATTACTTTAGTCATGTTTGCAATTTTAACCCACTAAACTTTTGTATTTTACATCTCTTTTATTTTACTCAATTAAATCATAAATATAAATTTAAAATTATATTTACTTAGTGAAATTTTTCATTCTTAATCATTTATTTGCAAATACAAATAATATAGCAAAATTATATTATTATCTCAAAATTCATTATTACATAATTGATAAAAAGTTAGGTTGTTACAAATGCGGATTACTGATAATTAAAAACTTTTACACAAAAGGTTAATGGCACAATCGCAGTTTAGTACAGATCATCCTGATTAAGCTAATACAGTATCCCTGACTATCAGATACACACACTGATTACATCATCCCAAAATAAGCTATCACATGCAGTTCTAAACATTACACAGAAACATATATCAAAGTATTCAAGTCAACCCCAACTCTATCTCGGCGGCTGCTGCTGCTGCTGCGCCCCCTTCTGATTCTTTGAACACGTTAGACTTGAAGACGTCAGCTGGAAAGCTCGTGAGTACGCGAGGGTTAGACTCATATAACGCATACACAACACATATACAAGATAAAATCATGCCTGATATTCACGTCCCTGTCTCAACACATTATAAAATAATTGCACAATAGCTACACAGCTAACTTTCAAAAGAGGCGCGCATTTAGAAAAGAACTCGGGTACTCACCTGATTGCCCCGACTGATTCACCGAACTCTGGACTCCCTGATCTAACTCGGCCCACTATCTACTCGTCCCTGTAAACGCACAAATCCCAAACTGTTAATCCAGACCCAACTGATACACAAAACAACTCAACATAACTCTATACTGACGCGGGCCCAACAATAATCCCAACAGATCCCCAAAGCCCAACCAAAACCCGGCCCAAAACTCCACACATAACCCGACCCAACCCAAACAATCGCGGCCCCGAATCCATCGCGATCGCGCCCGGCCCCATCGCGTCGCGACCGCGCTCTCTACGGTCTTGTTCGTCTTTGTTCGGAAAGCAGATCTGTCCAGGGGTGAAATACCCCTATAATCTCGATGTCCAGCAACATTAGCTCATCATATCAGTACATATGGGCTACTCACAAGTCACTTAATCGTTTCCCACTGATTCCCAACATATACACGAAAATCAGAACTGAAATTAAGCTTTCTTACCTCCTTGAGCTCAAGGACACACACAAAAGGGCGATGAGGAAGATGAACTTGAAGTTCAGCAATCAACTTTTGGTTTGGGATAATTTCTTGCTGCTGGAATGTCTCACGCACATACACACGCAATTTCTAAATGAGGAAGGGGAGAATAAAAGGAAGGCATATACACACTTTCTATTTTTTGGCAACCCAAACCCAATAACCCGGACCCGAACGACATATACACGCCGTGGGTGCGTTAGTCAAACCGAACGGCGTCATAAGGAATTCGTAATGCCCATAACGAGTCCTTAACGCTGTCTTCGGCACATCCTCATCGCTGACCCTCAACTGGTGATATCCAGATCGCAAGTCTATCGTGGAGAAGAAGCTCGATCCCTGAAGCTGATCAAACATATCATCGATACGTGGAAGCGGATAACGGTTCTTCACAGTCACTTTATTCAACTCCCTGTAGTCTATACACATCTGCATACTGCCGTCCTTCTTCTTTACAAAAGCACCGGTGCCCCCCACGGTGACGAGCTCTGACGAATAAATCCACGATCTAATAGCTCCTGTAACTGGGACATCAACTCTCGCATCTCTGTCGGTGCTAGCTTATAAGGCGTCTTAGCAATCGGCACCGCCTCAGGAACAAGATCTATACGGAACTCCACTTGACGATCTAGCGGTAACCCATGCAACTCCTCTGGGAATACCTCGGGAACTCACGAATCACAGGAATATCCTCTAGAGTCTTCTTTTCCTTCCTCGCGTCAACCACATATGCTAGGAAGGTCTCACATCCCTTAGACACATACCTTTGAGCCCTAGCCATACACACAATCCCAATCTCTCCCTTGCGTCGTTCCCCGTATACTGTAACACTCTCACTGTCAGAAATGGGTATGCGAATAATCTTTTTAGCGCACAAAATATCAGCCCGTCTGGTAGTCAGCCAATCCATACCCACAATCACATCAAAGCTGCTGATCTCTATCGGCAGCAAGTCAATCAAAAACTGATGGGAATCTATCGCTAAGGCACAATCCAGATATACCCGACTCACTAACATGGTACTCCCATCAACCCTCTTAACAATCAAAGGAACAGATAGGGGAGAAGAAGACATAGTAAAATACACATAAAAGATAACAAACACGTATGAAAGATCTTCCCCAGAATCAAACAAAATACATGCTTGAAGCCCGTTCAGAATATACGTACCAGAGACGACGTCTGTAGCATCCTGTTCCTCCTCCGCGGTCGCTTGAAACACCCGCCCTCGGCCCTTCAGAACTGAATCACGACAACGGCTCTGCCCTGGCCCCACTCGAACTGGACCCCTGAACCACCGGTCCGGGCTCCGGACAATCTCTAACTCTGTGTCCCGGCCTCCCACAGCGGAAGCACAACGGCTCTGGAACAGTACATACGACGACAACATGCCCCCACTGACCGAATCTATAGCATCGAGGCAGATCTAAAGAACACTGCCCCGAATGACGCTGGTGACACTTCGGGCACTCTCGATCCCCATAAGAACTAGCAACTCGGCTACCAGACGCTTGGGACCCTTGTCACACGCTACTCTAGTTCTGGGCCCCTGCTCCCTGACTCTGCGTCTGCCGCCTCGACCTCCGGTCCCTGCCCCTATCTCGATCGCGTCTTTACCCAGACCCTTGCCCCGAACCCTACCCCGAGAACTGCCACTGATCCAGTCGCTAATCTCTGGGAGCGTCCCCGAAGGACCTCCAGACACTCGAAGGCTGGTCTGAAGTCCCAGTACGCTGTCGCTGGGAAGAGGGCTGCTCCCTCTGCTTAACTATCTCTAGCTCCCTCATGCGGGCCATCTCTAAAGCTCTAGCAAAAGTAGGGGTATCATGCAGCCCCACAAACTCCTGAATGTCTGACCGAAGACCATCGATAAAAGCATCTGCCTGTCGGCTCTCTGTGTCAACATGCTGAGTTGCAAACTGTGAATACTCATTAAAACGATCAACGTACTGCTGAACAGTCATATCTCCCTGCTGCAAATGGAGAAACCGATGCTCCATCTCCCGTCTCTCATCTCGGGGGATATACTGTAGCTCAAAAACGGCCCTGAACTGAGTGGTAGACTGTGTCATCGAAGACTCAATCGACTTCCACCACTGGGAAGCCCTCCCTGCAACTAGTAGGCCGCGTAATCTACCATGTCTCTCGGATCCACATGGGCTACCCGGAAGGCAGCCTCAATCTCTCGTTCCCATGCTATAGCTGCGCATGGCTCGCCGTCGCCTCGAAACTGAGGTGGGGCTTCCGTCATAAAGTCCTTAAAGGACCCGCCCCGCTGCGTAGAGAAAGAAGCACCACTCCCTGACTCAGTCCCCGTAGGCTGAACAACCGGTCCCACACCCTGACCTTGCTCCCGCTGCTGATTGTAGAACTAGGTTAAAACCTCTAATAGCTCCGACCTGCGGATGTACTCGTCCCCTGCCGGCTTACCCGCGCCGGATCCCTCTCTCTGATCTGCCATATAAATCTACACAAATCGAACTAGTTAAATAAAACAGATAAAACACCCAACATAATACAACAGGCTAGGTCAGTTAAATCACTAATATTAATCGCAAGAATGATCCCCCACGGATCGAAACAAGGTTTAAGTTAAGCATCCACTAACGATACTCAGGCTTCAAAACGTAAGCTCTGATACCAACATGTAACACCACTCCCGAATCACATAAATGCCACGTTAACACAATATCATAAGCGACAATAACGCAGGAAATCTATACTACACGTGTCAATGGATAATGCAGATTAATGATAATTAAAAACTTTTACACAAAAGGTTAATGGCACAATCACAGTTTAGTACAGATCATCCTGATTAAGCTAATATAATATCCCTGACTATCAGATACACACACTGATTACATCATCCCAAAATAAGCTATCACATGCAGTTATAAAGATTACACAGAATTAGATATCAAAGTCTTTAAGTCAACCCCAGCTCTATCTCGGCGACTGTGACACCCTTGCCACAATAACCACCATTACAATACACCCAAGATTAAATACAACACATTAACATACAATAATGATCTGAATACTTAATACAGTGTGGAAGCAATAAAATACATAAATAAAACACAAGTATTAAACACCCTACGGTGCTAGGAGTTTCCAGACTAAGTCTACATACTCAATACATTCTTACAACATCCCAAATATTACATTGTTGGTCCCACATTTCAATTACCGATTGAATAGTAGAGGATATTTCAAAAACTTCAATAAAGACCTAGCTAGAAGGTGCGACAACGGATTTTCCTTTTTTTTTTTTTTTTTTTGTAAAAAAAGTGAGCAACTAGGGGGTAAGAAAAGCTTAATGAGTATAGAGATTACAAATTCAGCAGAAATATATGCAGCACACAATGGTAACACCGGCAACACACGCCGTATACCCTCTTCGTATACGAAGTACAGGAACGAGCCGCATCTGCATCGTGCGAATGCACGGAATAACACATTCAATTGAGGCAGACATTACCATCGGGGATGCTACACCTGCCCATCAGGACCTCGGAGGGATCAGCTCCAGGTCATATAGCCTCGGTAGCATCGATTACTAATCATGGCTCGTAAGCCAAACAGAAGATGCACAACAAAGAAACGTACATGCAACAAGCAAAAATGTGCATCAACAATTTCGCAAGTCAGTAGATTGCCAAACAAAAGTGAAACAACATGCCTCAATGAACACAACTGACAATAAATAAATACAGACATATATAATCCTAGATACTCATAGTGGGTGCGTTAGTAACTTTCAATATTTATTATTTCTCCTCGGGCTTTCAATCGGAATCACAAAGTACCCCACTGTGGGTTAAACACCACCACAAGGGACCTGTTAAGTTAGTGCAACTAAACGTCATGTCATTAAACACTATCTCCGATTTATCTAACATGGGTCTGCAAACCCTGTTCATCAGATCCATAAAGACAGCCGGGGCGTTGGTTAATCCGAATGGCATAACCAGAAACTCATAATGCCCATACCGAGTCCTGAATGCCGTCTTTGGTACATCTGATGGTATCCCGACCTCAAATCAATCTTAGAGAATACACTCGCCCCATGTAACTGATCAAACACATCATCTATCCTTGGCAACATATATTTGTGCTTAATAGTCCACTTGTTCAGCTCACGGTAGTCAATACACATCCTCATTGAGCCATCTTTCTTTTTCACAAACAATACCGGAGCACCTTATGGCGACGAACTTGGTCGAATGAAGCCATTGTCTAACAACTCTTGAAGTTGTGTCATCATTTCCTGCATCTCGGTAGGCGCAAGGCAATAAGGAGAATGAGCTATCGGAGCAGCTCCAGGGATCAAGTCAATTTGGAATTCCACTTGTCTTTCAGGCGGCACGCTAGACAAGCCCTCTGGGAACACATCCGAAAATTGTGATACAACAGGCACATCGGCCACAGTTTTCTTCTCGGCCTTGGCATCAATAGCATATGCCAAGTAGGCGTCACACCCCTTTGCAACAAGCTTTCGGGCTTTTGCAATCGTTAACAAACACATATCCCCACTTCTCCTATCCCCGTATATGCAAATTTCTCGGCTCTCCCGTGTGGTTACCTTTATCATTCGTTTCTTACAAACTATATGGGCTTCATTTTCGATCAACCAATCCATCCCGACAATCACGTCAAACTCACTGAATTTTATCGGAATCAAATCCAAATTGAAGACTACACATTCAATCACTAAAGTGCAGTTACGGTATACGTGATCTACTTTGACTAACGTGTTACTAGCAGTTTCAATGTCAAGAATAATAGATAACTTAGACAATGGCATAGCAAGTTGTTGAGCAAACATAGTAGACACAAATGATCTATTGGCACCCGAATCAAATAATACTCGTGCAGGCATAGAGTTAACTGTAAACATACCCGTAACCACCTCCGGGTTTTCCTTAGCCTGCTCCGCGGTTATTTGAAATGCACGAGCCGGTGCCCTTTGTGGCTGGTTCCGGCGGTTGACTGAACCACCACTTGATCCACCAGATGATCGAGTTGAAGATGGAGCAGCAGCTGCTGGAGCATTCTTTCTATAGTTTCTACTATAATGCCCACATACATCACACTTATGGCAGGAATCAGCTTTCCTTAGGCACTCACTCTGAAAATGGTCCAGTTCTCTGCAATAGAAAAAAGCACGTCTATTTACACACTTGCCGAAATGTTCCAGATGACACTTATTACAATACTGCGGCT
This sequence comes from Centrapalus pauciflorus, assembly GCA_020465985.1. NCBI lineage: Eukaryota > Viridiplantae > Streptophyta > Magnoliopsida > Asterales > Asteraceae > Centrapalus > Centrapalus pauciflorus. The sequence goes on along the minus strand of JAANYP010001941.1, from coordinate 132,172 downwards.
CAGTGTTGATGGAGTACACACGAACACGATTAGAAGATCTAGATGGACGACAATAGGATTACTGTGGTGAATACTGTGATGAGCGAGAAGAACCCGAGTATCCTCCCTCATGTTGGCGCTTTGGCGGTGACGGCTGTGTTGGGTTAGTGGTAGCAGCGACAGACCCAATTGTATACCCAGACAAAGTCAAAATATTTTCCACATTCCTGGCAGCTTCTAGTAAGCCAACAAATGTAGGGTAGTGAACGTTGCTCATAACCCTTCTAATCTCCAAATCCAGACCAGCCTCGAATCTTGTCACTTTTCTTTCCTCGATATCAACTTGATGAGGCGCAAGCAGACTCAGCCTCGTGAATTCCACAGCATACTGGGACAGAGTCTTAGTCCCCTGCATCAGAGTCATAAATTTCACTTCCAGTTTACGACGCTCATCAGCCGAGCAGTATTGCTGAGTGAATATATCAGTGAACTCAGCCCAAGTCATAACAGAAACCTTCTCTAGAGTCAGCGCATTCACCATTGAATTCCACCATATGACTGCATCTTTGGTGAACATAGCAGTAGCAAACCTAACCATGTCCTTCTCATCACAATCACTGATTCAGAATATTCGTTTGGTTGCTGTTATCCATTCTAGAGCGGCAACAACATCACCTAATCCATTACACTCCACAGCCCCATTTCCCTTGAAGTCCTTAAACCGAAAACCTTTGGGTTTGGGTGACCCAGTGTTGTCATCTTGTTCATCATTATTGCCCTCGTTTTCATTGTTCTTTCTCTTATCCTCTCTTCTCTTGGCTTCGGCCTCATCTCGAGCCTGAAATTGTTCTTGTATCATTTTGTTTTGCTCCGCCATCATGGCTAGCATCATCTCCCTTGTTTCTTGTAGCGTCATTCCTTCTCTAGACATGTTCTGAAAGTTGAAACATATAACTTATTTAGTAAACATGTCATTTATTTAAAGACACCACCCATTGTCCCATATGAAAGTCAATTTCTTATTAGTACTAGATCAGAACCTATCTTAGTTCAGATCATTACTTAAAATCACTACATATCATCACCTAATGTTTGAGACCAAGGCCTCACGGACACTTGAATCTCAAAGTACTGCTTTGATACCATACGTTGTGACACCCTTGCCACAATAACCACAATTACAATACACCCAGGATTAAATACAACACATTAACCTACAATAATGATCTGAATACTTAATACAGTGCGGAAGCAATAAAATACATAAATAAAACACAAGTATTAAACACCCTACGGTGCTACAAGGTTCCAGACTAAGTTTACATACTCAATAAATTCTTACAACATCCCAAATATTACACTGCTGGTCCCACATTTCAATTACCGATTGAATAGTAGAGGATCTTCCAAAAACTTCAATAAAGACCTAGCTAGAAGGTTCGGTAGCGGATTTTCCTTTTCCTGTAAAAAAGTGAGCAACTACGGGGTAAGCGAAGCTTAGTGAGTACAGAGATTACATATTCAGCAGAACTTATGTAGCACACAAGGGTAACACCGACAACACACGCCGTATACCCTCTTCGTACACGAAGTACGGAAATGAGCCGCAGCTCCATCGTGCCAATGCATGGAATAACACATTCAATTGAGGTGGACATTACCATCGGGGATGCTACACCTGCCCATCAGGACATCGGAGCGATCAGCTCCAGGTCATATAGCCTCGGTAGCATCGAATTACCAATCATGGCGCATAAGCCAAACACAAGATGCACAACAAAGAAACGTACATGCAACAAGCAACAATGTGCATCAACAATTTCGCAAGTCAGTAGATTGCCAAAGGAAAGTGAAACAACATGTCTCAATGAACACAACTGACAATAAATAAATGCAGACATATATAATACTAGGTACTCACAGTGGGTGCGTTAGTAACTTTCAATATTTATTATTTCTCCTCGGGCTTTCAACCGGAATCACAAAGTACCCCACTGTGGGTTAAACAACACCACAAAGGACCTGTTAAGTCAGTGAAACAGAACATCATGTCATTAACTGTTTAATTTCTCAAAAACTTAATTTTATAAGTTTTACAACAATTGATCCAAAATTCGGATCTCACCCGAATTCGGACCCCACTGTTCATCCAAAATTCTGATGTCAGCTTGATCCGAATTTCGGATGCCTTATCCATCCGAAATTCATGTTTGACTTATAACTTTTCTCTATACTATTCATCCGAAATTCCATCCGAGTTCTTATTGGGTCCGAAACTCGGATGATCCGAGTTGTGTTCTTCAGATCCGAGTTTCATACTTGTGCAGTTTTATTATTTTCAAGATTAAATTTAATTATTTTTGAACTTAATCAATAACTGAAAACTGATAACATACATTTAAATATACTCTTTTGATATCATTCTTAACTTATTTCATTCCAAATCAACTCCATTCTGTCCTTGTTATGCAGCCCGTCGAACACACACAAACACACCAACACATAATAAATTCCAGAATTCATAGTTAGAGTTTAAATCAGAAGCTGAAATTTGATACACAGGTTCCTTAACACTCGATTTAAACATATCCACAAGAAAATCATACATGCAACAACATCTGCAACTTAAATCTATGATTCAGTTTTCATAAAAATCGAACACAAAACCCTTAATTTCGAAGAGTTTGAGAAACTTTTACCTTAAATCATTGATTGCAGTAATTATAGTTACCCCTTAGCAGCTTAAATCCAAACTTTTAGCCTCAAATTTGATGTTTTCGTTGTTCTTGATTTGAAGGAGATGAGAGAGAGAGAGAGAGAGAGAGAGAGAGAGCCGAGTGAGTTTGAGAGTGTTGTGGTGAAAATGAACCAAATAAAAGACTTTTAGTCTTTTATTCCCATAATTTCGGTTATTGACACCTTTAGCCCCTAAACTTATCTGATTTCATTAAATGAATATTTCCATCTTTATTTTATCAACATTACTCAATTATAGTTTACCGTACTTAATAATAATAATTCGAAATTCTAATTTCTTAATTACTCAAAATAGCAACCATCTTTTAAAATCTCCAAATACGTACTTATCATACATAATCCAACTTAATTATAATAAATCACAAATTTCAAACTGATTAACCTTAATTACAATAGTTAAATTTTTAGGATGTTACAGCGGCTGCCGCTGCCTCCTCTTCTAATTCCCTGAACACGTTAGACTCGAAGACGTGAGCTGGAAAGCTCGTGAGTACGCGAGGGTTAGACTCTACAAAATAATCACCAACACATAGCACGCATAACAGTCTCTGTCCCTGGCACCCAACACGCATCTCAGGTATAATCACAAAAGAATGAGATCTGAAATACAATGCGCAATCCCTGTGGGGACACTTCCCCGGCTAACAAACCGCACACAACAGTGGTTAGCAAAACTCTGTGACTTAGGAGCGACCTGGCCACAGGCCATGCCGTATATATACGCCCCAAGGACTGTTAGGGTAGTCAACCCACACGATCCCTTATTGCGATTCACTGTCCGTATGGGACTCATCACGGATTCCCTGGAATAGATCTCATATAATGCATACACAACACATATACAAGATAAAATCATACATGAGGTTCACGTCCCTGTCTCAACACATTATATATATAAATGCACAATAGCTACACAGCTAACTCTCAAAATAGGCGCGCATTTAGAAAAGAACTCGGGTACTCACCTGATTGCCCCAACTGACTCACTGAACTCTAGACTCCCTTGATCTAACTCGGCCTGCTGTCTGCTCGTCCCTGTAAATGCACAAATCCCAAACTGTTAATCTAGACCCAATTGATACACAAAACAACCTAACATAACTCTATACTGGCTCGGATCCAACAATAATCCTAACGGAACCCCAAAGCCCAACCAAAACCCGGCCCAAAACTCCACACATAACCTGGCCCAACCCTAACAACAGCGGCCCGCGCCCGGCTCCATTGCGATCGCGCCCAACCCTATCGCGTCGTGACCGCGCCTACCGGATCGCGACCACGCTCCCTGCGGTCTGGTTCGTCTCTGTTCGGCAAGCAGATCTGTCTAGGGGTGAAATACCCATAAAATCTCGATGTCCAGCAACATTAGTTCATCATATCAGTACATATGGACTACTCACAAGTCACATAATCGTTTCCCACTGATTCCCAACATATAACACGAAAATCAGAACTGAAATTAAGCTTTCTTACCTCCTTGAGCTCAAGAACACACACAAAAGGGAGATGAGGAAGATGAACTTGAAGTTCAGCAATCAACTTTTGGTTTGGGATAATTTCTTGCCGCTGGATTGTCTCACGCACATACACACGCAATTTCTAAATGAGGAAGGGGAGAAGAAAAGGAAGGCATATACACGCTTTCTATTTTTGGCAACCCGAACCCAATAACCCGGGCCCGATATCATATTTTCACTATTAATAACCTTTCAACACATTTAATCCCGTGATCCCATATATATAATTAATCCGCTAAAATTGTAACCCCCGGTGACATGTAGTCACAATCCCGACACGTATAAATCCACTATTAGGGATATAATTGGATCAACCCAATATTATTAAGAATAAACGTCCACTAAAATAAATCCACGTACCAGGTCCAAAAGCCGGACGTTACAATAATTTATTGTGGGATCCATATGATGCTTGGTTAATTACATGTTAAACCTACTAAAAATGACATAAACAAATCTTATTATAATAAAGCAAAACAGTCGATGTCACATGTCGCTTTCACAATGCACGAAATTTTCATTCTCCCACTTGTTTTTTCCTAATTTACTACCTATATTTAATTACATTAATTTTTGATATTAATTTTTTCATTAATGAATTAATATTAAATTAGATGTTACAAGATATTAAATTAATGTTTAACTAAATAAATATCTATCATTATTATCCTTAAAATTCAAATGTAAAAATTTGGATTTATATTTAGAAATGTGATAATAAAGTAAAATTTTGTGTTAATTATTTTGCTAACAAAATTTAAAGTGTAACTTGGATAACAAAAGCTAAGAATTAGATGATAAGACTTCAATTGTGAATATGATAAATTTTGATTATTGATTTTCAGATTTTCCATTTGTATATTTTATCATTTCCAAAATATATATATACACATTCACGTAATGGAAGTCTTTTTGTTTCTCACATTCATATTTTATATTTGAAGTTAATAAAAATTAAAAGAAACATATTATGGGTTTTAATGATATATAATATAATAATATTTTTTATGTAATATCAAGAAACTAAGTTTTTTTTAATCTTTAACTTAACTAGCTTTCATTTTTTTTATTTTAATTATATATAAATTTTGTAAAATATTATTAAAATATAAAAAAATTATGTATTTTCTATACCAATCCATGTAATACATGAGTGTCTAACATAGTTTAGAGATATTCTACAACGAGTTTTTCACAATGTTGATTGTACTATTACTAAAGGTTTAATTTTATTTATTTTTTGATAAATAAATTCGTAATCAATTTAATGATGATTTATTTATAGATAAGCATATGACTCACTTTGATTACTTAAAAGATAATTGATATTCATAGGATCTATGAATCTGACACATTTTGATCATCAAATCACACTTTTTTGAATGTTTGGTGTAACACCCTCAAAACACAATACAAATGTAACGTACTAGTAATTGTCATTTGTCAGGTAGCATTATATATAAATGAACTTGGTTGTAATCACATATATGTACATATAAAACCTAGGTGGTTTAAAACTTTAAGTACAGAAAGTCCAAAATGTTATGTAAATCTCCACAAGCTCCAAACAAGTCTACTTCGATGCAACAAGGCCACTAGCGCTCCTTTATGTTATCTGAGATGCACATATATAATACATGTTAGCTATACTAGCTAGTGAAAATTCAATATTAGTAAGTTATAATAAAACCCACGATGTGTTTAGCAATCCCTGCTAAAGTATGATATGAAACCTGCTATGTGTTTAACATGATTGAATAAACCAAACCCGTTATACCAATAATCCACGTGTCCCGTCTAAAACCCAACTATTTTGACTTTGCATTTGTTACTTGTGCTGGTTTTTGAGCTTAACAGGATTTTAATTTATTAACTGCATTTTAATTTGAGCTTTAATTTTTTGATTTCCATTCAGTTATTAGAACTTGTAAGAACTCTCATAATTGGGTATGTGTTTTCTAAGGTGTATTTGAGAGAGCAATCATCCTTAGCTCATCAAATTTCATATAAGGACTTACTGATATTTTCAGAGATTATTTAATTTCCATTTAGTTTTCACAAATCTAATCAGACGATATCTAATATTGATTTTTGTGACACAAATATTGAAGAAACGAAGCTGGAATTACTCATCCAAAAAGCATTTAACAAAAGTTTGGAAGGCAAGTATTATCAAGGAAGCACAGTTCTAAATCTGAAGAGCATAATACGAAGAATATCATGCAGTGCTTCATGGCTACTACAGAAGAGAAGATTCTTATTGTAACATCCGACATTAATCCAAGTTAGCAACTACGACCTAATCTGTATTTAATAGCCAATTATAACCTAATCAGTGGTCATTAGAAATTAATCAAAGTAATTAACAATGTTCATAAAGAAATTCAACTCAATTAAAATCAAATTCATCAGTGCGATGAATCGGGAAATCAATTAATCCGATCGATTTACGATACGAATGATTAATTCAACTAAGTATATAATTAAATTATGATTAGTGACATTAATCATGCATTAATACACTTACTTAACATTAATTATGCAAGACTAAAACAATTCATTAAACAAATGCATTCAAAAGTATTTATGAATTTACATAAAAAGGGAAATACAAGAATACATTCTAAATACATTTATACAAAAAAAAAAAGAAAATACAAGATAATATCTTCAAAAATCTGCCCATAGGAGGTACATAAAGGACTTGATAAATATTTTTTTACTCAACATTTCTACATCAAATCCCTCTACACCATCCTCCTTTCAATTCAAAGAAGATCTTACACTCCACCCCTCTTATCACCATCAATTCAACCTTCATCTTTTGCCTATAAATAGAGAGCTTCCCTTTCATTATTTTCACACCAAAACCCTTCTTTTTCTCTCTAAAAACCGGATCCCACACACACACACACACACACACACTACAAACATTTTCATTCAAGTGTTCTTGGTGAAATTCAAGTGTTCTTGGTCCAAATATTGCAAGAGTTCCAACTTCTTCTCAATTTCATACTCCTAACACTTCAAAGTAAGTAAATACTAACTTATTTCATCATATATTTATGTTTATATAAGTCTTGCATAATATATATAATCACCAACAACAACAAGTTTCATAAAAACTCAAGTTTATAAATTTCTAGTTTTGTTTTTAAGTTGTTTTCTTCAAATGTGTTTATAAAAATATAAACACATCATATAAGTGTAAATATTATGAAAACAAGTGATATATAAGTGTTCTATAACTTTTATACAAGTAGTCTTTGAATAAACAACAAGAATCTTACGTTATTTCAAGTTTATAAACTGCGGATTTTCGGCAGAAAATTTATATCGACTTTGAAAAATCATAACTAATTCATAACTTATCTAAATGAGTTGTCTCAAAAGTTAGATCTATGTCTTAACTATAGATCTGGAAGTTTTCATAATTTATTTTGGAGTTTAAGACCTCCAGAAATTATTTGGGAAACCGAAAGTTTGACAGCTCAAAAATGGCCAACATAGGGTTTTCAACAAGCTTTTTCACCAACCTAAACATCTAGAAAAATGGCCGTTCTTGATTCTAAAAATCCTTTGTATATAGTAGTTTAATGTCCTAGAATACCAAAGCCTAAAACATTTTGGAGCTTGGTCAAAAACAGCCTCAAAGTAGGCCGAAAAAACCTCCGAAAAAGCTCGAAAATTATATATATATAAACTTGACGTTTTAAGCGGGTTTTATTTATAAACTTGTAATGTTGGGTGATTGAAGACATAAAAATCTATAAATATATATATTATCATATATTAGAGATATTAAGTCCTTATTATCATTTAGGACTCGATTAAACTCACTCGGTGCATCATCCATCCACTTTCGCTAAATAGCATTTTTCGCTCGTTTTTACCATCACAAGCTCGGTGAGTCCTCATAGCCCTTATTTTCACAATGTTATATTTTGGGGTTGAAATACATGCTTCGTCTTTATATGGACACGAAAACAACTTCATTTCTATTATGTATTACACATGTGGTTCCATCCGCCCTTATATCATGAACCGTTAATTGCATTTATTTGTAAGCGTGAATATATTGTGGATAGATCTATCGGGAGTCATGTACCCCATTCGGGTTAGTTCGGGTCGGCTAACAACGAGTGCATATATATTTAACACATGATATTACGTATTGGAATACTGCACAGGACAAACTCATTTTAATTAAGCTTCGGTTGCATGATGGTTTATATGTAATACATAACATGGAATTTATTATTTTATAAATTCAAACTCTACTGTGGTTGTCCATACAAGTAAGATTTACATGTAAACCTATGAGCTCACCAACTATTTTTTGACGTATTTTAGCGTGTATTTTCAGGAAATTAAGGCATGTGTGCCTTCGGACGTATTACTTTCAAGCTTCCGCATCCATGGAGTCGCATGCATTTTCAAAACTAACGGAGATTTAGCTGCATTATTTTGGATACTTAAATTATGTAATTAAATCTCTGTATTGTGCGAACTTCTTTTCTTCATACCAGACTATGTAAAATATTGCTATATTTCAAAGTTTTAATGATGTATTTTAAAAACGTCCATACAGTGGTCGTTCGTTATGATTATGGTTATGCTTCCGAGACGTCGCGCTCCGTTGCCAACCGGGGTAACGGTGTGTGACAGATTGGTATCAGAGCCATAGTTATAGTGAACTAGGTTGCATTAGTACCCTAGACTATAACTGCACTTAAGTTTTACTAAATATTTTGTAACTAACTAAAAGACTATGCATGGACCTTGATAGCAGAAAACATGTCCCACCAAGAGATAATCATTTTATCCGACTCAGAAGAGGAATATACCCCCACCAGCCCATACAACCCGGAGGTATTTTCTGAGGAAGACCCGACCGAGGAGGAAGACCCCTCGGAGGACGAGGATCCAATGGAAGAATCAGACGAAGAAGAACCGATGGAAGAGGACAACGCCAGAGTAGATCCACCATCCCCGGTGATCCCCGCCCGCACTCCATACCACCCAGCGGTTCCATCGTTCAAGCCGTACCGTCCTTACCGAAACGGCCCAAAGATGTTGTATACACCCCGAAAGAGGGTGATCACACCGAGGCGGGAGTCTATTCCCACCCCGACTCCTCAACCAAATCCCCCACCACAGCAACGACGGGCAAATGCCCGAAGATGGGGCTGGATGCCCGAGACCCTCCAAGAATGGAGGCTGGAAGAGGGAATCCCCTCCCACTTTGAGATCGGAGGACCATCCTCCGCACCTACCCCATCACTCACCCAAGAACCCGCCGAACAGACCATACCACTCTTGGTAGCACGGTCTACAAGGCACGACCTCCAGATCCGGTTACTTAACCAGGATATTGGAGAACTGACTGCCCGTTTGGAGCGGGAGGAGATTCATAACTCCAATTTGTACTGGGTTAACCAGCATGCCCTCACCATCCAACAGGATGGCCTGGATGAGCTTCGGCAGCGACTAGCCGAAAGCGAGGCTCAGAACGAGGAGCTGACTCAGCACCTCAACGTGTTGGAGAAGGGAGAGACCCCTGATCACTCCCACACTTAGTATCCTTTATCTATCTTTGTAATATTAGGAAAAATATTATGTAATAGTGTAGGACAAATATTTTTGGGTAATAACCCGCCCATTGTAAGAAAGTTATGAATGATTAATGAATATTGCAAGTTATTTATGAAATTGTGTTTGATGATTATATTGTTGTGCCTTAAGAAAAATTTAAATCTTTAAGATTCAACTTCTTACACTATGCTCTTTTCTTTAAACTTTAAGATAATGCCTCCAAGAAGAGCTATGAACGCTGCAGAAATCGAGGAACTAGTCGCACAAAGAGTGGCCGCCGCTATAGCCACTTATGAGACCAACCGAAATAGTTCTGCTAATGGAGATGGTGGTGCTAGCCGCACCACGGGAGGTATTGAAACCCACCCAAAAGGGTGTGGAATTAAGGGGTTTTTGAGTTGCAAGCCCCGATACTTTAACTGAACTGAAGGAGCCGTCGGATTGGTATGATGGTTCGAGAAGTTGGAATCTGTCTTCCGTGTTAGCGGATGTGTCAAAGGAAACAAGGTGAAATTCGCCACCCACACTCTGCAAGATAGCGCCTTGACATGGTGGAACTCGTATACCCAGTCTGTGGGGATTGATGCAGCTTACCAACTCGCCTGGACCGAGTTAAAACAAATGATGACCGACGAGTATTGCCCGAGAAACGAACTACAGAAGATGGAGTCAGAGTTTTGGAATCTGGCTATGAAAGGAACGGATGTAGCTGGGTACACCAACGGATTCCATGAACTAAGCATTCTGTGCCCACAGATGGTAACCCCTGAATATAAGAAAATTGAGCGTTACATTTGGGGACTCGCTCCCCAAATTCAAGGCAATGTCACTGCCTCAAACCCAACCACCATTCAGGATGCCATCAGAATGGCCAACAATCTTATGGATCTAGTGTCCCGAAGAATCGAAGCCAAGGCCGGGGAAAACAAGAGGAAATGGGAGGACAAGTCTGGAAAAATACGGGCTCACAATCCAAGAAGCCCGAAACCATCAAGGCTTATGTAGCGGGAGTCGAGACGAGGAAAGGCTACACATGTACAAAGCCTTTCTGCACCCAATGCACCTACCATCACAACAAGGGTCCCTGCCCAACCCCTTGTGGAAAATGCAAACGTCTTGGTCATTTGGCCAAGGACTGTAAATTTGGTACCCCGGGTAACAATGGTGGCAATCAGAGAGGCTGCTATGAATGTGGAGCTGCCGGGCACTTCAGGAGTGAGTGCCCGAAGTTGAAAAATGGTGGAGGAGCTTAGGGGAGAGCTTTTGTATTAGGAGCAGGTGACGCTCGTCAGGATCCCCATGTGGTATCAGGTACGTTTCTTTTAAATGACATTTACGCTTACGTACTTTTTGATACTGGGGCTGATAGGAGCATTATATCTGATAAGTTTAGTAAGCAATTGAATGCCACTCCTTAACCCTTAGACAACTCTTATACTATAGAGCTGGCTGACGACAAAATAATAGAGGCAAGTAGTATTATTAAGGAATACACACTGAAGCTGGAGATCATCCTTTTAAGATAGACTTGATGCCTATAGAACTCGGAAGTTTTGATGTAGTAATTGGTATGGATTGGTTGTCACACAATCATGCCGAGATTTTGTGCGGTAAGAAAGTGGTACGGATACCACTCCACAAGAAGAAGGTCCTAACAGTCCAAGGGGAAAGAAAGAATCGTCAGCTGAATGTCATATCCGGCCTAAGGACATTAAAATGCCTTCGGAAAGGTTGCCATGAAGTATTAGTACAGATTGCAGAAAAAGAGTCGGAGGAGAAACGACTCGAGGATATTCCAGTAGTTTGTGACCATCCGAAGGTCTTCCCAGAAGATTTTCCTGGGCTTCCGCCAGCTAGGCAAGTGGAGTTCCAAATCGACTTGGTGCCGGGAGCTGCACCAGTCGCAAGAGCCCCAACAGACTCGCTCCTTCTGAAATGCAGGAGGTATCCAATCAACTACAAGAGTTAATGGATAAAGGATTCATTCGACCAAGTTCTTCACCTTGGGGAGCTCCGGTCTTATTTGTGAAAAAAAAAGACGGATCCTTCAGAATGTGCATAGACTACCAAGAGCTAAATAAGTTAACTGTAAAGAACCGCTACCCCCTTCCCAGAATTGACGACCTATTTGACCAACTACAGGGATCTAGCTTTTACTCTAAGATTGATCTGCGATCCGGTTATCATCAAGTAAAGGTTCGGGAAGAAGACATTCCCAAGACAGCGTTCCGAACTCGTTATGGACATTACGAATTCCTGGTGATGCCATTCGGTTTGACCAACGCACCAGCCGTATTCATGGACCTCATGAATCGAGTGTGTAAACCGTATCTGGACAAATTTGTAATAGTGTTCATAGACGATATCCTCATCTATTCCAGAAATAAGGAGGAGCATGAGTAACATCTCAAGCTGATCTTGGAGTTGTTAGAGAAGGAACGGTTATACGCCAAATTTTCAAAATGTGAATTTTGGTTGCGAGAAGTTAAATTCCTTGGACATGTGATCAACAGCCAGGGAATCCAAGTTGATCCATCAAAAATCGAGGCCATAAAGAACTGGGCAACTCCTAGAACTCCCACGGAAATCCGCCAATTTCTAGGACTTGCCGGTTATTATAGGTGATTTATTGAAACTTCTCAAAGATAGCAGGTTCCCTAATAAAGCTGACTCGGAAAGATGTAAAATATATCTGGGGTGAAGAGCAGGAAAAGGCGTTTCAACAGTTAAAGCAAAGATTGTGTAGTGCACCAATTCTGTCCTTACCTGAAGGAACAGAAAATTTTATGGTCTACTGTGATGCCTCACACAATGGATTAGGTTGTGTGCTCATGCAAAGGGATAAAGTCATTGCTTACGCATCACGACAGCTCAAAATCCACGAGGTGAACTATACGATTCATGACTTGGAGCTTCGAGCAGTGGTGTTTGCTCTCAAAATATGGAGGCACTACCTGTACGGAATTAAGTGCACGGTGTTCACAGACCATAAAAGCCTTCAGCATATTCTGAATCAGAAAGAGTTAAATATGAGGCAACATCGTTGGGTTGAGCTGCTTAGCGATTACGACTGCGAGATTCGTTATCATCCGGGGAAGGCGAATGTTGTAGCTGATTCCCTGAGCCGAAAGGAACGGGTTAAACCATTGAGAGTCTGAGCTTTGGTCATGACTATACAGGCAAACCTAAACTCTCAAGTCTGCGAGGCACAAGAAGAAGCAGCCAAGGAGGGTAACCTACTGGATGAAGCCTTGAGAGGAATGGATAAGCAGTTTGAAATCAAACCAGATGGATGTCAGTACTTCATGGGCAGAATTTGACTACCAAAATTCGGAGGAGTAAGGAAGCTGGTCATGGATGAAGGGCATAAAACAAGATATGCTATTCATCCAGGGTCAGATAAGATGTACCACGACTTGAAGGAAATGTACTGGTGGCCAAACATGAAGGCTGACATTGCTACATATGTCAGCAAGTGCCTAACGTGTTTGAAAGTTAAGGCTGAGCACCAGAAACCATCAGGATTGTTAGTTCAACCAAAAATACCCCAGTGGAAGTGGGAGAACATCACCATGGACTTTATCACCAAGTTGCCAAAGACTTCTGGAGGTTAGACACCATTTGGGTGATTATGGATCTACTTACCAAGACCGCACACTTCCTGCCAATCAAGAAGACTGATAAGATGGATAAGTTAACACGAATCTATCTTAAAGAAGTCGTCTCAAGGCATAGAGTGCCAATATCAATTATATCAGACATGGATAGCCGGTTCACATCAAGATTTTGGCAGTCGTTGCAAGAGGCACTGGGTATACGCCTAGATATGAGCACAGCCTATCCCACAAATGGATGGTCAGAGTGAAAGGACGATTCAGACTTTGGAAGACATGCTAAGGGCATGTGTTATCGACTTTGGCAAAAGTTGGGACATGCACCTGCCATTAGTTGAGTTTTCCTATAACAACAGATATCACTCAAGTATTAAGACTGCTCCGTTCGAGGCACTCTATGGGTGAAAGTGTCGATAACCACTTTGTTGGGCTGAAGTAGGAGATAGTCAGATTACCGGACCTGAGATCATCCAAGAGACTACAGAAAAGATAGCCCAGATTCGAAACCGACTAAAGATCGCGCGGGATCGACAGTAAACCTATGCCGACGTTCGACGGAAGGATTTGGAATTCTAAGAGGGAGATCCAGTAATGTTGAAAGTCTCACCTTGGAAGGGCGTAATCCGTTTTGGGAAATAAGGAAAACTCAATCCTCGTTATATCGGACCGTTCAAGATCACCAAAAGAATTGGCCAGGTAGCCTACCGACTCGATCTGCCCCCAGAGCTTAGTAACGTTCATAATACCTTCCACGTGTCCAATCTTTAGAAGTGCTTGGCTGATAAAACACTCGTTACCCATGGACGAGCTTGAACTAGATAATAGTTGACATTCATTGAGCAACCTATAGAAATAATGGACCGATAAAGTCAAGAAACTAAAACACGGCCGGATCCCGATAATAAAAGTCAGACGGAACTCTAAGTGAGGTCCTGAGTTTACATGGGAACGCGAAGATCAGTTCCGGGAAAAATACCCTCATCTGTTCTCAAGTACTCAAGCAGTGGAGGACACGAACTAATTTTGGGACGAAATTCCCTTAACAGGGGGAGACTGTAACATCCGGAATTAATCCAGGTTAGTAACTACGACCTAATCTGTATTTAATAGCCAATTATAACATAATCAGTGGTCATTAGAAATTAATCAAAGTAATTAACAATGTTCATAAGGAAATTCAACTCAATTAGAATCAAATTCATCGGCGCGATGAATCGGGAAATCAGTTAATCCGATCGATTTACGATACGAAGGATTAATTCAACTAAGTATATAATTAAATTATGATTAGTGACACTAATCATGCATTAATACACTTACTTAACATTAATTATGCAAGACTAAAACAATTCATTAAACAAATGCATTCAAAAGTATTTATGAATTTACATAAAAAGGGAAATACAAGAATACATTCTAAATACATTTATACAAAAAAAATAAAAATACAAGATAATATCTTCAAAAATATGCTCATAGGAGGTACATAAAGGATTTGATAAATATTTTTTTACTCAACATTTCTACATCAAATCCCTCTACACCATCCTCCTTTCAATTCAAAGAAGATCTTACACTCCACCCCTCTTATCACCATCAATTCAACCTCCATCTTTTGCCTATAAATAGAGAGCTTCCCTTTCATTATTTTCACACCAAAACCCTTCTTTTTCTCTCTAAAAACCGGATCCCACACACACACACACACACACACTACAAACATTTTCATTCAAGAGTTCTTGGTGGAATTCAAGTGTTCTTGGTCCAAATCTTGCAAGAGTTCCAACTTCTTCTCATACTCCTAACACTTCAAAGTAAGTAAATACTAACTTATTTCATCATACATTTATGTTTATATAAGTCTTGCATAATATATATAATCACCAACAACAACAAGTTTCATAAAAACTCAAGTTTATAAATTTCTAGTTTTGTTTTTAAGTTGTTTTCTTCAAATGTGTTTATAAAAATATAAACACATCATATAAGTGTAAATATTATGAAAACAAGTGATATATAAGTGTTCTATAACTTTTATACAAGTAGTCTTTGAATAAACAACAAGAATCTTACGTTATTTCAAGTTTATAAACTGCGGATTTTCGGCAGAAAATTTATATCGACTTTGAAAAATCATAACTAATTCATAACTTATCTAAATGAGTTGTCTCAAAAGTTAGATCTATGTCTTAACTATAGATCCGGAAGTTTTCATAATTTATTTTGGAGTTTAAGACCTTCAGAAATTATTTGGGAAACCGAAAGTTTGACAGCTCAAAAATGGCCAACATAGGGTTTTCAGCGAGCTTTTTCACCAACCTAAACATCTAGAAAAATGGCTGTTCTTGATTCTAAAAATCCTTTGTATATAGTAGTTTAATGTCCTAGAAAACCAAAGCCTAAAACATTTTGGAGCTTGGTCAAAAACAGCCTCAAAGTAGGCCGAAAAAACCTCCGAAAAAGCTGGAAAATTATATATATATAAACTTGACGTTTTAAGCGGGTTTTATTTATAAACTTGTAATGTTGGGTGATTGAAGACATAAAAATCTATAAATATATATATATATATCATCATATATTAGAGATATTAAGTCCTTATTATCATTTAGGACTCGATTAAACTCACTCGGTGCATCATCCATCCACTTTCGCTAAATAGCATTTTTCGCTCGTTTTTGCCATCACAAGCTCGGTGAGTCCTCATAGCCCCTATTTTCACAATGTTATATTTTGGGGTTGAAATACATGCTTCGTCTTTATATGGACACGAAAACAACTTCAGTTCTATTATGTATTACACATGTGGTTCCATCCGCCCTTATATCATGAACCGTTAATTGCATTTAATTGTAAGCGTGAATATATTGTGGATAGATCTATCGGGAGTCATGTCCCCCATTCGGGTTAGTTCGGGTCGGCTAACAACGAGTGCATATATATTTAACACATGATATTACGTATTGGAATACTGCACAGGGCAAACTCATTTTAATTAAGCTTCGGTTGCATGATGGTTTATATGTAATACATAACATGGAATTTATGATTTTATAAATTCAAACTCTACTGTGGTTGTCCATACAAGTCAGATTTACATGTAAACCTATGAGCTCACCAACTATTTTTGTTGACGTATTTTAGCGTGTATTTTCAGGAAATTAAGGCATGTGTGCCTTCGGACGTATTACTTTCAAGCTTCCACATCCATGGAGTCGCATGCATTTTCAAAACTAACGGAGATTTAGCTGCATTATTTTGGATACTTAAATTATGTAATTAAATCTCTGTATTGTGCGAACTTCTTTTCTTCATATCAGACTATGTAAAACATTGCTATATTTTAAAGTTTTAATGATGTATTTTAAAAACGTCCATATAGTGGTCGTTCGTTATGATTATGGTTATGCTTCCGCGACGTCGCGCTCCGTTGCCAACCGGGGTAACGGTGTGTGACAGATTGGTATCAGAGCCATAGTTATAGTGAACTAGGTTGCATTAGTACCCTAGACTATAACTGCACTTAAGTTTTACTAAATATTTTGTAACTAACTAAAAGACTATGCATGGAGCTTGATAGCAGAAAACATGTCCCACCAAGAGATAATCATTTTGTCAGACTCAGAAGAGGAATATACCCCCACCAGCCCATACAACCCGGAGGTATTTTCTGAGGAAGACCCGACCGAGGAGGAAGACCCCTCGGAGGACGAGGATCCAATGGAAGAATCAGACGAAGAAGAACCGATGGAAGAGGACAACGCTAGAGTAGATCTACCATCCCCGGTGATCCCGCCCGCACTCCATACCACCCAGCGGTTCCATCGTTCAAGCCGTATCGTCCTTACCCAAACGGCCCAAAGATGTTGTATACACCCCGAAAGAGGGTGATCACACCGAGGCGGGAGTCTATTCCCACCTTGACTCCTCAACCAAATCCCCCACCACAGCAACGACGGGCAAATGCCCGATGATGGGGCTGGATGCCCGAGACCCTCCAAGAATGGAGGCTGGAAGAGGGAGTCCCCTCCCACTTTGAGATCAGAGGACCATCCTCCGCACCTACCCCATCACTCACCCAATAACCCGCCGAACAGACCATACCACTCTTGGTAGCACGGTCTACAAGGCACGACCTCCAGATCCGGTTACTTAACCAGGATATTGGAGAACTGACTGCCCGTTTGGAGCGGGAGGAGATTCATAACTCCAATTTGTACTTGGTTAACCAGCATGCCCTCACCATCCAACAGGATGGCCTGGATGAGCTTCGGCAGCGACTAGCCGAAAGCGAGGCTCCGAACGAGGAGCTGACTCAGCGCCTCAACGTGTTGGAGAAGGGAGAGACCCCTGATCACTCCCACACTTAGTATCCTTTATCTATCTTTGTAATATTAGGAAAAATATTATGTAATAGTGTAGGAAAAAAATTTTCGGGTAATAACCCGCCCATTGTAAGAAAGTTATGAATGATTAATGAATATTGCAAGTTATTTATGAAATTGTGTTTGATGATTATATTGTTGTGCCTTAAGAAAAATTTAAATCTTTAAGATTCAACTTCTTACACTATGCTCTTTTCTTTAAACTTTAAGATAATGCCTCCAAGAAGAACTATGAACGCTGCAGAAATCGAGGAACTAGTCGCACAAAGAGTGGCCGCCGCTATAGCCACTTATGAGACCAACCGAAACAGTTCTGCTAATGGAGATGGTGGTGCTAGCCGCACCACGGGAGGTACTGAAACCCACCCAAAAGGGTGTGGAATTAAGGGGTTTTTGAGTTGCAAGCCCTGATACTTTAACTGAACTGAAGGAGCCGTCGGATTGGTATGATGGTTCGAGAAGTTGGAATCTGTCTTCCGTGTTAGCGGATGTGTCAAAGGAAACAAGGTGAAATTCGCCACCCACACTCTGCAAGATAGCGCCTTGACATGGTGGAACTCGTATACCCAGTCTGTGGGGATTGATGCAGCTTACCAACTCGCCTGGACCGAGTTAAAACAAATGATGACCGACGAGTATTGCCCGAGAAACGAACTACAGAAGATGGAGTCAGAGTTTTGGAATCTGGCTATGAAAGGAACGGATGTAGCTGGGTACACCAACCGATTCCATGAACTAAGCATTCTGTGCCCACAGATGGTAACCCCTGAATATAAGAAAATTGAGCGTTACATTTGGGGACTCGCTCCCCAAATTCAAGGCAATGTCACTGCCTCAAACCCAACCACCATTAAGGATGCCATCAGAATGGCCAACAATCTTATGGATCTAGTGTCCCGAAGAATCGAAGCCAAGGCCGGGGAAAACAAGAGGAAATGGGAGGACAAGTCTGGAAAGAATACGGGCTCACAATCCAAGAAGCCCGAAACCATCAAGGCTTATGTAGCAGGAGTTGAGACGAGGAAAGGCTACACATGTACAAAGCCTTTCTGCACCCAATGCACCTACCATCACAACAAGGGTCCCTGCCCAACCCCTTGTGGAAAATGCAAACGTCTTGGTCATTTGGCCAAGGACTGTAAATTTGGTACCCCGGGTAACAATGGTGGCAATCAGAGAGGCTGCTATGAATGTGGAGCTGCCGGGCACTTCAGGAGTGAGTGCCCGAAGTTGAAAAATGGTGGAGGAGCTTAGGGGAGAGCTTTTGTATTAGGAGCAGGTGACGCTCGTCAGGATCCCCATGTGGTATCAGGTACGTTTCTTTTAAATGACATTTTCGCTTACGTACTTTTTGATACTGGGGCTGATAGGAGCATTATATCTGATAAGTTTAGTAAGCAATTGAATGCCACTCCTTAACCCTTAGACAACTCTTATACTATAGAGCTGGCTGACGACAAAATAATAGAGGCAAGTAGTATTATTAAGGAATACACACTGAAGCTGGAGATCATCCTTTTAAGATAGACTTGATGCCTATAGAACTCGGAAGTTTTGATGTAGTAATTGGTATGGATTGGTTGTCACACAATCATGCCAAGATTTTGTTCGGTAAGAAAGTGGTACGGATACCACTCCACAAGAAGAAGGTCCTAACAGTCCAAGGGGAAAGAAAGAATCGTCAGCTGAATGTCATATCCGGCCTAAGGACATTAAAATGCCTTAGGAAAGGTTGCCATGAAGTATTAGTACAGATTGCAGAAAAAGAGTCGGAGGAGAAACGACTCGAGGATATTCCAGTAGTTTGTGACCATCCGAAGGTCTTCCTAGAAGATTTTCCTGGGCTTCCGCCAGCTAGGCAAGTGGAGTTCCAAATCGACTTGGTGCCGGGAGCTGCACCAGTCGCAAGAGCCCCATACAGACTCGCTCCTTCTGAAATGCAGGAGGTATCCAATCAACTACAAGAGTTAATGGATAAAGGATTCATTCGACCAAGTTCTTCACCTTGGGGAGCTCCGGTCTTATTTGTGAAAAAAAGAAGGATCCTTCAGAATGTGCATAGACTACCAAGAGCTAAATAAGTTAACTGTAAAGAACCTCTACCCCTTCCCAGAATTGACGACCTATTTGACCAACTACAGGGATCTAGCTTCTACTCTAAGATTGATCTGCGATCCGGTTATCATCAAGTAAAGGTTCGGGAAGAAGACATTCCCAAGACAGCGTTCAGAACTCGTTATGGACATTACGAATTCCAGGTGATGCCATTCGGTTTGACCAACGCACCAGCCGTATTCATGGACCTCATGAATCGAGTGTGTAAACCGTATCTGGACAAATTTGTAATAGTGTTCATAGACGATATCCTCATCTATTCCAGAAATAAGGAGGAGCACGAGCAACATCTCAAGCTGATCTTGGAGTTGTTAGAGAAGGAACGGTTATACGCCAAATTTTCAGAATGTGAATTTTGGTTGCAAGAAGTTAAATTCCTTGGACATGTGATCAACAGCCAGGGAATCCAAGTTGATCCATCAAAAATCGAGGCCATAAAGAACTGGGCAACTCCTAGAACTCCCACGGAAATCCGCCAATTTCTAGGACTTGCCGGTTATTATAGGTGATTTATTGAAAACTTCTCAAAGATAGCAGGTTCCCTAATAAAGCTGACTCGGAAAGATGTAAAATATATCTGGGGTGAAGAGCAGGAAAAGGCGTTTCAACAGTTAAAGCAAAGATTGTGTAGTGCACCAATTCTGTCCTTACCTGAAGGAACAGAAAATTTTATGGTCTACTGTGATGCCTCACACAATGGATTAGGTTGTGTGCTCATGCAAAGGGATAAAGTCATTGTTTACGCATCACGACAGCTCAAAATCCACGAGGTGAACTATACGACTCATGACTTGGAGCTTCGAGGTACATAAAGGATTTGATAAATATTTTTTTACTCAACATTTCTACATCAAATCCCTCTACACCATCCTCCTTTCAATTCAAAGAAGATCTTACACTCCACCCCTCTTATCACCATCAATTCAACCTCCATCTTTTGCCTATAAATAGAGAGCTTCCCTTTCATTATTTTCACACCAAAACCCTTCTTTTTCTCTCTAAAAACCGGATCCCACACACACACACACACACACACTACAAACATTTTCATTCAAGAGTTCTTGGTGGAATTCAAGTGTTCTTGGTCCAAATCTTGCAAGAGTTCCAACTTCTTCTCATACTCCTAACACTTCAAAGTAAGTAAATACTAACTTATTTCATCCTACATTTATGTTTATATAAGTCTTGCATAATATATATAATCACCAACAACAACAAGTTTCATAAAAACTCAAGTTTATAAATTTCTAGTTTTGTTTTTAAGTTGTTTTCTTCAAATGTGTTTATAAAAATATAAACACATCATATAAGTGTAAATATTATGAAAACAAGTGATATATATGTGTTTTATAACTTTTATACAATTAGTCTTTGAATAAACAACAAGAATCTTACGTTATCTCAAGTTTATAAACTGCGGATTTTCGGCAGAAAATTTATATCGACTTTGAAAAATCATAACTGATTCATAACTTAACGAAATGAGTTGATTCTTGTCTCAAAAGTTAGATCTATGTCTTAACTATAGATCTGGAAGTTTTCATAATTTATTTTGCAGTTTAAGACCTCCAGAAATTATTTGGGAAACCGAAAGTTTGACAGGTCAAAAATGGCCAACATAGGGTTTTCAACAAGCTTTTTCCCTAACCTAAACATCTCGAAAAATGGCCGTTCTTGATTCTAAAAATACTTTGTATATAGTAGTTTAATGTCCTAGAAAACCAAAAGCCTAAAACGTTTTGGAGCTTCGTCAAAAACAGCCTCAAAGTAGGCCGAAAAACCTCCAAAAAAGCTGGAAAATTATATATATATATATATATATATATATATATATATATATATATATATATATATATATATATATATATATATATATATATATATATATATATATATAAACTTGACGTTTTAAGCGAATTTTATTTATAAACTTGTAATGTTGGGTGATTTAAGACATAAAAATCTATAAATATATATATCATCATATATTAGAGATATTAAGTCCTTATTATCATTTAGGACTCGATTAAACTCACTCGGTGCATCATCAATCCACTTTCGCTAAATAACATTTTTCGCTCGTTTTTGCCATCACAAGCTCGCTGAGTCTTCATAGCCCCTATTTTCACAATGTTATATTTTGGGGTTGAAATACATGCTTCGTTTTTATATGGACACGAAAACAACTTCATTTCTATTATGTATTACACATGTGGTTCCATCCACCCTTATATCATGAACCGTTAATTGCATTTATTTGTAAGCGTGAATATATTGTGGATAGATCTATCGTGAGTCATGTCCCCCATTCGGGTTAGCTCGGGTCGGCTAACAGGGAGTGCATATATATTTAATACATGGTATTACGTATGGGAATACTGCATAGGGCAAACTCATTTTAATTAAGCTTTGGTTGCATGATGGTTTATATGTAATACATAACATGGAATTTATGATTTTATAAATTTAAGCTCTACTGTGGTTGTCCATACAAGTCAGATTTACGTGTAAACCGATGAGCTCACCAACAATTTTTGTTGACGTATTTTAGCGTGTATTTTCAGGAAATTAAGGCAAGTGTGCCTTCGGAGGTATTTACTTTCAACCTTCCGCATCCACGGAGTCGCATGCATTTTCAAAACTAACGGAGATTTAGCTGCATTATTTTGGATACTTTAACTATGTAATTAAATCTCTGTATTGTGCGAACTTCTTTTCTTCATATCAGACTATGTAAAACATTGCTATATTTTAAAGTTTTAACGATGTATTTTAAAAACGTCCATATAGTGGTCGTTCGTTATGATTATGATTATGCTTCCGCGATGTCGCGTTTCGTTGCCAACCGGGATAACGGGGTGTGACACTTATGCCTGATGATATGACTGCACAACTGAAGGAGTTTTAAGTTAAATATTAGAGTGTGACAAAGCTGGTCGAACAAGCAGATGTTAAGCTATAGAAAGAGAAAGAACATGTAGTTTCTCTGGAACTTGAACCGACAAATGAACATGATCCGGTCTTGAATCTCACAGCTAAGAATTCTAATATGATTGAGAAGCTTAAACTATTTGAAAATTAATCGACTAATCGTGATTCCATTTGAAAGTTAACTTCTGAGAAGTCTGAGTTGATTGCCAAACTAACTGAATCTGAATAGATTCTTGAGCACAATTATGCCATTCTTGTTCAATTATGTCACAAGATTGAAAGAAGATATTTTGAATTTTGAAGAAAAACAGAAAGTATTGAATGCTGAGAATCATGTTCTTAAAGAGAGAATATCTCAATTATCAAATGTACTTGAAGATTCTAAACGAGAGATTATTCAAAGTGCAACTCAACTATAATGTCTTTTGCCTGAACTTCTGATTTGTACAAGAAGTTAATGATCTGGAAGAGACACTTTTAAAGACAAATCATTCTGATCAAAGTTATGTTTCAAACAAATCTGAAATCTTTTTTGCTCTTGAAAAGGAGTTTTCATTAACTAAATAGTTATTTGAGAAGGAAATGAATGAGTTATTACTCAAAGAACATGATTTCAAAGTGAAACTTAAATTTTTTGAAGATGAGAGAAAGCTGTTTTTAATTAAAGAACAATCTTTTAAAACCGATCTCAATCATTTGATAATGATAAAAATTCATATTTGGTCAATATCAAAGGATTAGAAGATCAAATCTTTCATCTTTCTAAACAATTTATTGTTTACTCTTCTTCAAATGATTCAGTTGTTAAGGATTTTGAAGTTTGTTTAGAACATAAAGTTGATCATCTGATTTCTCTTCTGAAAGTAAAAAGAACTTAGTTAAAGCTCATGAATTTGATTTATCTTCAGATCTTAAACTTAAATATCTTTCGAAGATAAACAAAGACAAAGATACAGTAATTGAAAAACTTTCGGTCAAGATTTACCTTGGTGAATCTTCAAATTCAAAGTTTTCAAAAGTTTCTAAAAATACTAGTTATTCTTCTCAGAAGAAATATTCCAACAAAAATAACAAGTATTATCATGAAAAGGCTAGCACCAGACAAATTTTAAGTAGAAGAATTTGTAAAATTCTGTTCGTTCAGATTCAAGTTTCTTTCATAAATCAAATATTCAGTTTACTCATACTAGAAGAAATTTGCTTTTTGAATTTGAGAATGAATAAGTGAAATATGTTTGGAAGTGGGTAACAAAACCCGTGTATCGATCGGTACCAAAGAGCGCTAACAAGCCTGGATCCAAATTTGTTTGGATACCAACGATATCTTAATTTTGCAGGAAATGGTTTCTGTACAAGTCAGTGTAGAACCCCGTCTTCACTGAAATGGTTTCTAGTTAATTCAAACTAGAACCCAGTTTTCATTAACATGACTTCTTCTCACAACAGAACAGAATCCGTATTTCATGCAAATGGTTTCCAAATCATTTTAAACAAGAACCCGCACAAAGTACAAAATGGATTTTAGTTACAAAACCCAAGCTTCCTCAATAAAGGCTTCTAATCACTT
Source organism: Centrapalus pauciflorus (assembly GCA_020465985.1). Taxonomy (NCBI): domain Eukaryota; kingdom Viridiplantae; phylum Streptophyta; class Magnoliopsida; order Asterales; family Asteraceae; genus Centrapalus; species Centrapalus pauciflorus. The sequence goes on along the minus strand of JAANYP010001941.1, from coordinate 107,712 downwards.
TAGATTAGAATCCGATTTTGAATGATGAATCTTTCTGAAATTCCTATCCTGAATTCAACTTCGATGCTATATTCACAAGAAAGAGTTTTATTTTCATAATTTTTGCTCGTGATTTGTTTTATATAAGTTGAATAACATTATGCGCTTATTTTTAGGGAGAGTTTCAGACGCACTCTGATGACGATATATATTTTTTTCAAAAGTGTGTGCAGTTTTTATTGTAATATTTTTATGCACACATAAAGAGATTTTGAGCTAAATGAAATAATTTTTGAGGATATTATAGAGGTTACTTGTTCTAGTATCTTTGATGTTCATAATATCATTTTTTCTGAGATTCTTTTTGTTTGTCTCCCATATATTCTGTAGTCTCTCATGAGCTAATTCTTTCATAGAATCTGATTCATTTCATATCTCATATCAGATTTTTCATTTCATTTCTGAATTCTCCTGACTCCCCATTCCCAATTCATTATGATTCATTCTCTAATTCATTCTGAATTTCATCTCCTAATTCATATGAGCTAAAACTGCTAATTGATAGTACCTCATATTTTGATTCCTTCTGTTATACCCACGAGATCTTGTCGACTCTGATAATGCACCAAACTGTGTGATAGACATATACATCACTTCTACGTTCTAACCCGAACTGGAGGACCTACCGAAGTAGCAAATCATCTGTAGTTTGTATGGGTGAGAGTATTTAGTTCTATTAGTTGAGAAGTGTCAGTTATCACGGAATACTGACAGGGTCGAGCAAAGGTAAAATATAAATGAGAGGGGTATTTTGAAAGGAGATAGTGATTCATCATATCATGCTTTTATTATAAAGCTGACTGAATAATATTACCGAAAAAGTGAGCCAGAGGGAGCTAAGTTGAAAAATGCTGAGAGCTAAGAGTTGAGAAAGGATTTAAAGAAAAGATAATCCTACCTACACTGTGCTGGCTGGGTAAACCACATAATCTGTCAAACCCTAGGCGACTTGATATTGAAAAAGACGTCATGGACCTAGTGACACATGCATTTAACCTCACCAACTACTCAATTATCTCTAAGAAGATTTCTGTTTCAATAATCACGGAGATACTGCACATTTCTATCGATATTTCCTCTGGATATTATTGATATTGAAACAAGGAAAACATTTTCTTCGATGTCAGAATTCATTTGTATGCATTTCGTGTCTAGAACTGATTATATACACTTTTACGACGCATTGAGTCTGATAGTCTACGTGACCATAAACTGCTAGTACAAAGTGAGTATGCCGGAACATATAAGAGTGATTCTTTGATGACAAATGATTTCATGATGACAATTTGGAAATCCTACCAGTCTTAACATCATGTCAGCACTGAATATAGGTGACACAAATTATGTCTATAGTGTAAACAAGATTCCTATGTGGACCTGGACTCGTTAATTTACAAATGAATATGTTTCATTTTTGAAGTCAAGTTGAAAAGCTTTGACTTTGTTGTTTATGTCAAGAGAGTATCAATTTGAGGGGGAGTAATAAATTTTTTTTTAGAATAGGGGGAGAGAACATATCTGAAAGAGAGGATATCATGTTGAGGTGAGAGAAACTTTGTAATTTTTATGATTTGTAATTTTTGTTGTATTTCTGAGAGAGAATTATTTTTTTTGATGTAATGTTTCTGAAGTTGTAATGTTTCTCAATGTATTCATTTCTTGAAGTTGTAATTTCACAGCATCACTGTCTCTGAAGATTTTGCATGATGTTCATAAGTCTTATGATCATCATGAGGTGTAGAAAAGTTGAATTCAAAGAAATCTGCTGAAGAGTTTTATTCAAGTTCAAGCTAGTGAATTACTGAAAGAAGATTTGTTATTTTAATTGATCGAGGGGGAGAATCAAATAAAGTTCATGTTACAAGGGGAGCGTGTTTGTTTCTGAAAAGAGAAAAGAGAAGACCAGAGGAGAAGATATATGAAGATTAGAGAGACACTAAACAAGAGATGTTATTTGAAGGCTCAGAGATAAAAAAGAAGAGAGTAGAAAAGAGAGAAGAATAAAAGATCATGTTCTGAAGATTGATTCTGAAGACTTTTGTTTCTTTATATTTTGTAAAGTCCTTTCAATGCACTTCAATTGTAAATTGTAATCATCTATAAGAGAGAAATTGTCACACCCCGATACCCCGCTTAGCAACGAGGCATGACGTCACGGAAACAAAGTCACAATCATAACGAACGACCTCTAAATGGGACATATTCGAAATACATTAATGATAAATAGCGTTTTATAATCATGAATTAAATGAGTTCATGAATAATGGAGATTAAAGTACATGACAAAAATAAATCTAGTTATGCAAATAAATCTCCAAGTTTGTAATGCCCCGTGACTCCAAAAGGCTTATAAAATCTTGACCATTAGCCATGGATGCGTAAAAAGTAGCCCTTAAGGTCCTGAGAAAAAAACATGCTAAATACGTCAACATAAAGTTGGTGAGCTCATAGATTTACTCGATAAGTAAGACATTGTATGGAACACACAAGATTTCATTGAGTTTATAAACAAAAGAGAATCATAAAGTTTAAGTATTAACATAAGCCTCATGACCCCGAAACTTAACTTTTGAGTGCCCTTGTGGTATCCAACACCATAATACCAAGAATTGTCAAATATTATGCATCCGTTTACAATTGGTGCGACCAACCCGGATGGGGGCGTCAACCCAAATAGATCTATCCACAACATTCACGTTTACGTAGTAATTAACGGTTCATGATTGAGGCCGGTGGTGAAGTAACAATCTTATGTGATACGTAAAATGATTCAAGTACTTGTGTCCATATAAAATAAAAAGTTGAACATGTATTCTCACCCCAAAATAATACGAACAATTAAAAATGGGGCTATGAAAACTCACTGAAAAAGTGCAAAATGTGCGTAAAAACAGAGATTATGTTGTTGACTTGTGATGAAGCTTGATGTATTTAACCGAGTCCTAAATGATACGAGGGACTTAATAATTCCCATAAAAGATAATATGCATGTATGTTGGTTTTTATGTTTAAATCACCCAACTTAACAAGTCCATAAATAAAACCCATTTAAAAAGTTCATGTATATATAAAAGGATTTTTTCCAGGTTTTGTTGTGGTTTTTCGGCCTACTTTATGGCTGTTTTTTTGCCAAGCTCCAAAACGATTTGGGCTTTAATTTTCATAATCATAAAACTACTATATACAAGGAGTTTTTCAAGGTAAAAATAGTCATTTTTTGAGGTGTTTAGGTTAGGGAAAAGGCTCTTTAAAAACCCTATGTTGGCCATATTTGAGCTGTTAGACGTTTTGGTTCCCAAACAGTATTTGGGGGGTTCAAAGCTCCAAATTAAATTATGAAAACCTCCAGATATTTAGTTAGAACATAGATCTAACTTCTGAAACAAGAATCAACTCATTTCGTTAAGTTTTGAATTAGTTATGATTTTTCAAAGTTGATGTAATATTTCTGCCGAAAATCCTATTTTCACAACCTTGTAACAACTTGTGATTCTTGTTGTTTATTCAAAAACCACATGTATAAAAGGTTATGAAACACATTTATATAACTTGTTTTCATAATATTTAAACTTACACTATGTGCTTAATTTATAAACACATTTGAAGAAACAAACTTTAAAACAAAACTAGTTGTTTATAAACTTGACTTTTAATGAAACTTGTTGTTGTTGGTGATTATATATTATGCAAGACTTATATTAATATAAATATAAGAAGTAACAAGGTAGTATTTACTTACTTTGATGAGCTAAGAGTATGAAAATAAGTATTAAGAAGTGTTCTTGAACTTTGTTGCACAAAACTTTCTTGAAAAACTTGAAGAAATCAAAGTTGCAACTTTGGTTTTGTGTGGCTTCCTTTGGCCGGATTTGAGAGAGAGAGAGAGAGAGAGGAGAAGAGAGGATTTGTGTTTGCAAGATGTGAAGAATGAAGTGAGAATTTGTCTCTATTTATAGGGAAAGAAGTGGTCTTTGAAATGATGCAAGATAATCTTTAGTTGAAATGAAAGGGAGATGGAGTGAAAGACTTGATTGTGATGGTGAATGGGTATTGTATTAAAAAATTAAAGTCAAACTCCACATTTGTACCATGTATAGGCCGGCCATGTGAGGTGTATTTCCAAGGCATAAGAGATTCAAGCCAATCGATTCAATAGAAGGCATTAAGCAGACAGAGCGAGTTCATTGCAAATGATTGTGCAAAGACTACTACCAGCGAGTTCCTTCATTATGAACTCTTTCAGTTGAACTTTCATTTTTTTTTGTATAAATTATTTAAAATGTATTATTGTATTTTCATTCTTATGTAATTTTATAAATACTTATGAATATACTGGTTTAATGAATTGTTTTAGTCTTGCATAATTAAAGTTATGTAAGTTTGTTAATGCATGATTAGTGTCACTAATCTTAATTTAATTATGCGCTTAGTTGAATTAGTTTCCATCATATCGTAAATTGATCGGATTAATTAAATTGCCGCTTCATCGATATTCACCGATGAAATTGTTTCTAATTGTAATGAAATTCCTTAAGAATTTGTTAATCACATTGATTACTTACTAATGATTACTGATTAGGTTAATTGCTAACCTGATTTTGTGCTGGTTGTTACAGAAATTGCTGGGTACAATATTAGAGAGGTGGAAAATAATATTTTGAGAGTGCAAGGAATATTTCTATAATATATTGAAACTTAGATGGTAGATATAAATATAATCTTCCAAGGGAAAATTATTAACACTTGCAATAGAACTCTCATAATTGTGTTTGTGTTTCAAAGGTGTATTTGAGAGTTAATCATTCAATACAAGCAAGATTCATACTTACATGTGTTTGATCTACTAGATCCTAGTTCTATCAATCAACTTCCAATATATATATATATATATATATATATATATATATATATATATATATATATATATATATATATATATATATATATATATATATATATATATATATATAGACACACACACACACACACACACAGTACAAGAGTAAATGAAAACTTACAACATTGGAGTACAATAATTGATTAGCTGATACATAATGAAAACTGTTTATAAAAAAATAATGTTTACAAGAAAGTACACTAAGTACTAACTAACTGGACTGTGTTTGTTGGGAGCTAAAAATGATAAGCTTAGTCAACTGATGACCAACTTTCATTCTTCATATGCAACTAGCTTAAATGATGACACTTAGTCAGTGTAGGCTGTTGTAGATGGACCTTTTCTTCTCTTTCTCCTTCTCTTCATTCTCAAGCCTTTCCAACTCAGCAACAACTTTGATGAGTTTTTCTTGCTTTAGTCTAGCTAAAGCTTCTCCATTTCTTCTTTCATGTAGAAGAGTTCTCAACTGTCTAACTCACGTTTGGAATTGCACACAGAGAGCTCAGTCAGTGCGGATGCTTCCAACCTTGGTTGATCACAACAGGATATGTATGAACTTAATGGCTAGATGTTGTTTGACATCAGCTTTGTAAAGGTCTGGAAGCCTTTGGAAGCACATTTTCTTAGATATAGGATCCATACAATATACCCATATCTTAGGCTCTTTAATATACATCCCTCAATAGTATCTACACCACTTGACAATCTGTGATTTAGTCTAGTAAGCTCAGTAGCATAGAAGCCTTGCTTTATCAACATCAGTATCTGCTCCAACTCTACGTCTTTCTTCTCTTTTTTTCCTCTGGACCTAATTTTGAAATGAATGGTAGAAGTACCATCTATTGTATCCTTTGAAATGATGCCCAATCCTTTTACTTTATCCGTTAGATTCTTGACAAGGCTCTAACAACTTTTAATTTCTCCTCCTGTATTCTCCTTTGTACTACTAAGGATGACATTTTTACTTTCTTTGTCACCTTAGCAGCCGAAGCTTGAGCAACTTTGTGAGAAGCTGCTTCATCTCTTGTTATTTCAAGGAACTCATCTTGGCCTTGAATTTACTCATAGTATTATTCAAGTTGAATCTTCATTTCTTTAGCTTGGGCCTTGTCATATATTAATTGAAGCTTCATTTCAGCTTCCACATCCACAACAACTTTGACTTTTCCTTTAGCAGTCGTGGATGAGTCTTTCACAACTTTCTCCTCTTCCTCGGATGATTTCAACATAGAGGCCCACGGTCCAACAAAGGTTTTCTTCCTTGGCTTTGGGGGAACTTATTGCCCTCTTGCCTGGTAGTTTTGATTTTTCTGCGGGAGCAACATTTGGATCCACCTCCATGGTTGGAGGTCTTTCCACCATACCAAGTAACCTCTTCATTAACGTTGTGAGAGGGGGCTCATTGGCATGGACAAATAGTGTGAAAAACTTAAATCCTAACAATTGGGAATATCACTGAATCTATGAAAGGCTGAGTGTTGTAGAGTTCTTCTCCACAAACATCTTTAAAAAATGAGACCGAGGAAACGAGGATGCCTAACAAATGGTGATCTTGTTTATTGTTCCACAAAGTAGCGTAGGTTGCCAAATATCTACTTTGCCATATTGAGAGTGGACCCATTAGTGAACTGAATAGAAATCTTTGTGTCATCTCTGCTGAGCTGGTCAAAAGAACCAATTTTGCTACTTAGACACATTACTACATAGCCAAACAAATAGCTATAGGTGGGAGCAAAGTATTTTTTGTGTAGAGCACTTCCAGAAGCAGGATCTATGACACCACAATAACATAAAAGATCCTTCATATGTTGATCTTCTGTTTGGGGCCTGTTGTATTACTTAGGCTTTTAATCAATGTAATTTGGATTAATAGATGTAAGTTAAGACTGTAATTTATTTTAATTAATGCAATTATGAGTATTTTAAACTTGCGAGTTATTGATGATTAAATTATAATTAAGAATTTAAAAGCAAGGAATATGAGAAAAGTGAGTAAAGAGCAAGTTGAGGGGTGTACAGTGAAAAGAACCTCAAACTCACCTTATTAGGTGTGCCAAGAACAAAAAGATGCACATTTCTCCAAACTTACTCTCTCATTCTACCTCTCGACTCTCTCTAGAAACCAAAATTTTTCAACGAATCAAGCAAATAATTAGTTGGCAAGCATCATTGCAAGGAACTATACAAGGATCTGCTGTAATTTGAGGTAAGAATTACATATCTTCGAATTTTTAGCCATGAAAGGCCATGATTTTGAAGAAATCTGAATTATAAAGTGTGCTTGAACTGTGCATTTCGCACAGTGAAGAACACGACCTATTCGGGCCTGAATTTGAGCAATAAAAACCAAATTTGTATTAAATAATAACTTATCTAGTAGTTAGATTGTGTACCAATAGATATCACTCATAAGATAAGTACACAATGAATGATTGGCAAAAATCTGGAAAGTTATGAACTGCACAAGTGATAATGTTTGGAACTTGGGAACTTCTGAAGTTCGTAACTTACTTCCGTAGTTCAGAATCCACTACCTAGGTTCTAAACATTTAAAGTCTCGAAGTTTGGACCCACATTTATGAATAAATTCTAAATAAAAGATAAGTATTGAAGTCCGGATGAGGACATGATTCGAAGTTCGGAACATGCACCAAAGTTCGGATCATACATCCGAAGTTCGTCATCTGAAGTTCACTTTTTAAAGATAGTACTGAAAGTTGAAGTTCAGTACGTGTAGATTGAGAAAAAGGCCAAAATGGCTAATATGTCTAACGTTTGTAAGATTCATCCAAAGTTCAGATCCTAAAATCCGAAGCTTACATCTGAAGTTCGTAAGTATCTGAGTTCAATTATATCATCCGAACTTAGTCAAATTCTGAAGTTTGACTAAAATGCCCATAAATGCAACGTACTTCAACAACTTATATTGGTCCTTATATATGAATAATTTGCAATGTAAAAATAGGTAAAGTGTTAATTCGTCCCTTTGTATAATCGTAGCACTCACAATCAACAATCACAATAATAATTAAACAAATGAGAATGAAACACTCAATCACTGTTGAATAATGTCGAGAGAAAAGGTGAAGAAAAAAGCGGCCGTAATATTCAAAATGATAATGAGACAAAGTTATGGGAAACCCTAGGAGGGTTTCCCTTAAATATTAAAAGCAAGTTTGAGGAGTTTACACTCTACACCCCTCAACTTCTAATTACAATAATTAAATTACAACGGAAAGAAATAAAATTACACGGAAATAAATTAAACTAACTATTACAAAATAAACTCCATATGATCGAAATTTAGAATGTAACAATCTCCCCCTTTTTAATCATTGTGGAGGATAACAGGCTTGCTCTACAGAATCTCGTAAACCCAAAATGATGTCAAATCTTTTGATTACCTGTCGAGCGTGCAACCTGTCATTAGCGTGCAACCTGTCATTAATACGTTCAACTGCGCTGATTAGATCCTGAATCTCTTTAGGCTTCCTTTTAAGTTCAAAAATTTTCTGAGCATCATCCTTCTGGAGTATCTTGTTAAGCTCTGCTCTTACTAGACGAAGTGTGCCATCGGAGTAACAAGGTAGCTCCTCAAAACGCATGAACCTTTTCTGCCCATTTTTTATTCAAAAAATTACTCCTTGCTGACCTCCCATGAGTACTCGATACATTGGATGATGATCGAACTTAGTCAAGGCGCTGTCTTGCAGGGTGTGGATGGCGAATTTCACATTGTCTCCCTCAATGCATCCGCTAACACGGAAGACAGATTCCAACTTTTTGAACCATCGTACTAATCTTACGGCTCCTTCAGTTCCATTGAAATATCGGGGCTTGCAACTCAAAAACCCCTTAATTCCACAACCCTTTGGGTGAGTTTCAGTTCCTCCCGTGGTGCGGCTAGCACCACCATCTCCATTAGCTGAACTGTTTCGGTTGGTCTCGTAAGTCGCTATAGCAGCGGCCACTCTTTGGGCGACTAGTTCCTCAATTTCTGCAGCGTTCATAGCTCGTCTTGGCGGCATTATCTTAAAGTTTAAAGAAAAGAGCATAGTGTAAGAAGTTGAATCTTAAAGATTTAAATTTTTCTTAAGGCACAACACTATAATCATCAAATACAATTTCATAGATAACTTGCAATATTCATTAATCATTCATAACTTTCTTACAATGGGCGGGTTATTACCCGGAAATTTTGTCCTACACTATTACATAATATTTTTCCTAACACTATAAAGATAGATAAAGAGTTCTAAGTGTGGGAGTGATCAGGGGTCTCTCCCTTCTCCATCGCGTTGAGGCGCTGAGTCAGCTCCTCGATTCGAGTTTTGCTTTCGGCTAGTTGCTGCCGAAGCTCATTCAGGCCATCCTGTTGGATGGTGAGGGCATGCTGGTTAACCCAGCATAAATTGGAGTTCTGAATCTCCTCCCGCTCCAGACGGGCACTCAATTCTCCAATATCCCGGTTAAGTGACCGGATACCAATATGTCACACCCCATTACCCCGGTTGGCAACGAAGCGCGACGTCACGGAAGCATAACCATAATCATAACGAACGACCACTATATGGACGTTTTTAAAATACATCGTTAAAACTTTAAAATACAACAATGTTTTACATAGTCTGATATGAGAAATGAAGTTCGCACAAATACAGAGATTTAATTACATAATTAAAATATCCAAAATAATGCAGCTAAATCTCCGTTAATTTTGAACATGCATGCGACTCCATGGATGCGGAAGCTTGAAAGTAAAATACGCCCGAAGGCATACTTGCCTTAATTTCCTGAAAATACACGCTAAAATACGTCAACAAAAATTGTTGGTGAGCTCATAGGTTTACACGTAAATCTGACTTGTATGGACAACAATAGTAGAGTTTGAATTTATAAAATCATATATTACATATAAACCATCATGCAACCGAAGCTTAATTAAAATGAGTTTGCCCTGTGCAGTATTCCCATACGTAATACCGTGTGTTGAATATATATGCACTCGCTGTTAGCCGACCCGAACTAACCCGAATGGGGGACATGACTCCCAATAGATCTATCCACAATATATTCGCGCTTACAAATAAATGCAATTAACGGTTCATGATATAAGGGCTGATGGAACCACAGGTGTAATACACAATAGAAATGAAGATGTTTTCGTGTCCATTTGAAAACGAAGCATGTATTTTAACCCCAAAACGTAACATTGTGAAAATAGAGGCTATGAGAACTCACCGAGCGTGTGATGGCAAAAACGAGCGAAAAATGCTTTTTAGCGTAAATGGATGGATGATGCACCGAGCGAGATTAATCGAGTCCTAAATGATAATAGTGACTTAATATCTCTAATATATGATAATATATATATTTATAGATTTTTATGTCTTAAATCACCCAACATTACAAGTTTATAAATAAGACCCGCTTAAAACGTCAAGTTTATAATTTTCCAGCTTTTTCGGAGGTTTTTCGGCCTAGTTTGAGGCTGTTTTTGCCAAGCTCCAAAATGTTTTAGACTTTGGTTTTCTAGGACATTAAACTACTATATACAAAGGATTTTTAGAATCAAGAACGGCCATTTTTCGAGATGTTTAGGTTGGTTAAAAAGCTCGGTAAAAACCCTATGTTGGCCATTTTTGAGCTATCAAACTTTCGGTTTCCCAAATAATTTCTGGAGGTCTTAAACTCCAAAATAAATTATGAAAACTTCCAGATCTATAGTTAAGACATAGATCTAACTTTTGAGCCAAGAATCAACTTATTTCGTTAAGTTATGAACTAGTTATGATTTTTTAAAGTCGATATAAATTTTCTGCCGAAAATCCGCAGTTTATAAACTTGAAATAACTTATGATTCTTGTTGTTTATTCAAAGACTACTTGTATAAAAGTTATAAAAGTTATAAAACACATATATATCACATGTTTTCATGATATTAACATTTTTATGATGTGTTCGTATATTCATAAACACATTTAAAGAAACAACTTAAAAATAAAAACTAGAAACTTATAAATTTGAGTTTTTATGAAACTTGTTGTTGTTGGTGATTATATATATTATGCAAGACTTATATAAACATAAATATAAGATGAAATAAGTTAGTATTTACTTACTTTGAAGTATTTAGAATATGATTTTGATTAGAAGTTGAAATCCTTGCAAGATATGCACCAAGAACACTTGAATTTCTTGAAGAACACTTGAATGAAAAGATTTGTGATATGTGTGTGTATATGGTCGGATTTTTAGAGAGAATAGAAGGGTTTTTGTTGTGTTTAAAATGAATGAAATGCCTCTCTATTTATAGAGAAATTTTGGTCTTTCAAATGATGAAAGGCATGGATGAAAAAGGTAGAGTGCACTTTTAAACAAAATGATTGTGTTTAAAGTAATATTAAAATATTTGAAGTCAACCACTAAATAACACATGCCTATATGGCCGGCCCCCTAATGTACTATACATGTATTTTCTTTTTTTTTTTGTATAAAAGTATTTAGAAATGTATTCTTGTATTTCCCTTTTCTTTTAATTTCATAAATACTTATGGATGCATTGTGTTAATGAATTGTTTTAGTCTTGAATAATTAATGTTAAGTAATTGTATTAGTGTTTGATTAGTGTTACTAATCATAATTTAATTATGTACTTTGTTGAATTAACCCCTCATATCGTAAATCGATCAGATTAATTGATTTCCCGATTCATCGCACCGATGAATTTGATTCTAATTGTGTTAAATTTTCTAATGAGTATTTGTTAATCACTTTGATTAATTTCTAATGACCACTGATTAGACTATAATTGGCTATTAAATACTGATTAGGTCATTGTTGCTAACCTGGTTTAGTGCCGGATGTTACAGTTCAGGAAATCAAATGATGTAAGGTCTACCACTACGAGATCTATCTAGACGCGGATCCGTGAACGAGTGCGGAATCCTCGTTAATGGTTAGACGGACAACTCTCAACTACGAAACACGGAGACTATCAGAGGCTGAACGAACGACTGACGAACGATCCTACGAACTGATTCTCTCCGAAACGGACCTAAAGCTGATGATAAACTCGAGATCGCCTTAAGCTTAATTCCTCACGAATTCTGCTAAAAGTCTGCTAATGACTCGAGTCTATCCCTAATTATAGACCCTGATTCGAGTCTGATGTGGGCCAAACTCGAATCTGGCCCAAGGCCCATTCGAGTCTGTCCACAATGACATTCTCGAATCTGGGCACATTCGAATCTAAGGCTACATTCGAATCTATCACAGGATTCGAATGTCTACCCTTATGTAATTCGAATCTAGCCAAATCACTTAAACACCTAAGTAATGAAACTTATGTTTTTACTTATGTTTGAGTTAATCTTTGATCTTTATGTTTGAACTTCTTGTAATACGTTACATCAAGTTCAAACACACAATCAATAACAGTCAAACACATATAAACATATATATCAAAACACTCGTTAACTCTCAATACTCTGAATATTACTTAAACCAAAATGTTAGATCGATTAGACTGCTATCGTCACACCAGGTGTACCAACAGACTCCCCCTTGACGATAGCTTCTAATTATTTACATCAAGTTCAAGTACTAGAACTATATATACTACTGCATGCATATAATCCAGCATCTATACAAACTTTAACTACCTTCTGGAACTTCCTGGCTTCAGATCTCCATGCTTCAGTAAAGAAGATAGGCTGATCATGTAGCTTCTTCAGGTCGTCCTTTGATAGATTTATCAAATGCAGTGGATCATATACCTTCAAAATGACCTTCTCGTCTTGATCCTCCATGATGGCTTCAGCAGTGTCAATCTCGAGGTACCACCATTTCATGTTGCTCAAAATATTCTGTGGCATCGATTTCATTGGAACCTTTTTCAGACATTTGACTTGCTTATAAATCATTCTGGCCCAAGGCCATCCAGTATGAGGATCTATCCTTGATCCATCCTTGACCCTTTTGCCTGATCTCGGCTTAAGCCTCTCAAACTTTCCTGAACGACCCTCTTTTCTTATTATTCTTGCCATGACTTCAGCGTACGGGTCTTCGCCTATATTAATCAGTTCCTTCCATGCTAGTTCCTTAACTTCAATCTTAGGCAGTGTATTGAACGCTTTCAGGGTTCGCCTCAAGTATTGGAGGCCATCTCTTCTTTTCAAAATAAACAGCTGCAGTTCTCTGTCAAAGAACCAGCTAATAATCCCTCCAGAAAAATTTCCAGCACTTGGATTTCTCATCTTCTTCTTTATCTTCAGCTGATCTTTCTTTTGTTCCTTCTTAAACCAAAGATTTATCAACTCAGCTCTAGATGGCTCCTTCTCTGCCTTTTCAAGTTCTTTGTCTTCAACTGAGGCTACCTTGATGTAGTCTATATCAATCACATTATGATTTTGGCCCTCATACAGTTCCGTGACAGGTTGTGAATTGATTATCACCTCATTGACATGATCATCCTCATCATCTAACACTTCGTCATCAGATTTCCAGTCAACGACCTCCTCCGGAATGAACTCACCTTCCTCCAACTCTTCAACTTCATCTTCAAAATCAAATTCCATAAGCTCTTCCTGTAATGTCTTTCAGTGCATCTATCATGTCACTATCCAAAGCCCTTGAAGAACCTGCTTCTCCTCCAGCTCCTCCTACTTCTCCTTCTAGACTAGGCTCCCCCTCAGATTGAGCAGTATGAGCAGCAGAAAGATCTACTGGCTCATTCTGTCTTTTTGGGCTGGGATCATTGCCTTGACTGTCCTCATCATCATATTCTCTTGGCCTCTCAATTTCTTGATCACGGCAGGATGTCTCCCCCTAAGCCTGAAGATTTTTCATTAACTGCTCAATGAGGGAGCGCATCAATCTTAACTCAGCTGCCTGATCGCAGACGAACGTCTTCAGCTCAACGTTCTCTTCCTGAACTTTTTCTACCGTCTTCTTTAATTCAGCATTTTCATTATCTAGATTTGCATTATGTGCCTGAATTTCACCCATTGCCTATGTTAGGCTCAGGATTTGAACGTGTTGGAAGTCAACGCGAGCTTTGAGCTGCATAAACCTCTGGTTGTCAGCGTAGGCGGCGGAGGTAGATGGAATGGACTGAACAGGAGAAGGGATGAATGGTGGTGGAATATATGGCTCATGTTGAGGTGGTGGTGATGGTGGATCGGTGGCTTGTGGTTCTGGAGTTTGAGGTTGAGGTTGTTGTGCATCGGACGCTGAGGATGTCCCTTGCATAAACCTGTGACGCTTGGCCCTCTGCCTAGTCACCAAGGGAGCAACTTCCTCCACTTCAAAATCTGAATCATCAGATTCCCTTTCCTCTCTTCTCCTCGATCCTGCTTCATTCACTATCAACCTAGATCCATAGGTTCCGATTTGAATATTGGGATCTGTAGCCACTGATTCAGGAGCTTCAACCTCCACCTCCTCCATATCATCCGACTCTGATTCAGAAGATGTCAAACCTTTATCAGCGCTCTCTGGCTCATATTATTCCACATCTCTAAAAACGTCTTCTTCTCCTTCTGCTGGACTGAGCAATTCACCAACTAATGCTGCAGCCACATCTTCGTTTGCATGGGGTCCTGATGCCCATATTTCTTCTAATGTTTGTGCGATTTGCTCAGATTCTAGAACCGCACTCGAAGGCCCTGCTTCCTGTGCTTGAGGCTGCTGACTTGTGGAAGGCCTTGATGCCTGAATTTGACTCGCTGATGGTCTTTGACGGCGTCTTTGAGCGCGCGGCTGCTGTTGTTGTTGACGTTGTTGTGGTTGTTGTTGCGGTTGAAATTCAACGACCCCTGCCCAGTTGGCATCATCCGGGGCTTGAAACTCCCTATCCAAAATTGCTCCAAACAATGGACGCTCAACAGGAACAGCTAACCTTCCTCTGTGTGAGGAACAGTCAGCGAAAATCCTCTTGTCCATAATAGCAACGCTCAGAAAGTCATTTGACGGTGGCAAATTTGGCAAGAAATGCCTTATCAACATCATAAGGAATCTTGGATAAAGCAAAAATTGTTGATTCTCGGGAGCAGATATCTGATGAACAAACTCCGAAAAGAACATCTCCGAAAAACTATATGGGCGATTATACACCATAGGGACGATCCCCGACTGAATTTTCGCCACAATATAGTCGAACCCTGCTTTCTTCGCAGCAAAGCACACCATAAACACATGCGCCAGAAACCTCCACTGCCCGATCAACCCACTCTTCATATATGACACTTTTGTCACATCTAGGCTGTACCCCATTCCTTGAAAGGCCGCTTGCCTTATACTCAAAGGAAATTCTATTGGACCAGCTTCTTCTTCCTGAGTGCCCAACTGCAGCACTTGACGAAGCATATCAGCCGAGAATACCAATGGCTGTCCTGCAATACGAGTGCGTAGAACTGTCGGAGTGACCGAGCAGTCTACCTGCAAATGATCGTAAAACTGACGGATGTAGGGTAACACAATCTGCACATTATGCGACAGTGCATATCCGATCCTTGATTCCACGAGAAAATCAAGCACTTGACGGAGTCCCTGCGCCTCAGGGAGATTCAGATCTGGATGAAGCACCATATTGTGCTTAGGAACGAACGCTCGAATAGCCATTTCTACACAATAAACAAAACCATTAGATTTATTAAAAATCAATAAACTTGTTTAAATTTAAATCTGTTTTATTTTGAACTTGTTTAAGTACAAAATCCAACACAATTAAATTTCTACAAGTTTAGTAACATTTAAATTAAATAGTGCAAATAAACAATAGATTCGAAAGTAAAAGATTCGAAGTGTCCCTATTCGAGTGTAATGGACAGATTCGAAGTGTCCCTATTCGAGTGTAGTGGTCAGATTCGAAGGTCATGGTCATCTCGAATCTAATGATAGATTCGAGAAACCCATGAACAGATTCGAAACCCATGAACAGATTCGAACGACCGTATTCATTCAAGGACCAAATCTCTTGATTTTAACCTTTATGGACTTAGAAAATTACATTCATTAGTCCTACTAGTTACTAATCACAGAAATATGACTTTAATTTGATTGTTTATCGGCCCAAATTTGGTAATTTTGTAAAAACCCTATTTTGACCCTTAAACCTTCAAAATTCGATGATTTTGCCTAAAATTGTGTATAAAACTACATAAATCTTGTACAATCAAGTTGATTATACCTAGGTACAGTAGTAGAATCGAACACACAAGCTTTAAACTCGATGAAATGTCGTTTAGGAGAAAAGCGATAGACTCGAAGATAGATTCGAAATCGCCGGTGTTAGATTCGAGGAAGTAGATTCGACAACAGTAAGAAATAAATGACTTCACTGTTGACCTATATATACTAACAACCTTCGAGTCTAAGTCCTTATTCGAATCTACTGACAGATTCGAAGGCTTACCTCTTCGAGTCTGTCCTAGATTCGAAACCATCAAACACTTAGAAAAATTTCGAAAATTTTGAAATAACTTCAACTTTTCCAACCTTTTTCTACGGTATCGTGTAACCAGATAAACTATGCCAACTCTTTTACCCTAAGCACCAGATATTTCACGTAATGTTTATTTTATCCAACTTTGAATGCACCCTCAGTAATTTTTGACCTTTTACCTAAGTAAAAATTAAACTAAAATAAAAAATAAAATAAACTAAACTAAGGTAAAAAATAAAATAAAATAAAATAAAATTTTGACCAAAAAATTTATTCTAGACTTAAGCTATACTTAACAAATTTAAAACCTAAGCTAAAAATTAAACGAAATGTTTTTTGATGAGTATTGTCTAAGAAAGGTTCAATCAGATAGCGATGTCAGATACTTACTTTAAGTACTTAAACTTTCACACTTAGGAATTTTTGATTCCTTTGATTATTTGTCGTGACACACTTATTTAAGCGATTGTTGGTATTTTACCCCTTTAGACATTCTACATTTCGGAATATCCCTTGGCATTTTTATTTTTTCTTATTATCGAACGTGACTCAGACATAGACATACTTTTATGATCAAGGCACACAGACAAAGATTCTAACTTGTTGGTATTTGCAAACTTTCTTTAAAAGACAAACATCGGACACAGGTCTGTATTTTCATACAACAAAGTGTCTTAGTTTGACTTAAAGTTAATTTTTAAAGTTAGCAAGACAGCGGTGACAGGTCTGTACTGACGTACAACAAAGCGACATGTCTGCTAACCCGAATCTAAACAGAGACAACAGGTCTGTACTTACGTACAACAGAGTTGCATGTTTTCGACTCTCAGTTTTATATGATATTTCTATTCTTTCCATTTTCAGATGTATTTGATGTTGCCATACATCCCCAGATAGTTTGCATACCTCATTTAGACTCAAAGTTTGTATGTCTTGTACATAAAATTAAGACCGATTGGTCGTACATCTAAGTTAGTGACACGCTTGACTTTTTCTAGAATATTTTATTAGCCTTGAGATTCCCTATATGTATTATGCCTACCAACACATCAAACTAAATAAAGTATAACACTTAGAATTTAGTTGCATTATGTGTGAAAGCCTAAACACTTAGAGTTTGTAACGACTGTGCTAATTTTCGTCACTTTGAACCTATGTATCTAAGACTTAACTCTTTTTTCTGATATTCTCTTTTTTTGTATTTTTGTAATTTTCTCTCTTTTTTTTTTTTTTTTCATAAGAAAAAGCAGTAAAATAAGCTAACCTACTAACTTACTAAAAATAGAAACTTACTAAAAATAGAAACTTACCTAAATTAGCAGACTACTGTAAAGAAGGAAATAGTATGACTCTAAAAGAAAATAAACTTACTACTACTAAGGCCAAATTACTCTGGGTTGCGCATTCCATTCAGTTGAATTAAATACTCAAATCGTGACTTATCAAACGCTTTGGTAAATAAATCTGCATTATTATCTTCTGTTGCCACTTTTACCAGTTTGATTAAGTTCTTTTCAGCACAATCACGAATAAAATGATGCCTTATGTCTATGTGCTTTGTTTTGTTGTGTTTAACTGGATTATTAGTTATAGCAATAGTAGACTGATTGTCTATCCTAATTGGAGTTTGAGTGTAAGCCAAACCGTAATCCCGCAATTGTTGTTGTATCCACAGAACCTGTGAGCAGCAACTACCAGCAGCCACATACTCGGCCTCGCACGTTGACACGGCTACGGATGTTTGTTTCTTGCATTGCCAGGATACCAACCTCCCTCCTAGGAACTGACAACCTCCAGTCGTTGATTTGCGCGTCAAGCTGCATCCTCCGTAGTTAGAATCTGTGAACGCCTCCAACTCTAGATCTCCCTCCGCGTGATACCAAAGTCCCAACTTCGGTTTCGACTTGAGGTATCGTAGAATCCGCTTCACGGCTTTCATATGCATCTCCTTCGGATTTGCTTGAAACCTAGCACAAATACACACAACAAACATAATGTCAGGTCTTGAAGCAGTTAAATACATAAGTGACCCAATCATGGCCCGATATAGAGTCGGATCCACATCGGTATCACTTTCAGTACCCGGCCCGAGATTGTGATTCACTTGAATCGGCGTGCTGAAGTGGGCAGTCAACTTAGTTCCTTCCATCCCAAACCGTTCTAATATGTCATAGACACACTTAGTCTGATGGATAAACATCCCTTCCTTCTTTTGGTCAACTTGTAAACCTAAAAAGAAATTCAACTCCCCCATAGCACTCATCTCGAACTTAGACTTCATCACATTCTCGAAATCTTTGCACATCTGTTCGTCTGATGATCCAAAGATGATATCATCAACGTACACTTGTACCAAGATAAAGTGATCGCCCTTCCTCTTAACAAACAAGGTACTATCTATCCTACCCCTTTCAAAACTGTTTTCTAACAGATGGTTGGATAGAGTCTCATACCACGCCCTAGGTGCCTGATGTAATCCATAAAGAGCCTTATCTAAGCGATATACTCTATCAGGATATTTTGGATCTGTGAATCCGGGCGGTTGTTCTACATACACCAACTCCTTCACTTTCCCATACTTTCCCATATAGGAAAGCACTCTTAACGTCTAGCTGATATACCTTAAAGCCTTTGAAGGAGGCAAACGCTAGAAACAACCTAATGGCTTCCAGCCTTGCTACTGGTGCAAAAACCTCGTTGTAATCGATTCCCTCCTCTTGGTTGAAACCCTTTACAACTAACCTTGCCTTGTTGCGCGTGACTATACCCCGATCGTCTCTTTTGCACTTAAAAACCCATTTGGTTCCTATGGCAACTTCCCCTCGAGGTAACGGAACTAACTCCCACACTTCTAGTTTCCTAAATTGCGAAAGTTCTTCCTGCATCGCTTCAACCCAGGAGTTATCCTTAAGTGCCATTTGCACATTCTTAGGCTCTACTTGCGATATGAAACATGAATATAGACATGTGTGATATGCCTCGGAGTCGTTTATCATCGACAACAACACAGTGTTGTTATTTACACTACTCCTAGTCCTCACACCCTCGTTAGGATTTCCTATGATGCTTTCTAATGGATGGTTCTTGTTAATCCTAGAGGTCTCTAATTCATCAACCCTTAGATTATCTCCTAAGTCAGATCCTATTTCACCTAATGGGGGAACAGGCTCAGCTTCTACATTTTCCTCCTCACGGACGTTTTCCTCAGAGTTGGAACTCGATGCTTGAGTCTGATTCTCAGTGGTAGGTGCCTCTTGATCAGCAACTTCTGGAGATCTGTCTATAGACGCAGTAGGCTCGGATGTAGATTCAAACCTGGTCCTCGGAAAGATTTGGCCATCGTCGTTCAGATGCAACGTCGCCATGTCCTTTTCGATTGTACCTGCATTATCATCCAAAGGAATGTTAAATGACTCAAATAACTTATCATAGTCAAATATCCATTCCGGACCAGTTTGGGGTTCATGTGTATAACTTGTGACTTCAATGTTATACACAATCTCCACAGTACCATTTGTTTTGTTAAACACCCGTTTGTTTGGTGAGTTTGGCATATAACCTAGGAAGTATCCTTCGTCAGCCTTTTCACCAAACTTCGGTTGATGTTTTGTTCTTAAAAGAGTGCATGGTACACCAAACGGTTCGAATCCAGTTAAGTTAGGTGGCCGTTTATTCAAAATTTCATAGCATGTTTTGTTCAAAGATTTGACTGTAAGGAATCGGTTTAAAATATGGCACGCGGTATTCACTACCTCCCCCCAAAACATGGTAGGAAGCTTTGAATCCGAAAGCATAGTCCTTGCAGCTTCAATCAATGTTCTATTTTTACGTTCGGCCACCCCATTCTGTTGAGGTTCATATGGTGCACTGAATTGATGCACTATGCCCTTTGATAGGCAATATACACCAATTACAGTGTTTTTGAATTCAGTCCCATTATCACTACGAATTATTTTAACTCTTGCGCCGTAGGAGTTCTCCACTTGGTCTAAGAACCCGATGAGCTTTGTAGCCGTCTCGTCCTTCGTACCTAAAAAGAAAACCCAAGAAAAACGTGAGTAATCGTCAGTGATAACTAAGCAGTACCAACTACCTCCGATACTCCTTTTGTTGATTGGGCCGAAAAGGTCCATGTGCAACAAATCGAATGTTGAGGCTATGGAGTTCTGCTTCTTGGACTTGTGTGTCTTCTTATGCTGTTTGCCCTTCATGCAAGGTAGACACTTGTCCTCGAACTGAAAACTTTTCATGGGCACACCCTGCACCAGTCCATTCTTCGTTATGTAATTCATCTTTCTCAGGTGCAGGTGAGCCATGCGTCTGTGCCACAGTACGGATTCCGTCTCCGAAGCTTTGGATAGTAGACAAATTGGCCCCATCGAAGTCTCTGGCTTGTTCATATCCAGCATGTACAAGTCATTCTTCCTTGGCGCCCGCATCAACACCCATTCTTCAGGAATTTTGAATCCAGGCTTTAGCACTAACGCCTCAGTGTCAGTAAATAACACCGAGTTCTTCTTATCACAGATTTGAGATACACTAATGAGATTATAAACCAGTTTATCAACGTGATAAACTTGGTCCAATTTTATTGTCCCATTAGTGACCACTCCGGTACCCGTGATGTTTCCACCCTTGTTACCAGCGAATGATACGAATCCCCTATTACCCCCCTTGAAGTCTGTGAGAAGACTTTTTTCCCTCGTCATGTGCCTGGAGCAACCACTGTCGACGAACCACTTGTTGTTTGGATCTGTAGTTATCTCCTGCACATGAAAGAAAAGAGGTTAGTTATCACGGGGAACCCAAGCCATGACTGACTTGGTAATACCATTCTCGTCCACATACGTGAACTCTTTCAAGTACCCATCTCGCCTTTCAGGTGACTTAGGCCTTTGAACTGAATTCTGTTGTGGTGCCGAGTGATTTAAGTTCACTCTTTGCCTTGGAGTAGGCATTTGTTGTGGAGCTCTTGAATAATTACGATTATATTGCATTTCAGACTGTGATCCCTGAGCTCTTACCGGTGCGTATTGTCTAACTGGAGTATGTGACCTAACTGGAGTGTGTGACCTGCTAGGTGTGGTGCTCCTATAGACTTGTTGTGGTGCTGACCTATATTGATTATTGACACGATTCGGTGAATTTGTCCTAATCACTTCCTTTGGTCCAACCTTAACCGGTGTGTTTTTCACAACTTGTTTGGCTGCGGTCTGCACAGTTTTCTCGGTATGTTGAGAACTACTGCTACTTGCCACACTGGTTGTGGGCGTAACAGGTGTTGGGCTCACTGTCTTAGGGGTAACATCAGCTTTCCTAAGTGGACAGTGAGAAGCAACATGCCCCTTCTCGTGACATCTGAAGCAAGACATCTTATCTATGGACTTTTTGTGGGTTCCCATAGATCTAGGTGTCTCACTAGTGTCTATTTCCTTTGGAACATCTACGGTGTCTGGCTCGTCGACCTGGTCAGCCCAAGAAATTTTCTGTTTTCCTGCAGGTGTTTCACTGGAGGAAGACACAAATTTCACTTTCTTGACCTTGACGGTTGAGTCAGCCACCTTGGGTGTATTTTCCACTATAGGCTCTGCTGTTGGTTCAGGTAGGTCCTCTAAGTCTACTGATTTGTCAGTTTTCTCCTGAGGCTGAGGCACATAGTTTGCATTGAAAGGTGGAGGAATTTCGTGAAATCCTAGACCAACGGGCTTCTTAGACTGTCTTTGGGCATCTAAGACTTTCCTTAGATTTAGGCTCGAATTCCTAAACTTCTCCAACTTGCTATTTGCCGCTGCTACCTTAACCTTTGTCTCTGCTAGCTCTATATCCTTGTCCTTAAGACTTTTTGTCAAGGCCTCTACGTGCTCATACATTAGCTCTATCCTAACACACTGTTCACTGAGTTTGTCTTTGAGAACTACTACGTCTTGAGCATCAGCCTTAAGCTTTTCTTTTAGATCCGGCTTGATATCATTTAGGCTAGCATTTTCAATTTTTAAGTTTTCATTCTGAGCAGTTATGGTCTTATGTGAGTCTAAGACTAGATTTAACCTATCGTTAGAAATAACACATAAAGCACATAATTCACGAAATAGAGAATAAGACAGACTAACCTTTGAGTTATCAGATTCCACGTTGGCCATCTGAGCAGCAAACTCCAGCACTGTCTGATCATTCGCCTTCTCTACCCACATCGGACTGCTGTCCCGTGTGGTCTGCTCGTCCCCATCACATCCAGTTTCTGTGACTTCAGCCATGAAGGCTCTAGCATTCGACTCAGGATGTGAACTCCAATCATACGTACCATCTAGCTGTCGGTCTGAAGTGACGTTGGATAGTAAACCAGCTAGATTGGCTTGTCCAGATGAGGAACTAGGAAGGTATCGTTGTTGGGACTGATTTTGGAACTGTCCCTGATGCTGACTCTGCCCCTGGTATGTCTCTACCTTTGGTCTCTGGCACTCCCTGGCGAAGTGTCCCAGTCCTTGACAGTTGTAGCATTTCACCTTGGACTTATCAAACCCTATCCCCTTGTTATTCATCTGCAGATTCCTTCCAGTTCTCTTAATGAATCTTTTAACCCGCTGGGTCACCATGTCCAGTTGCCACTTAAGATCCATTTCCTCAAGATCATCAGGGTCGACCTGATCGTAGTCTTCATCCCAAAGAGCCGGATCATTAATCTTCCCTTGAACACAATTTCCATACGCGGCCACAAAAGAAGCAAGAAGATTCAGATGTTCTTCCGCCGACTTTGCGCTCATAGGCATCTTTGAATAGCTCTGAGGTGTGGATGCCTGTTGAACTTGAGGTTGCGGTTCTTCCAATCTTCCTAACCCTAAGAACGCGCGATTCAGTGTGTCATCAGACTCTACTGGTGACGATGTCTCTCCAGTGAAAAATGCTGTAGCAGTCTTCGGTTCGGCTGCCGCTGAAGATTTTGTCGTCTTTCCAAAATACATTGTTGGATTCTGGACTTGTTCATAATCAGTCTCAGTCTTCAGGAGCTTGAAGTGATATGCCCTCAACGTTCCCACTATATCATCCAGAGAGTGTAGTACTTGTCCTCATTCAGCTTGATCATTGCCACGTACATAGCCCATTTGGCTGGTAGGGCATCAAGAAGCTTGTTGTTCTTGTCAGTATCGGTAAACTCAATCCCGTGGCTCTCAAGTTCCGTCAATAGATGATAGAAACGGGTGATGATGTCATCCAGTTGTTCATCCTTTAACGCCTTGAAGATTGCGAACTGTTGTTTTAACAGCTCTGTACGCTTTCTCCGAACTCTAGGATTTCCCTCACACCTCTTCTCTAGCGACTCTCAAAGTTCTTTTGATGTCCTCTGAGTCCTAAATGTGTGTAGAATATCCTGCGGCAACGCCATTCGGATTAGAGAGAAAGCTTTGTTTTCGGCTTCAAATAATTTCTTGTCATCTTCCTTCATCATTTGGTATGACAAGACCTTTTGACGGCCTTCAACTTCAGACACCGGTGGAATATACCCTTCGTCGATGCACACCCACATGCGCATGTCGTTGAAACGTACGAAATCAGTAAATCGGTCTTTCCACCAGTAATAGTCCTCGACCTTCATCAGCTTAGGCGGTGCGTTTGCCTTTCCGACCTCGTGGTCCATTTCTAGGAATTTCTGAAGATTTGACATCGTTTCGAAAGTAATTGAATTTGAACTTAATTAATTTAATTAGATTCGAAACTAATTAAAGTTAAATCTTTTTGGGATTAAATTCTATTAAGTGTTTTAATTCAATTAAACTCGAAATATGTCAGATTCGAAATGTCCTTAGATTCGAAGGACCTTAGATTCGAAGGTTTACCAAAGTCGAAGTAACAGCAGATTCGAAGCACTTATCGAAACTAGACTAGACTCGAACTAGACTCGAAACTAGATAGACTCGAGACTCTGTTCGAATGAAGCACAAACTCGACACAGATTCGAAACCTACTGAAACAGACTCGAAATGGAGCAGATTTAGATTAGACTCGAGACTGAAGTGAAACCCTAATTGCCCCTATTAGATTCGAGCGCCGCAAACTCGAAAAACAGTGAATACTTTGATTTTTTAACGATTTTCAGATTAAACCAGTATTTTTCTAACGAAAAATAATGGTTTCGATCAAAAACGAGAAAAACCACAAAGTATTTGCTGAATATTAATTTGCTAAGCTCAAAAACTCGATTTTGAGAGAAAAACCGTCCAACTAGCGTCAAGAAACCTAGAATGTATTTGATGAACACGAAGAACACCAAGAACACTCCGTAGGCTCTGATACCACTTGTAAGGTCTACCACTACTAGATCTATCTAGACGCGGATCCGTCAACGAGTGCGGAATCCTCGTTAACGGTTAGACGGACAACTCTCAACTACGAAACACGGAGACTATCAGAGGCTGAACGAACGACTGACGAACGATCCTACGAACTGATTCTCTCCGAAACGGACCTAAAGCTGATGATAAACTCGAGATCGCCTTAAGCTTAATTCCTCACGAATTCTGCTAAAAGTCTGCTAATGACTCGAGTCTATCCCTAATTATAGACCCTGATTCGAGTCTGATGTGGGCCAAACTCGAATCTGGCCCAAGGCCCATTCGAGTCTGTCCACAATGACATTCTCGAATCTGGGCACATTCGAATCTAAGGCTACATTCGAATCTATCACAGATTCGAATGTCTACCCTTATGTAATTCGAATCTAGCCAAATCACTTAAACACCTAAGTAATGAAACTTATGTTTTTACTTATGTTTGAGTTAATCTTTGATCTTTATGTTTGAACTTCTTGTAATACGTTACATCAAGTTCAAACACACAATCAATAACAGTCAAACACATATAAACATATATATCAAAACACTCGTTAACTCTCAATACTCTGAATATTACTTAAACCAAAATGTTAGATCGATTAGACTGCTATCGTCACACCAGGTGTACCAACAAATGAAGTTGATGATTTGAGGTGATTCTAGCTCAGGCTTGGGTGTTATTAAGATATTGCACTTGTCATTTTATAATCATTTTAACTTTAATACATGTTGGATGTTTTGCATTCCATATTGATCTAATAACTCATTAGCAAATTTTATTTGCTAACCCCTCACTTTTATATATCTCCGGTGACGTTAGTAATGGCAAGGTGATTGCTGACTTCGGTCCTAATGCATAGTTAGGTCAGCTTGAAGTCAAGACCCCTTTTGGTAAAAGCTAAATGCTTAATAGTGGGAGTAATTGGGTAGTTGTCTACCATTATGCTTGATATGCGTATATATATAGACATGTAATGTCTTTTGGGTTGATGATAGATCTTGTAATTATGTAGAAGCATCTTGTAAATTCATCTTATATTCAGACTTTAGTTTATAATAAAACACGGATATTGACTCCGTGCGAACGGGTCATGCCAGATTTTCTTTAAAAACCATGTTATTTAAGATTAATCTACTGTAACCCCATTAATGATTATATTATGTTGAAATGGGTGTTTCACTCATGATATGCTCACATTAGGATGTGGATGGCTCTATTGGGTTTGACGGAGCCTCATCCGGGTACACTCCCTTAGGGCTATTCAAAAATATCTGTATCCGAGCATCCGATCCAAAAATCCGTTCCGAAACTATCCGAATTTTCGGATAATCCGAATTTCGGATATCCGAAATTCGGATAATCCAAAAATTCAGATTCGGATTCGGATAGCAATTTCATGATTTTTCGGATATTCGGATTATCCGAAATCCGAAAATATTTTTTGAAAAAAAAGGAATTTTGGACTTTTGCATTGGGCTCTTGTCCTCTTGATTTCCATTGCGTAAATAAAGCCCATAAACTCATAAAAAGATAAAGTCATAAATCATTAAAAAAAACCATAAATCCCATCTGCTAGAGTGCTAGTCTTCTTTTCAAACTTTCAGACATTTCCACTTCTTCACTTCACGATTTTCACATATCACTTCTTCCCTTCACAATTATAAACTTTCAGTTCCTTCTTCACTTCACGAATCTGCTGGCCTGCTGCAATGCTGCTGCTCCTGTCACTCTTCACGCTTCACTCGACTTCGCCCTAGCCATCTCGATCTCGTCTCCATCTCGATCTGGTCGTTGCTGCTGGTCTGCTGCTGTTTTCACGACTTCGGTCTCAGATCTTGGCTCTTCATCTCAATCTGATTATTGTAATTTGTCACTTTGGTCTCAGCTCTCGATCTCTATCTTTCTCGGTTTTTACTTAGTTTCTTTTTAGTTAGTTACTTATTTACTTTTATAGATTTTATATTGTAAAATTTTAGTTGGTTCTATAAATCTGCTTGGATGAATGGGTTTTTATATAAATTTTCGGATACTATCCGAATCCGTATCCGAAATTCCGGATAGTATTTTCAACTATCCAAAATTTTGGATATCCGAAAAATTTGGATATCCGACTATGAACAGCCCTACACTCCCTGATAATCCTTACCCATTCCTGAGATTGATCGGCCAGTTGTAACAGGGTTAGCTGGATATTCATAACTTCGACTCTTGGGATTTCCTTTGGGAAATTAACTCTATGGAGGGCCACCGTCTTGTAAACATCAGATTTCAGCCGTTCATGGATGTCACCATCGTGGTCCATGGCGTATTGAATGAAGAGTTGAAGGAATCTCTGAAACGGAATGAACTTCCTTTCTCTTTTTGTCCCTTAATCTTGGATTGCACGTTTAAGTTCCTCAAAGATGAATGCCGCATAATCAAAATGTCGATCATATGCGAAGGCGGCAAACATGGCATGCACGTGTATAGAAGTAGAGTCGTGGCCTGAGTTCTTTTTCGTGAAGCACTTGTTGATTACATCAAAGTAAAACCCTCCAGTGAGACTGGAGTTGCTTGGTTTTGAAATCAAATGGTTTTGAGAGTTTACCATCATAGTCAATAGATATGATTTCTGTAGAGTTTGGGCTGGGGTTGGAATTGGGGCATAGAAATATTTTGTGACTGGGTAGTTTTCTATGGGTAGGCGGATAATGTGACGGATGGCTGGAAGGGTTAGGTGAATGTGTACAGAGTCTATTTTGGTGGTGAAATGAGGGATTGCCTCATTGATGAATGTAAGGTGGTGCCAGAATTGTTGAAGTTAGATGATGGGTACGGAGATGGCGGTGGTTAGGGAAAAAAATGAGATGGTCTTTGAGGATATCGAAAGTGATATCCTCGGATTCAGAGCAGAGAATTGAAAGGTCTAATTGCCAGTTATGAGGGGCAAACTCGGTGAATTGGTCAGCGGAAAGTAGAGTTTCCTCAGGCAATTGTTGGTTATTATTTGGGATGGGAGGATTGTGGATGGTGAGGGTGATTTAAGGATCCATAAGTCCGGTAGAAATGCAACACAGTCAGCTTAACAGACTTATATATAAATAATACATTGATATTAAGTCTGAAATAAGTGTGAAATTGAACCAGTCTATTCTGTTTAAAACATCAGGATTTTTATCAATAGATAGTAACTTCTACTGAATAAAATCCAACGTCGATCGTTGAGAGACCAATGTTAGAATAGACGTGTTCACTCAAACACTTATTTTGAACTAGAACCAATGGTGCAATATACATGGAATTTTTAATTTTGTTTTTTGATGTAAAATAAAAATGAAATGCAAATGAAAGAATAAAAATGAAAAGTTCGGAAAAATTGCTAAGTGTTGATATTCGGATAAACCGAATTTCGGATGCATGAAATCCAAATATCGGGTAGGGTCGAAATTCGGGTGATGTGATTCGAATTTCTGGTGGGATAGAAACTCGGATGGATCCGAAATCTGGGTGCGAAAGACTATAAATATTATAAACACTTAGTCTAAAAATTAAGTTACAAATTTCAGGGTGGGTCTGAAATCCGTGTGGACCCGAATTTCTGGTGGTCCATTACATAAACTTAGATTAAAAAAGATATAAATATTATCAAAGGGGAACAACCGAATTTCGAGTGAACGGAAAATCGGGTGAACCAAAGATAATGTATTATATATTTTCTAAGTTAAGTCTGCCAAGATTCCCGAATTTCGGTTGAACCGAAATTCAGATGGGGTCCATTGAAATGAAACATTAAAGTTCAAACTTTATACTAAGTGTAGGGAATCCGAATTTCGGATGGATCCGAGATTGGAACAGACATCCGAATTTCGGATGTACCCGAGTTTACACTTAGAAACTGTTACATTTAATGAGTTCATGCATGCAGACGTGTACAATACAAAATATTAACAAAAAATGCAGATTTACTAACCTAAAAATGCAAAAAATCGGGTTTAAAACCCTTGAAATTCTGAAAAATTTAAAAACTATAATTTAAAGAAGTTAAAAATCAAAATAAAGGATAAAATGAGTTACCTGATCATGGATTAGACAAAGAATGCAAGAAAAACTAGAAGAAACGGTGGAAAAATGAGGTTTGAAGCTTTGAAACCGGTAACAATGGCGGTGGGTTTCTTTGTGCGTCGGAAATTTTGGAGAAGAAAGAAATCCCGCCTATGTATATAGGCGGGTCGGGTCGGTCTTGAAGGAGGACCCGAGTGTTTTTGTTTCAGGCGGTGGGCCAAACCACACAAAACAACAAAAAATTTGGGCTAACTTAACTTAATAATAATAAAAAATTAAAATTGGCCCAATTAAAAATCTTTTTGAGTTTTCTTTTTAATTAAGCTAAACTAAACTCAACATCTTTTTAATTAAACTACTAAGGAAAAATTAACTAAACAACCAGTAAACAAAGACATGAAAATCGTTTTGGATTTTTCAAAATACTTTGCAAATAAAATATAAAGAGTAAAACATAAAATCTTTTTGTGTTTTTCAGAGTAGGGTTAACAAAATAACTTTAAGAATAAGGTAAAATAGAATAAAATAAAGTAAACTGAAATATACTACACAACCTATTCTACTCCCCCTCAATTAAACAATTACCCTATTAGATTGAACCAGAAAACCTTTTTACCCTTTGAAGAGACAAACCTTGATTTATTTAGCGTCCCACTCAACTTTGATAATTCACATAGCAACATTCAGGATTATCAACATTAAAAATATACATAGATAAAGAAATATTGAACACAATTTTGTGACACAACCTTTAAATTTAAATAACAGATATTTTATAAATAAAGAAATTTCAAACAATGATTTGTTTGAAATAGAATTATTTAGAAAATATCTGGAATTTAACTAGAAGGTGGATTCAACATGCCGATTTGAGATACTAAGAACTGAAAACGAGGTTCGTCTAAAGCCTTAGTAAAAAAATCAGCAAGTAGAAATTTGTGCCTACAAAATATAATTCAATTGTTCCTTTTCCTACATGATCTTTAATGAAATGACACCTGATGTCTATGTGTTTTGTTCGTGAGTACTGCACAGGATTGCAAGAAATGACAATTGCGCTTCTGGAATCACAATATATTGGGATGTTGGTGAGAGAAAATCCATAATCACGTAACTGTGTTCTCATCCACAGCACTTGAGAGCAACAGCTAGTAGCTGCTACATACTCAGCATCGGCTGTGGATGTGGAGACACAGTTCTGCTTTTTGGAAGACCAACTCACCGGTCTGTCACCCAAAAACTGAATCCCGTCTGAAGTGCTTTTCCTGTCTACTCTGCAACCTGCAAAATCAGCATCTGAAAACGCGGTAAGATCAAAATTGGTTCCCTTTGGATACCATAGACCAAGATCGGGTGTACGCTTAAGATAACGAAAAATGCATTTTACCGCAGTGAGGTTTGATTCTTTTGGGTCAGCCTGAAAATGAGCACAAAGACATGTTGAGAACATTATATCAGGTTTACTTGTCGTAAGATAGAGTAAGGAACCAATCATCCCTCTGTAAGTTGTGTTATCGACACTTTTTCTGGCAGGATCAGTGTCTAACTTACAGTTTGAAGGCATGGGAGTTGCGATAGCCGTGCAAGAATCTAACTTATACTTCTTGAGAATGTCAATAGTATATTTCGACTGGTTCACAAATTTTACATCTTCAAGGTATTTGACTTGTAATCCGAGGAAAAAAAATCATTTCCTCCATCATACTCATCTCAAACCTGGACTCCATTAGGTATGAAAAATCCTTACAAAACCTACAGTCAGTAGAGCCAAATGATAAGGCTATAATTTTATGTGTTCGGGAGTCATTTTATGTTCATTTTAAGCACCGATACTTCATAATTTGCATATTATTACTCCAAATTTATGTTTCAGGGTCAAGAGGTCAAAGGGAAGTAGCTCGAGAAGAATTCAGCGCGAACCGAGCCGGAGGGGGTGCAAGCCTGCGCCACCCTGCGCTGCAAAACAGAAGGTTTGAGAGATCCAGAGCACTTCCAGCGCAGCCCAATGTACCCCTGGCCGTACCCTAGGCGCAGGGGGGGGGGGGGGCGCAGGCCTACGCTGGGTCAACGCAAAAACACGTTTTCAGCCCTGGAAACCCTAAATCCGACTCCTCTATTAATAGAGGTCGGTGACAGCCATTTGAAGAGGTCCCGAACGTGTCCAAAGAGTTGGCGAAGCCCTGCCGAAGTGGATTCACAACACAAGTACGAAGACGGTGGTTCGCAACTTCATAAGATGTCTTCGATCAACACCATTGAAGAGCATACAATGAGCGGCTAATCACTTCAGCCGTTTGCGGAGGATCTACGGCTAAGTTTACTTTACTTGAATTTCTATATGTTTTGATGTATTCGTACCGATTGAAATATTCTATGTGTACTCAAATGATAAGCATTCGGTTATTATTATGATTGTATGTTTTGATTGGTAAAAACAAGGTAGTTCATAGTAGTATTATTATTTTTGACGAGTTCATTAGCTTAGGGATTAAGACTAGTATTGAATATTTCATGCGCTATGCCGAGAGTTATTGGTTAAAACATGTATGAATAGTTTTACCGCGCAATTAATTATGTCTATGTGATTGTTGCATGAAATTCAAGTGGGTAATACTTATGCCATGGTGATTCCATGAATGGTTATCCTTCCCTTGATTGTTAATTTACTGCGTTAGTTATTTGCCATTAATTTTAGTCACAAATTAGTCGTAAGTCATTAATCCAAACAACTCATTCAAATCAACTAATTCACAATTTAAAGTGCTTTCAATAAAACTCACTAAGCTAGCCGCCTAACCCTAATTACATACGCACTCCCTGTGGATTTGACCCTTACTTCTCTAAGCTAAATAGTAGATATAAGGATTATTTCTGCGGGTCACAATGATGGCCCGTCAGATTTTGGCGCCGTTGCCGGGGAGTGGTAACGTTAGTTAGGGCTAGAAGTTAGTTTTAAGGTTTTAAGTTTAAGTACCTTATTTCGGTTATTTTTAGTCTTTAATTTCCTATTATTAAAAAATTAAAAATTTAAAAATTCAAAAAGGTAATTGTAGTCCTCTACTTTACCACCAAAAATATAATTAGTTTAAGTTTTAAATAGTTTATGCACACACGTCGATCGACTAGAGGATTGCCGCTACAATTTGAACCCGAAATCGAAAATGTAGCTAAATCTAACCGAAAGACTCTCAGGATTCATAAACAACAATGAATCACGGAGAATTTAAATGAACAAGAGGAAGAAATTCCTAAGTTAGAATATCCTCCGATTTCGCCGTGAAATCGTGAATGAGAAGATCCCGAGCGTATAGCTGCTAGGATGGGTGAGCAAGCAAGACATACGGTTGAGTTACATTACCGCCCAGGTGATGTGCCCGACCCGTCTCCGATTCGTTACCCTGAAAACGAGAACGAACCCGAAGTTCGTCCTCAATTATTTCAAATTCTTCCGATCTTCCGAGGGATGCCAAGTGAGGAACCCTACCAACATCTAGCTGAGTCCACAGCTATTTGTAAAGCTAACCATGTTTGAGGTATAACCACCGACAGTTTAATACTTCAATTATTTCCTTTCTCGTTGAAGGAGAAAGCGAAAAATTGGTTCTTATCATTACCGACCAATAGCATTACGACATGGGACCAAATGAAGAGAGAATTCCTTAATGAATATTATCCAATTAGTAAAACAACTGAGAAAAGAAAGGAAATTACCGGATTCAAACAAAAGCCCGGTGAACAATTCTACCAAGCTTTTGATTGTATGAATGAGTTATTGAGAGCTTGTCCACATCACGAAGTACCCAAATGGATGCTTATCAAAACATTTTTTGATGGTATGAGTCAAGAGAGTCGTAATATGATTATTGCTGCCACAGGAGACACATTTTTAGCTAAAGAAGACGATGAGGCTTGGGAGTTTCTTAGTCAACTCGGTAAAGGTCTCAAGGTTCAAGCTGGTTCTGAAAACAACATAGGAGTTCAAGTTATGGGCATAGATGATGTCTGGAAACTTGAGGTTAAAAGTGAAATTTCAGAATTAGGAAAGAAAATGGATCAATTGATGAAGGGTCTTTCAAGCCCTAATTCACATGCAGTGATCCATCTCATCATTCTGAAGCATGTCCTCAAGTGCAATCCATTGAGGAATTCGCTAATGAAGTTTACGGTTTTAGAGCTCATAGGGAGAAGGATAATCCATTCTCGGAAACCTATAATCCTGGGTGGAGAAATCATCCTAACTTTCGATGGAAGAATAATGATCAGCCTTACCGATCATCAATCCAAACTTAGATATGAACCACCAAAAAGAGAATTTCAATATGGTTCTACTTCTGCAGCTAGGGATAAGCGATATTACAAGTCAAATCAACGTGATCAACCACAACTCCAAGTGGAAATAAATATGACTTCTTCGCAATTCTCAGAATTTGTAGAATTTATGAAGCAGCAGTCAATCAGTACTAAGACCATGGAGATGTTAAGTCGCCAGATGGGTCAGATAGCTGAGTCGCTTACTAGACGTGAAGAGGGAAAGCTCCCTAGTAATACTATTCCCAATCCTTCAAATGCTAATCATAATAAGGATAAGAAACATGAGATAAACGAAGTAAATGAAGTATCTAAGATAACCACATTGAGAAGTGGTAAAGAGGTAGATAATAAGATTGAGATGCCTAAAGAGCAATAGGCAGAAGAAGATACCGACACTAAAGTCGTGTATGAGGAAAAAGAGGATCCTAAGAAGGAAGTTCCCAAGAAGGTTTCTTTCAAGGAACCAATTAAAGCAGATATCCCAACTCCCAAAGTTGGGGAGGCGGTTAAGAATTAGGACACTTCAGTTCCTCCTCCGTTTCCTGCTGCTTTAGAAAATCCAAAATCTTCCCCATATGGCAAAAGAGGCCCACAACTAGAGGATCTGTAGGATTTGTTCAATCAAGTTAAGATCAATATTCCTTTGATCAAGGCTATTCAACAAGTTCCCTCTTATGCCAAATTCCTAAAAGATCTCTGCACACAAAAGAGAAAGTATAAGGTCTCACTCCCTAAGCAGATCAATTTAACTGAACAGTTAAGTGCAGTAGTTTCTAGTTCTCTACCTCCTAAGCTGAAAGATCCTAGATCACCATTGATTCCAGTGACAATTGGGAACGTGCAGATTAAAAAGGCATTGCTTGATCTTGGAGCTAGTGTTAATATTTTACTTGGAAACTTGTTTGACAAACATGATCTAGGCCAGTTACAGACAACTGACATCATCTTACAGCTGGCAGATCGGTCAACCAAGTGCCCAAGAGGTATTTTATCTGATGTCATAGTAAAGTTGAAGACTTTTACTACCAAGTTGATTTCCTAGTATTGGACACCGAAAGTTTAGTTGGAGATAATCAACCGGCTATTATCTTAGGCAGATCTTTCTTAGCCACGATTAACGCGTAAATTAATTGTAGGACAGGAGCAGTGGATATTGCCTTTGGAAATCAAAAATTAAGATTGAATGTGTTTAACGCTTCAAATGTCGCTGCAATTGATTCAGAGTGTTATCTTATAGACATGGTGGACGAACTTGCGCAGCAGCATAGTTCGTTAATCAACACCAAAGATACTACTGAGTTATTCTTTGCTGAGGATGAAATAGGCAAATTGAATTCTACTGAGTGTGATAAGCTAGAGGTAGTCATGGAATCCACATTGGAATCGAAACAACCACCATGGACCCATAGGACTGAAAAATTACCTACTGATTTACCTCAGTCAGCCAAACCTACAATAGAATAAGCACCTGTTCTAGAATTGAAGGAGTGCTAGCACATTTAAAATACGCTTTTCTAGGTCAGAATGACACTCTGCCTGTCATAATTTCATCAGATCTGACTGAAGCACAAGAAACAGCTCTACTGCAAGTATTAGTCAAATATAAAGAAGCAGTAGGATGGACTATAGCTGATTTAAAAGGAATTAGTCCCATTTTGTGTATGCACCGAATCATTACTGATCTAGAAGCTAAACCAGCACGGGATGCACAAAGGAGATTGAATCCTAATTTAAGAGAGGTAGTTAAAAAGGAAGTATTGAAATGGTTAGACGTTGGGATTTTATATCCCATATCCGATAGCAAGTGGGTAAGTCCAACCCAAACTGTACCCAAGAAATCGAGAATTATAGTGATCGACACTGAAGAAGGAGAAAAGATAACTACTCGCCCTGTAACTGGATGGAGAGTATGTATTGATTACAGAAAACTCAATGCTGCTACTTCCAAAGATCATTTTTCATTACCTTTAAAGATCAAATAGTGGAAAATTTAGGAGGACAGAAGTTTTACTGTTTCCTTGATGGATATTTCGGTTACAATCCAATCCATCCTGAGGATCAAGAGAAAACTACATTTACTTGTCCGTATAGAACCATTGCCTACTGAAGGATGCCGTTTGGACTATGTAATGCACCCGCCACATTCCAGCGCTGTATCATGGCTATCTTTTCAGATATGGTGGGTGGTTCTCTTGAGATATTTATGGACAATTTCTCCATATTTGACAAAACATTCGAAGATTGTCTAGGACATTTAGAGAGAGTCCTGAAGAGATGCACTGAAACAAACTTAGTACTAAGTTGGGAGAAAAGCCACTTTATGGTAAAAGTAGGGGTAGTCCTAGGTCACATTGTGTCCGAAAGAGGCATGGAAGTAGACAGAGCGAAAGTTCAAATAATTTCTTCACTTCCACCCCCCACCAACATTAAAGGAATAAGATCATTCTTAGGCCACACTAGTTTTTATCGGTGATTCATTAAAGCCTTCAGTGAAATCTCAAGGCCGTTATGAAATCTTCTATCAAAAGATGTCGAGTTTAATTCTGATGAGTCGTGCATGAAAGAATTTAAAAAGCTTAAATCAAAATTAACGGAAGCGCCACATCTGCAATCTCCAGATTGGTCTCAACCTTTTGAGATCATGTGTGATGTTAGTGACTACGCAGTTGGTACTGTATCAGGTCAGAGATTTAAGAAAAAGCTAGTGGTTATTTACTATGCAAGTAAAACCTTTAATGAGGTACAAATCAATTACACCACTACGGAGAAGGAATTATTAGCCGTAGTGTTTGCCCTAGATAAATTCAGATCATATATTTGGGGGACAAAAGTAATTGTGTACTCAGACCACAGTGCTTTAAGACATCTATTGGCAAAGAAGGATGCCAAGCCTCGATTGATTCGGTGGATCCTTCTATTGCAAGAATTTGACTTAGAAATTAAGGATAAAAGAGGCACAGGAAATGTTGTTGCCGATCATTTATCGAGGCTTCATTTAATCCCAACAAGCTCAACTGATCAAATCAGGGACTCCTTCCCTGATGAACAATTATTATTTCTATCCAAAATTCCCTGGTTTGCGAATTTAGTTAATTATTTCGTATCAGGAAGATTGCCAGAACATTGAAACTCTCAACAGAGAAAATATTTCTATGCTCAAGCAAGACAATACATTTGGAATGAGCCTGACTTATTTAAAATAGGAGCAGATCAAATTATGAGACGATGTGTCCCTAGTTCGGAACACGAATATATTCTTAAACACTGCCATGCATATGCATGCGGTGGCCATTTCGGCGCAAAGAAAACTGGTCACCAAATATTGCAGTGTGGGATTTTTGGCCCACAATATTTAAGGATGTTTACGATTTCATTAAATGATGCACAAGATGCCAGCAAACTGGTGGCATCACAAAAAGAGATGAAATGCCTATGACCCCGATATTAATCATTGAGATATTTGATGTGTGGGATATTGATTTTATGGGACCCTTCCCTAAATCATTTGGATATGAATACATCTTAGTTGCAGTAGACTGTGTTTCCAAATGGGTGGAAGCAGAAGCTACACGAACTAATGATAACCGGGTTGTGTGTAAATTTTTTAATGAAATATCTTTGCACGACACGGTATCCCAAGGGCTATCATCAGTATCGGAGGGTCACATTTTAAAAGTCAACATTTTACAAAACTCCTTAAGCAATATGGAGTTAATCATAGAATAGCAACGCCTTATCATCCGCAAACTAGCGGACAAGTTGAGATCTCTAATAGAGAGATCAAGAGAATCCTTGAAAAGTCTGTAAGACTTGATCGTAAGTATTGGTTGCAAAAATTAGAGGATTCTATATGGGCATACAGAACCGCATTTAAAACACCAATCGGTATGTCCCCATATAGACTTGTTTATGGTAAGCTTTGCCATTTTCCAGTAGAACTAGAACACCGAGCTCTATGGGCAATCAAAAACACTAATTTTAATTTACATGATGCCGGTGTTGATAGGAAATTCCAATTAAATGATCTGGAAGAAATTCGTAGAGAAGCCTACGAAAGTGCAAGAATTTACCAGGAGAAAACAAAAGTTTTTCATGACAGGATGTTAAAAAATAAAATATTTACAAAGGGAAATACAATTTGGTTATTTAATGCAAGAATTAGGCTATTTCCATGTAAATTAAAAAGTAAATGGACAGGTCCATACATCGTAACTATACCTACCCACATGGTGCGGTAGAAATTCAAGACCCAAAAGGTGGTGAACCAATTAAAGTCAATGGACATAGACTTAAATTTTATGTTCAATGGGCCACCAATAATATGTTAGTCTCCGAATTAACCAGACTACAAGATCCAAAAGTTAATTAATTAGTTTAGGAGCAGTACGTCTGGCTAAAGACGTAAAACTTAGCGCTTTGATTATTTGAATTTATTTGTTATTAGTATGTTTATTTGTTTATGTGTTAATTGTGTTTATCCAATTAAGTTGGGGAGGATTCATCCTCCTGAACTCAGTTGTGTTTAGGTTAAAATTTAGGTTTTAAATTAAATATTAGGATCCCACATCAGAAATTAGAATTTTAAGCACGCAGACAGAATTATTTTAACCCGATATTACGAGCGTAAGTTGGGGAGAGTATCCATGAGAATTTAAAAAATTGAAGAAACGGGTTTAGAGACAAGTGCACGCCCCAGATCAGAAATCTGGAGGCCCGGGCGCAGGGGGGGGGGCGCAGCCTTGCGCTGGCCGTACGCCCCAACGCGCTTGAATTTTTATAAATACAGAGCTGAACGCCCAAAATCTCTTAAATCCTAAAACCTAATTCCAGAAACAGCGATTTATCGATTTCTAAGTCTAAAACCTATAAAACATCATCTTTTCTAACGTCAAATCTTCGATCCAACGCTAGTTTATCTCAAGGATTAGCAATGTATACTCTTTCTAACGCCCCTAGCTTCATTCTACATTAGTTTGTTATAGTCATATCATGCGTGCATGAGATGAAAGTTTTGGGGGTCACATTATTTTTATTGAAAAGGGGTTAATAGTAATTTTCTATATACACATTTAATTAATAACAATATATTTTTGCAAAACTTTTTGTAAAAATTGTGGCTTTTTCCATATATGCTTTATTGTTAATATTTTTAAAATTTTTATCGAAAGGGTTATTCTTAAATGGTTAAAATATTTAATTATTGAAGTTCATGCATTTGATAGGTTTTGTTGGGGCTCATATTATTGGTGAGACTTAGGATTAGATTATTTAACGAATAAAAATGGTGTTTAATTATCATGCATCATTTATGTAGAAAACCCTATTTTATTAATCCTTAGTCTTTGGATTTTTTAATTGTAGATGTCAACCCAATATCACGCCAATGGTAACCGTTCTGCAAACACCCAAACCCCTAGGATGAGAACCCATAACCCTCAAAACGTCCGCTTTTAGAAACCTCTCAATGTGGAATTCCCTGAAATACCCCTAAACACTAATAATGGCAAACCACCTAGGTTTCTTATTGAGTGTACTTTAAAAGAGGCCGAATTTGATGATTTTGACATTATAGAGTCGTTTGAGCATTTGGGGTGGGCTAGAGCTGTTATGTGGGAATTACCGTATATTCACACTAGTTTGATCCAACAGCGGTTCGCCACTATGCGTAGAATAGAAAAAGCTGAGGATCATGACTTTGAGCTAGTGGGGATGGTGGGAAATAAAGAAGTGTCAATCTCTAGGAATAAGTTGTATGATGAGTTTCTTGTAGACACTGAGACACCACGTCCTATGGAATTCTGGACACTAACTAATACCCAGGGGAGTAGAATGCGTAAAATAATAAGTGGACTAACCAATGGGACAAAATGATAGCTATAGTTTTTGGAATCCCTGTTAGAGATGCCCGGACTTACACTGCTTCTAATAGAGGAGATTTATGCCCCTTGGCCAAGGTCATGTGGAAGTTAGTTATTTTTAACGTGCTTCCACGTCACCAAGACACCACTTATGTGAGACCTCAAGAGATCCTTTTAGTACACTCACTCATGACCGGATACCCAACTGTGTCATTGGGATATGTTATTATGCAAAATCTGTGGGAGTGTCATGTAACGGGTCTGGGAATGAACTACCCTCACTATAGGATGCTTACTAAGTTATTCGTTATAGAAAAAGCAGTGTCGGAAGAATTACCCATAAGGTTCATCAACCCGAATATCATGTGGTTTACGAGGATTACTATGATAGGGTTAGTGTTTGAGTGCACCGAAGTAGGATTCCAAATCCGTTGCCCTAAAACAGCCAAAGTGACCAAAGTCTCGTTTAATGCCCCTGAACACCCGACTGAAGGACAAAACAATAAAGGAAAATCCAGGATGGAAGTCGACGAGGAAGACCAGAGACCATGAAAGAGGATTGAGACCCTCGATATTGTATGGGATCAGGTTCATAAACTGAAGGGAATAGTTGGAGATTTGGTGAACACAAACAACATGCAGCCTAAAGAAATCGAGACACTTCGAGGAAGCCAACAGAAAAATGATCAGCTGCTTCAAGTGCATTCTGACTGGCTCACCAATATCCAGATAACAGTTGGAGAGTTAGAAGAAGTCGTCGCTCCTCCAAAAGAATTTTGATTTTATTTTATTATTTGAGTATGATTGGTTTGTTTGTCGCGTGATAAACATAAAGTTTGGTTTGGTTTGTTTCTGATGTGGTTTGCTTCTTTTATTTGAATTGTAATCGTACTTTATTTGGTTTTTATTTTTAAGTATGGTGTGTTTGTTTTAATTGAATTATTAAAAGTTGAATTTTATTAGAATTTTATTTAGTTGTTTAAATTTATTTGTTATGAATAAGGAATGTGTACCGATCTATCTCTCTAAGTTATTAATCAATTTTAATGTGACGAGGACGTCAAAGGTCTAAGTTGGAGAGGGTAGGTTCTAACGACAAGTTAATTGATTAATTTAGCCCCCTCAAATTTTTTAGATGACACTTTATAACAAAAATTATAGAGATATACAGCCTCGCATACCAAAATAGTAAAAAAATCAAATTTTAGCAGAGTTGGGCGGGGGTGGGGGGGGGGGACAGCTTTGCGCTGGCCCTACGCCTCATCGAGATAAAACTCCAAGATAAGCCTCATTCTTCATTTTCACAAACCCTAGAACCTTCAACCTACGCTTGGTGTGCGGCCATACTCCAAAACCCTATTTTGTGCTAAAAAATTGCAAATTTAAGCCCCAAAACACCCACATTATCATATATATCAAATATCTAGACTAGAAATCACTTCTTTGAAGGTAGTTTCATCCATTTTGAAGGATTTTTGGGTAAAGAAGGGGTGAAGCAAAAGGCGATTTTTACCAATTTAAGCTTCCAATCACCAAGTTTAGTGTTTTTATTAAGAAAATGCAACTTATTTCATACTTTTTGAGCAAAAATAAAAGCTTGAGCTTCATGGTCATCCATGAAGTTTTCATGGTGATTTTGACTTTTTAGAGTCAAAGTATGTGAAATTGCATGAATTTGATGATAACCTTGATGTATGTTTGATGAGATATGTGTTTACTTGTTATTTTAGTTAATTTTCCATAGATACTATCTAGGAATTAATTTGGATTTATAAAGTTGGTTACCTATATGTGCATATAATGTTTAAATTATACAATTTGGGTAATTAGCTAGAAGATGAGTTTATGTGCTAAATGGAATTTTATTGATAAATAAGTATGTGTTTGGCATCTAAATTGTGGCAAATTATAGACTATACATAGAGTGATGCAAAATTAGAGCGTAAAAAGTATATCTATATGCATCTAAATTTAATTGAGCGTAATTGTGAAATTTAAATTGCATAGTTTGATTTATCTCATACATATTGTGGTTGGTTGGCAATATTGTAGATGTCGAGGAGAACGAGACGAAGCACTCAAATGTCAATGTGCCTATAGATTGGTCTCCGAACCTTTTATTGTCACAACACCCTGAGAATATTAGAACACACTTATTTTGTATAAAAAAATACTCGAATAAGGTGTTAGTCGAGAAGAGGGTTAGGAGCGATGACTTTGAGGATTATGGGATTCCACACCTCTTTGATTATCTGGGTTGGGAAAGTGTGCTTGATTTGGGCAGCCCTGAGATTCATCAGGCCGATGTGGTAGAGTGGATGTCTACCCTACGAAGGGAGACGGGTCGTTCACATAACGACTTTAGACTTATAGGAACCGTCCATGGTAGGGACGTGGCGATGGATGCACAAATCCTTCGCCAACTATTTAATGTGGATACAGGGGTAGGCCACGAAGGGTCTAACCAGCGAGAGTATGAGTACAAATCCGAGGCCTGGTTGGCCTTTACTGACATGACTTGGTCAAGGGAGTGGATGGAGCAAGTAAGTAAGGTTTTTATTCCATCCTTTTTGGAATCTGAGTCCTCCTGCTTTTATAGCCGCAGTGCTTTGACCTCGAGGTGTAAGGTGCTTCACAAGATCATTGTGAACAACATCTAGCCTCGTGATAATGACCTGTCTAAGGTCAAATATAGAGATATCACGGTTTTACATGCCCTTCTCAAGGGTAAGCCCATACCGTCCTTCGCATGGACAGTCATGAATGATATATGGGCTATGTATGATACCCGCGAGAGGACGATCATCCCCCATGCTTGGTTGATCTCTAAATTCCTCGAGAGGACGGGTTCACTTTCGTCCGACTCCCTGGTTTCCCCTGTTTTGGTGACATATACTAAATCCGCCATGTTCCCTACCTTGATTTTTAGGGAAGTTGATGAAGGGTTCGAGATATTAAAGAGACAAATAAGTCGTATATCAAGGATTATATTGAGGACGAGAGGAGAGAGAGAAGAGAAGGCCGCTAATGAGGTGGAAGTTCGGCACGAAGAGCCGAACAGAGGGGCGTCTACCTCGCACAAGTCGAGGTAATGACGATGTTGATTTTAGCCGCGTTATGAGGCGGTTAGATGACTTAGTAGTGGGTCAAGGTGAGTTCCGGGAGGATGTGACCTAGAGATTAGATGAGATGAATGGGCGAATGACCCATATTTATGATAGGGTCGATCTCTTGTCGGTTCGGGTAGATCAGCTTCAGGACGGATCGAGAGCCCTGACATACCTAAATGACTATTACCAGCACCATAACTGGGCATATTGGGAGGGAGTCCGACATCACGAGGACTCCGTAGCCGGTATGCCATATCAGTCATATATACGTTGCTCAACTACCAGACCTACGACCCTGCCGTAGACACTTATCAGCGCTATCCGACGCATGGCAGGCAGGAGCTCCCAGACCAGATTCCTACTCACTTGGTTCCGCCTACAACACAATTCACCATAGGACAAAACCCGTATACCGACTTCTTCAACAGCGTCTTCGGTCCTCCTCTGCTTCCTCCATTCGAATGATCGGGTACTATCTTTCCTTGTTCCTTGTTCCTTATTCTTTATTTTTCTGTCTTTTCATTTCTTTTATTTCCGTTATGCATTTAATTTCTTTATCGTAGTTTTTGTTTATATCTAGTTTTTAGCCGATACCTATTTAGTTTATAATGTTTATGTAGTCTATCTTATCTTCCCCAATTGAGTCTTGTTTGCCGATCAGGCCGTGGAACATGATGATAATTAGAGAATACATGTACGAGGGAATTGGCTAGTGTTGATAGGATATTCTCTAATTAAGAAAAGAGTCGTAATAATAATTAAAATTTTTGATATGTAAAGTGAATTCAAGTATGTTAAAATTTATTTGGGCTTAAATATAAGTAATGTGTCAAAAGATTTTGGAAACCCATGCAATAAGGGGGAGAACTTAATCACGTTTTTAGCCTAAAAAATGAGTTAATTGTAGTCTAGATGGTTCGAGAAACTAAGTCCGTAGGGGTACCATTCATGCCTAATCCCCTAAAACCATCTGGTTTGAGAGTGACTGACCGAAATCTCGCTACATGGACCATCTAGATAATCTAAGTTGAAAAGAAAATAGATAGAAGCATGGTATTAAAAAGGAAAAAGTTGTCGAAAACATGCATAGAGGGAAAAGATGGTCAAAAGACCCACGTGTGTTAAGTTCCGTAACCTTGAGCTAAAAAGGTAATTCTAAGAGTGAGATACATTATATAAATTCTAAGGGAAATATATTTTAACTGAAAACGTCTTCGATTTGCATGATTGAAATTTTAATGCATTACTGCGAAGGCTAGCTTAACATAGAATTCCTAGAGTCGCTGCTAATACATGCCCGGTACATACTTAGTTCTGATTCCAAAGGCTTGTTCGGGGACGACCAAGAGTTAAGTTGGGGAGGTTTGATAACACTATAATTTTATGTGTTTCAGAGTCATTTTATGTTTCATTTTAAGCACCAATACTTCGTAAGTTCCATATTACTACTCCAAATTTATGTTTCAGGGTCAAAAGGTCAAATGGAAGCAGCTCGAGAAAATTTAGCGCGAACCGAGCCGGAGGGGGCGCAGGCCTGCCACCCTTCACTGCAAAATAGAAAGTTTGAGAGATCCAGAGCACTTCCAACGCAGCCCAGCGTACCCCTGGCTGTACCCTAGGCACAGGGGGGCGCAGGCCTACGCCTGGCCTGCGCTGGGTCGGCGTAAAAACGCGTTTTCAACCCTGGAAACCCAAAATCCGACTCCTCTATAAATAGAGGTCGATGGCAGCCATTTGAAGAGGTCCCGAACGTGTCAAAAGAGTTGGCGAAGCCCTACCAGAGTGGATTCACAACATAAGTACGAAGACGGTGGTTCGCAACTTCATAAGATGTCTTCGATCAACACCATTGAACAACATACGATGAGCGGCTAATCACTTTAGCCGTTTGCGGAGGATCTACGGCTAAATTTGCTTTTCTTGAATTTCTATATGTTTCGATGTATTCGTATTGATTTAAATATTCTATGTGTATTCAAATGATAAGCATTCGGTTATGATTATGATTGTATGTTTTGATTGGTAAAAGCAAGATAGTTCATAGTAGTATTATTATTTGGCCGAGTCCATTAGCTTAGGGATTAAGACAAGTAATGAATATTGCATGTGCTATGCCGAGAGTTATTGGTTAAAACATGTATGAATAGTTTAACCGCACAATTAATTATGTCTATCTGATTGTTGCAAGAA
The DNA here is from genome assembly GCA_020465985.1 of Centrapalus pauciflorus. Classification (NCBI taxonomy): domain Eukaryota; kingdom Viridiplantae; phylum Streptophyta; class Magnoliopsida; order Asterales; family Asteraceae; genus Centrapalus; species Centrapalus pauciflorus. The sequence goes on along the minus strand of JAANYP010001941.1, from coordinate 63,492 downwards.
ATTCGAGTGGGTAATACTTATGCCGTGATGATTTCGTGAATGGTTATCCTTCCCTTAATTGTTAATTACTGCGATAGTTATTTACCATTAATTTTAGTCACAAATTAGTCGTAAGTCATTAATCCAAACAAGTCATTCAAATCAACCGATTCACAATTTAAAGTGCTTTCAATAAAACTCACAAAGCTAGCCGCCTAACCCTAATTATATGTGCTGGCCTTCCTTTTCCATGAATAGTGTTGTGCCCACCACACCTTTATTTAAACCAGCAAAGATAAGAAAATTTGAAAGACTGTCATACCATGAGCGAGGTGCTTGTTTCAAACCATAGAGGGTTTTATCTAGCACATAAACATGGTCTGGTTTATGTACATCAGTAAATCCTTGTGGTTGTTCAATGTACACCTCTTCGTTAAGTTCACTGTTTAGGAAGGTTGTCTTGATGTCCATTTGGTACACCTTGAAGTCCTTGTGTGTCGCATACGCCAAGAAGATTCTGATAGTTTCAATCCGTGCAACTGGAGCGAAGGTCTCTTCATAATCAATGCCTTCTTGCTACCGGTAGCTTTTGGTGACTAGTCTTGCTTTATTTCTTACCACGGTGCCGTTTTCGTCTCGTTTGTTCTTAAAAATCCACTTGGTCCGGATTATGGCTCGACCTTTTGGTTTAGGAACTAACCGCCACACTCTCAGCTGTTCGAACTGGTTGAGCTCTTCTTGCATTGCTACTATCCAGTCTGGGTCTTTCAAGGCTTCATCCACACGAGCAGGCTCTATCATACTAAGGAATGACACAAAGAGACATTCATTAGCAGATGCCCTTTGAGTTTGGACCCCGGTAGAGATATCACCAATTATTTGTTCGGTTGGGTGATTACGGTTCTATTTTGTCTCATGTGGTAGGGGTAAACGTGATGGAATCTCAGTGGTGAGGGTGAGTATGGATGAAGAGTTATGATCGAGGGTTTCGATTGAAGGTACCAATGGTTCCGGTTCAGGTATCGTTTGGTCTTCTAGAGGGATAATGTTTGAAACTATGTGTGAGGGTATCAATGGAGTGGATTCAACTTGAGGAGTGTCGGTGGATGAGGTGGAAGGTGAAGATGATGAAGTAGATGGTGTATGGATTGATGTAAGAATTGGTGGATCCGATGGTGATGGTTGAGCAGTTGAATCAGATAAGGATGTGTTAACTGCAGAAATGAAACAGAAGAAGACTTAACACTAGGACCAAAAAATTCTACATAAAAAGGATCAAATAACTTAACTAATCAGAAGAAGAAAAAGAAGTAGATTGAGATGAGTCTCCAGGCATCTGAGAAATGCGTGGTCTTGATTGGTCAACTTCTGGAGCCAGTTCAGCCATTTTATCGAATGTGATAGGCACACTCTCGTTGACTGTCCTGGTGCGAGTGTTGAATGCGCGATATGCCTTTGAATTGGATGAATATCCAATAAAGATAGTTTTATCTGCTTTCTCTATGAATTTCCCGAGGTTGTCCTTGTTGTTCAGCACATAACACCTGCAACCAAACACTCGTAAGTACTTGATGTAAGGTACTTTATTTAGAAATAGTTGATATGGAGTTTTATTGAAACGCTTATGAATTATAGAGCGTTTTTGCATGTAGCAGGCTGTTGACATAGCTTCGGCCCACAAGAACGGACGTAGCTTTGAATAATTAAGCATTGTGCGAGCGGCTTCCACAAGGGTACGGCTAGGCCTCTCAACAATTCCATTCTGTTGAGGTGTTCGTGCAGCTGAGAACTGATGATCTATACCCATGGAACGCTGAAAATTTTCTGCTACCAAGTTCTTGAATTACGTGCCGTTGTCAGATCAGATTGACTGTATAGATAGCTGCTGTTGGGTTTCGACACTCTTGATGGTTTTTTCCGTACGAAGCTTTGGGAGACCCTTAACCAGTTGTTTTGAAGCCAGCTTGTTCAGATTTTTGAAATTCAGATGGGATAGCCTCCTATGCCATAACCAAGAGTCCTTTCATGAGGCTTTTGATAATAAACAAATGCTATCCTTGACCATAAGCTTAGCTACGTCGATGATGTACAGGTTTGAGTTACGGGAATTAGTTAGAATCTCTTTTGCATCACATCTCTGAACACTACAGTTCTTAGCCCTAAATATATCTTCTAGCCCTTTGTCACAGAGTTTTCCTATGCTAAATAGATTGTGTGATAATCCTTCAACATAGTCAACATCCTTGATGGCTAGATTATTTAGAACTAGATCCCGGTATCCTTTGATCTGAGCATGATTATCATTACCAAATTTGACCGTCCCATAATACTGTTCTACAATGTTAGATAACAACTCCTTCCTCCCAGTCATGTGCTTTGAGCAACCCGAATCCATGTACCAAATGGATTTTTCCTGTAAAGAAAATTTGATACGATGAATATTCTCGGGCATATGAAACAAATCCATTGGAAATTAACGTGCAAAACGTGTTCTGAACCGAGTTGTTCAGAATACATGAAGTGTTTAGACGGGGTCCTGAGCTGAGTACAAGAAGCCAAACATGTCAGTTTTAGCACAAAATAGTACATTAACCGACTAACAGAAGAACGGGTCCTAGTCTGAGTTAACTAGAAGCCATTGTATTGAAGTGCGAGTCTTGATCTGAAGTAACCAAGAACCATCTGCATTAAATCACACAACTTTGGGTGCCCATCTTAGGATGGGTCCTTTTTGGTTAGGTGTTCCAGGAGTATATGGCGCATTCATAGTCTTAGGAACCCATATTGCACTTTTGTGTGGTCTAAATGCAAAGCCTTTTGGTATCCATTTGTGTTTGGACCCAACTGGCTTTGAAACCTTAGGCGATGAAATTGTCTTTGGTTTTGGACTTCTTCAAACATGTTTTGCATTTGATTTTGGTGTTGGCCTAGGCAAAATAGACGAATCAAGTTTTGGTTTGTCCAATGATGCATTGTTTTTACTTTTCTTTTTGCAGGATAAGGCACAGATTTATTCATTTCAGGCACTTGACGTCTAAATCTGGTTGGGCATAAAGTAAACAAATTCGCAAATGCATGAATACTTCAAACAAGAAATATAATCGGTTACATTCATTCTATCTCTAGAAACAAAATCACCTGGCATTTTAGCCTTCTTCACAAATAAATTTGAAACATCTTGCATAGTAGTTTTGGAACTCTTTTCACATGATCTGTAGGAACAAAATGATGAGAGTCAATACGTATGGAAGACTTAGACTTAGAAAAAATTCCTTGGTGAGTGGGTTTCTTGGAAGACGTAGATTGACTCTCAGTCTTCTTTGAAACCCCAGCTTTTGAAGATTTTAAGCACTCACCTTAAAAAATGATTAAAAGGAACTTCAATACCTTTGTCTGATGATGCAAGTGGGACCTTTGCAGGATGAGAAACTTTTGAATCTTTTAAATGAGAATTTAACCTTTCTGAAACTGTGTCAAACTTTTCTTTGTAGATGGTTAATTCTACACTTTGTTCAAAACTCTGTCTTACCAATTTTTCCTCGCTTTTAAGAAGAGCTTCGTGATAACCAAGGGCTTTCTCTCGAGCTGTCCTTAAGTCCTTTTCTAAAACATTTATTTTGTGTTGAAGGACTTTTGTAGGAACGTATGGTTGAGGGATTGGTTTAACAGGTTCCACGTTCATTTCAGCTGATGAATAGCTATCAAAGAAATCATCCCTAAGAGTGGGTACTCTATAAGGATAACTCTTATTTAGCATATCTTATTTAAAAGAAATTTCTCTTTTTTCATTTTCACTCCTTTCCTCATAATCTTGGGTTAAGACTTCTTCCAATGATTGGGAAAAGAATGACTTGAAACCTTGACCCAGATACCTTCTATCATAAAAATATAGGTAGAACTGATTGAACCTTTTCCAAATACTTAGGATTTTTAAAACCAATTCATTGTTTAAAATGATAAAACCTAGTTTCTTTGGGTTGATTTAGATGAATAGTTTGTTCAGTTTGACCCCTTTTTAGAAATTCATCATCTAGGGTTTTTATCTGTGAGTACAAACCTATTCTTAGACCTGAAAATATGGGACACGTCACGACAGACACGACACGTATACGACACGAAATTTTCGTGTACTGGTTTGGTAAATTCGTGTTTCGTGTCAAAACAGGTTGACCTGTTTTTGAAATTTGTGTTTCGTGTCTTACACGTGTCAAACACGAATTTACCTGTATAAACACGTATAAGACACGTGTAAAATACGTGTGACACGGATGACACGTCTAAGACACGCCTGACACATCTAAGGCACAGAATTATTATAAAATTAGGGTTTTAAAACATTTTGACCAAGTCCTTAACTTCATATTCAAAATAACATCTAGGCTAAAACCTCGGCTTCGGTTACGACCCTTGATTAGTTTTAAATACTTTTGAAGTGTTGTTTGATACTTGGATTTATATGTTTTGGGATTTGGAATTATATATTTTATGAGATCTTGGATTTATATGTTTTGGATGTTGGAAACTTGGAATTAGATGTTTTGGAATATGGAATTTTGGATTTATAAGTTCATATTTTTGTTAAAAATTCGTGTCTAATTCGTTTACAGGTTGTGTATTCATGTTTTCGTGTGAAACGGCTAAATTGCGTGCCGTGTCACTGGTAACACAAATTTTTTCCGTGTCGTGTACAGGTTTCATAACCAGACACGTTTTTTTTATTTCATGTCGTGTACATGTTGGAAAATTCGTGTCGTGTAAAATTCGTGTCTGACCTGTTACACAACACGAATACACGAATTGCCAGGTTTACCTATTCTCTCTTCTTCAATCATTTTGTATTTTCTCTGATTGTCTAAGTTTTCTACACTTACGGACTCTAAACATTTGGAAAGAATGGACAGTTCAGACTTCAAGGAACTCTTTTCCTCAGTGATTGTATCAATACAACTCTTAAGATAAATGTTCCTATCCTCAGCCTTTACTTTTTCAAGTAAAAATGTATTTACCAACTCATGTTCGTTTAGCAAACTCTTTTCATATTTGTCAAATGTTTATTTAAGAGATTGGGCCAGTTGTTCAGCCTTGACACACTTTTCTTTTTCAGCATTAAACATAGCTTCTAGCTCAAGTATTTGTGTGTGCAATTTACATTCATTTTGTACAGATATAGCATTTACAGACTTAAGAAAGGAAAAGGAATGTACCTCATTTGACTCTGAATCTGATGTAGAGCATTCAGAATCACCAGACATGGCCATCAGACAGGCTGTAGGATCTTCCGTGTTCTCCCCCTTTACAGTCATGTATGATTCGAAATTGGAAGTAGTGGCATACTCAGCAAGTCCAATTCTTTCAACCATATAATAGTTTCTGCCCCTCTCCTCATCATCATCAGATTCCTCATCAACCTAGTAGTCTTCTTGCGCTACTAAGACATCAACATTCCTCTAATAGTATGCCAGCTCATGCTCGAATTGGTTCTTGCATTCTCGAGCAAAGTGACCCGACTTCCCACATTTGTAGCAGCCTCTTTCATCAGTTTTCTTTGGTTCGACATTTCTCGGTCTGTCCTCTCTACGTTCAACAGGCCGTTTATCAGCCTGGAGGGAGTCCCGACTATCATCATGGCGATTATACTCCCGCCTATCATCACTCCTTCTATCGTCACGCCTTTTATGACGGCGATCATCTTGATAATTCCTCCTATCATCACGCCTTTCTCTCCGATCGTTCTATCGCCTATCATCGCGATCATTTCTCCTCTAGTCGTTACGTCCCCTATCATCCCTGTCATCTCTCCTCCAATCCTCTCTACGCTTGTCATCCCTGTCATCCTGTCTGTCGTCTCTTCTTTCATCAGAATACCTTCATGGACCAATATCATATCGGAGTTGGTTATTGTTTTTATTTTGATAAAAACACTTTTGCTGAAGACGATTGGACAAGAAGGCCATTCGTTCATGAATGTCAGCCTCTTCAGCATCCAGAGGCTCAGGCAATTGGGGTAGGGCATACAGATATTGAGATGAAGAACCGGTTTGGTGGTAGTAAGGTAGGACTGAAGGATTTGGTTGTGGTTTAGTGGTGTATGTCTTATTGGAGAGCAAGGCGAGGGAATCTGTGGGTTTGTTGGGTGGATTGACAGTCAGCGATAGAGAAGCCAGAGTGTTGGCCATCTGTTTTTAAGAGTCTACATCACCCTGATATTTCTTTAGTTCCTTGAACAACAAATTTATTGAGACGTTGGGGATGTCCAGAGCTCTTTTGGATGCTCTACTTGCTAGTGCCCATTCTGGAGCTAAGGAAGATAGGAACTGGATGTTGAAGTCATCTATTTCCTTTTTAGTGTGTAGTTTGTTCAACTCATTTAGAACAACACAGAACCTTGTAAAAGTACTTTGAAGAGATACTCCATCCTTGGCCATGAACTTTGTAAATTTGTGTTGGTACACCCTGTGTGACGATAGCAGTCTAAGTGATCTAACATTTTGGTTTAAGTAATATTCAAAGTATTGAGAATTAACGAGTGTTTGATATATAAGTTTATATATGTTTGACAATTATTGATTGTATGTTTGAAATTGATGTAACGTATTACAAGAAGTTCAAACATAAAGTTCAAAGATAAATTCAAGCATAAGCTGAAAACATAAGTTTAAATACTAAGTTAATTATGTGAAAGAGTAAATTCGAATTCTCTAAGGACTAGGATTCGAATCTAGGTCAGATTCGAATGAGTCACTTAGGCACATTCGAATGTACATCCTTAGGCAGATTCGAGAGTGTCAAAGGGACAAACTCGAATGGGCCTTGGGCCTGATTCGAGTTTGGCCCATGACAAACTCGAATTAGCCTCTATAATTAGGGATTAACTCGAATCATTAGCAGACTTTTTGCAGAATTCGAGAGGGATTAAGCAAAAGGCGATCTCGAGTTTATCATCGGTTTTAGTGTTGTTTCGGAGAGAATCTTCTAGTAGGTGCGTTCTTGTTAGTTCGTACAGCTCGTTGATAGTCTCCGTGTTCCTAGTGAGAGTTGTTTCCGTCAACCCGTTAACGAGGATTCCGCACTCGTTGACGGTTCCGCGTCTAGATAGATCCGTGTTGTGTAGACCTTACAAGTGGTATCAGAGCCTACGGGGTGTTCTTAGTGTTCATCGTGTTCATAAAGATACATCCTAGGTTTCTTGACGCTTTTGGACGGTTATTCTCTCAAGATTCGTGTTTTTCGAGCTTGGCAAATTGTCGTCTGGGAAATACTTCGTGTTTTTCACGTTTTAGATCGAAATCAATATTTTTCGTTGTAAAAATATTGATTTAATCTGCAAAACGTTAAGAAATCGAAGTATTAGCCGTTTTTCGAGTTTGCGGCGCTCGAATCTGTTAGGAGTAATTAGGGTTTTACTTAGTCTCGAGTCTAATCAAAATCCGCTCCTTTCGAGTTTGATATAGAGTGTTTCGAGTTTAATTCGAGTTTGTGCTAAAGTCGATTAGGAGTCTCGAGTTTGCTGTGATTCGAGTTTGCTTCGAGTTTGGACTATAGTCGAACAGGGTGCTTCGAATCTTCTGAGTATTCGAGTTTGTCTTGACCTTCGACTTTGGAGACCTTCGAATCTGTCATCAAGTTCGAATTTAATTGAATTTCAAAACTTAATCGAATTTAATCCCAAATAGATTTAAACTTAATTATATTCGAATCTACCTAGATTCGAAAGAATTAACTTAAATTAGTTTCGAATTAAATTTATTAAGTTACAATTCAATTACTTTTGAAACAATGTCAAATCTTCAAAAGTTTCTAGAAATGGATCATGAGGTCGGGAGGCTAATACTCCGCCTAAGCTGATGAAACTTGAAGACTACTATTGGTGGAAAGATCGGTTTGCCGATTTTGTGCGTTTCAACGACATGCGAATGTGGGTATGTATTGACGAAGGATACATTCCACCTATCTCAGAAGTTGAAGGCCGTCAAAGAGTCTTATCATATCAAATGATGAAGGAGGATGGTAAGAAACTATATGAAGCCGAGAACAGAGCTTTCTCGATTATTCGAATGGCTTTGCCTCAGGATATACTACACACATTCCGCACTCAAAAGACATCTAAGGAGCTTTGGGAGTCGCTGGAAAAGAGGTGTGAGGGTAATCCGAGGGTTCGAAGGAAGCGCATGGAGTTGTTGAAACAGCAGTTTGCTATTTTCAAGGCTTTGAAGGATGAACAGCTGGATGACACCAACAACCTGCTTTTATCATCTGCTAACAGAGCTTGAGAGTCATGGCATTGAGTATAATGACACTATAAAAAAAACAATAAGCTTCTTGATGCCTTACCAGCCAAATGGGCGATGTATGTGGCCATGATTAAGCTTAATGAAGATAAGTACTATACTCAATCATTGGAGGATATAGTAGGAACGTTGCGGGCGTATCATTTTGAGCTACTGAAGGCCGAAACGGATTATGAACAAGTCCAAAATCCAGCCATGTATTTTGGAAAATCAACAAAACTTTCAGCTACATCTGATATGAAGACTGCTACAGCGTTTTTCACCGGAGAAACGTCGTCACCAGCAGAGACTGATGACACACTGAATAGAGCGTTCTTAGGGTTGGGTAGATCGGAAGAACAGCAACCTCAAGCAACACAGGCATCAACATCTCAGGGCTACTCTAAGATGCCCATGAGCGCTAAATCGGCCGAAGAACATTTGAACTTGCTTGCGTCATTTGTGGCCGCATACGGGAACTGCGTTCAAGGGAAAATAAACGATCCTGCACTCTGGGATGAAGACTATGATCATGTAGACTCTAACGATCTTGAGGAAATGGATCTCAAATGGCAATTGGCCATGGTAACCCAACGAGTTAAAAGATTCATCAAACGGACTGGGAGGAATCTGACTATGAATAATAAGGGGATTGGCTTTGATAAGTCCAAAGTCAAATGCTACAATTGTCAAGGTCTGGGACACTTCGCCAGAGAATGTCAGAGACCGAAGGTAGATACTTACCAAGGGCAGAATCAGCATCATGGACAGTTTCAGAATCAGTCTCAACAGAGATACCTTCCGAGTTCATCTTCCGGTCAAGCCCTCTAGCTGGTCGATTATCAAACGTCACATCGGACAGACAGCTGGATGGTACCTACGACTGGAGCTCACATCCGGAATCTAACGCTAGAGCCTTTATGGCTGAAGTCACGGAGAATGGATGTGAAGGGGAAGAGCAGAACACAAGGGACAGCAGTCCAATGTGGGTGGAGAAGACGAATGATCAGCCGCTTCTGGAGTTTGCCGCTCAAATGGCCAACGTGGAATCCGATCACACAAAGGTTAGTCTGAATTACTCTCTTTTCCATGAATTATGTATGTTATGTGTTACTTCCAATGATAGGTTGAATCTAGTATTAGAATCACATAAAAACATAACTGCTCAAAATGAGTCTTTAAAATCTGATAAAGCTAGCCTGAATGACATTAAGCAAGATCTTAAGGACAAGCTTAAAGCTGATGCACAAGATGTCATAGTTCTAAAAGACAAGCTGAGTGAGCAGTGCGTTAGATTAGAACTGATGTATGAGCATGTAGAGGCTTTGACCAAAGATCTTAAGACCAAAGAAGTAGAGCTAGCTGAAACTAAGGTGAAGGTAGCAGAGGCCAATAGTAAGCTAGAAAGGTTTAGGAACTCAAGCCTGAACCTAGGATAAGTTTTAGATGCTCAACGCCAATCTAAAAAGCCTGTAGGTCTAGGATTTCATGTGATTCCTCCTCCTTTTAATGCAAACTACGTGCCTCAACCTCAAGAGAAAACTGAGAAATCAGTAGACTTAGAGGACATACCTGCACCTATATCTGAGCCTATAAATAAAAATACACCTAAGGTGACTGATACAACCGTCAAGGTTAAGAAAGTCAAATTTGTGTCTTCCTCCAGTGAAACACCTGCAGGAAAACATACAATTGATTTTAATGATCAGGACGATGAACCAGTCGCAATAGATTTTCAAAAAGACCAGGACACAAGTGAGACACCTAAGACTAAGGGCACACACAAGAAGTCCATAGACAAGATGTCCTGCTTTAGATGTCATGAAAAGGGGCATGTTGCTTCTAACTGTCCGCTTAGAAAAACTGAAGTTAAACCTAAGACAGGGAAGCCAACACTAGTTAAGCCCTCAACAAATGTGGCAAGCACTAGTAATTCTCAGAGTACCGAGAAAACTGTGCAGGCTACACCAAAACAAGTTGTGAAACAAATACCGGTAAAAGGTGGACCAAAGGAAGTGGTTAGGACTAATTCACCGAATCGAGTCGTAAATCAATCTCGGTCTGGACCTCAACAACAATATAGGAGCACAACACCTAGCAGAGCATACACTCCAGTTAGGTCACACACTCCTATTAGACATCACACACCGGTAAGAGCTCAGGGATCTCAATCTGAAATGCAATATAATCAGAATTATTCAAGAGCTCCACAACAAATGCCTACTCAAAGGCAAAGAGTGAATTTACATCACTCGGCACCACAACAAACTCTTGTTCAACGACCCAAGTCACCTGAAAGGCGAGATTGGTATTTGAAAGAGTTTAAGTATGTGGACGAGAATGGTATAACCAAGTCAGTTATGGCTTGGGTTCCCCGTGATAACTAACCTATTTTCTTTCATGTGCAGGAGATTACCACAGGTCCAAACAACAAATGGTTCATCGATAGTGGATGCTCCAGGCACATGACATGGGAAAGAAGTCTCCTTACAGACTTCAAGGGTGGGAATCGGGGATTTGTATCATTCGCGGGAAATAAAGGAGGAAACATCACGGGTACCGGAGTGGTCACTAATGGGACGATCAAGTTGGATCAAGTTTATCATGTTGATAAACTGGTTCACAATCTCATTAGTGTATCTCAAATCTGTGACAAGAAGAATTCAGTGCTATTCACTGACACTGAAGTGTTAGTGCTAAAACCGGGGTTCAAGATTCCTGAAGAGTGGATATTGATGCGGGCACCAAGGAAGAATGACTTGTACATGCTCGATATGAACAAGCCGGAAACTTCGATGGGTCCGATCTGCTTACTGTCAAAAGCTTCGGAAACTAAATCAGTGTTGTGGCACAGACGTATGGCACATTTGCACCTAAGAAAAATGAACTATATAACGAAAAATGGATTGGTGCAAGGTGTGCCTATGAAGAGTTTTCAGTTCGAGGACAAGTGTCTACCATGCAAGAAGGGCAAACAACATAAGAAGACACACAAGTCCAAGACTCAGAACTCCATAACCTCTACATTCGATTTGTTGCATATGGATCTCTTCGGACCAATCAACAAAAGGAGTATAGGAGGTAGTTGGTACTGTTTAGTTATCACTGACGATTACTCACGATTTTCTTGGGTTTTCTTTCTAGGTACAAAGGACGAGACGGCTTCCAAGCTCATCGGGTTCTTAGACCAAGTGGAGAATTCCTATGGAACACGGGTTAAAAGGCTACGTAGTGATAATGGAACAGAATTTAAAAACACTGTTATTGGTGTATATTGCCTATCAAAGGGCATAGTGCATCAATTTAGTGCACCGTATGAGCCTCAACAAAATGGGGTGGCCGAAAGAAATAACAGGACATTGATTGAGGCAGCTAGGACTATGCTTTCGGATTCAAAGCTTCCTACCATGTTTTGGGGGGAGGCTGTGAATACCGCATGTCATATTTTAAACCGGGTCCTAACTGTCAAATCTTTGAACAAAACCTGTTATCAAATTTTGAATAAACGGCCACCTAATTTAACTGGCTTCGAACCGTTTGGGGTACCATGTACTTTACTGCGAACAAAACATCAACCTAAGTTTGGTGAAAAGGCTGACGAAGGATACTTCCTAGGTTATGTGCCGAACTCACCAAACAAACGGGTTTTTAACAAAACGAATGGTACGGTGGAAATTATGTATAACATTGAAGTCACAAGTTATACACATGAACCCCAAACAGGTCCGGAATGGATATTTGACTATGATAAATTGTTTGAGTCATTTAACATTCCTTTGGATGAAAATGCAGGTACAATCGAAAACGACATGGCGACGTTGCATCTGAATGACAAAGGTCATACCTTTCCGAGGACTACATTTCAATCCACATCCGAGCCTACTTCGACTGAAGATGGATCTCCAGAAGTCATTGATCCAGAAGCACCTTCAACTGAGAATCAGACTCAGGCAACAAATTCCAACTCTGAGGAAAATGTCCACGAGGAGGAAAATGTGGAAGCTGAGGATGTTCCCCCATTAGGTGAAATAGGATCTAACTTAGGAGATAATCTGAGAGTTGACAAGATAGAGACCTCTAGGATCAACAAGAACCATCCTATAGAAAGCATCATAGGAAATCCTAATGAGGGTGTGAGGACTAGGAGTAGTTTAAATAACAACACTGTGTTGTTGTCGATGATAAACGACTCCGAGGCATATCATACCTGCCTCTATTCTTGTTTCATCTCGCAAGTAGAGCCTAAAAATGTGCAAATGGCACTAAAGGATAACTCCTGGGTTGAAGCGATGCAGGAAGAACTCTCTCAGTTTAGGAAACTAGAATTGTGGGAGTTAGTTCCATTACCTCGAGGGGAAACTGCCATAGGAACCAAATGGGTTTTTAAGTGCAAGAGAGACGATCGGGGTATAGTCACTCGCAACAAGGCTAGGTTAGTTGTAAAGGGTTTTAACCAAGAGGAGGGAATCGATTACAATGAGGTGTTTGCGCCAGTAGCAAGGCTGGAAGCCATTAGGTTGTTTCTGGCTTTTGCTTCCTTCAAGGGCTTTAAGGTATATCAACTAGATGTAAAGAGTGCTTTCCTCTATGGGAAAGTGTAGGAGCTGGTGTATGTAGAACAGCCGCCCGGATTTACAGATCCAAAATATCCAGATAGAGTATATCGTTTAGATAAGGCTCTATATAGATTGCATCAAGCACCTAGGGCGTGGTACGAGACTTTATCCAACCATTTATTAGAGAACGGGTTTGAAAGGGGTAGGATAGATAGTACGCTGTTCGTTAAGAGAAAGGGAGAACACTTCATCTTGGTACAAGTGTACGTCGATGATATCATTTTTGGATCATCAGACGAACAAATGTGCAAAGATTTCGAGAAGGTGATGAAGTCGAAATTCGAGATGAGTGCAATGGGAGAGTTAAATTTCTTTTTGGGGTTACAAGTTGACCAAAAGAAGGAAGGTATGTTTATCCATCAGACGAAGTATGTCTATGACATATTGGAACGCTTCGGGATGGAAGGGACGAAACTAACTGCCCATTTCAGCACGCCGATTCAAGTGAATCACAATCTCGGACCGGGTACTGAAAGTGATACCGATGTGGATCCGACGTTATATCGGGCCATGATTGGATCACTTATGTATTTAACTACTTCAAGACCTGACATCATGTTTGCTGTGTGTATTTGTGCTAGGTTTCAAGCTAATCCGAAGGAGATACACATGAAAGCTGTGAAGCAGATTCTTCGATACCTCAAGTCGAAACCGAAGCTAGGACTTTGGTATCACACGGAGGGAGATCTAGAGTTGCAGGCATTCATGGATTCTGACTACGGAGGATGCAGCTTGACGCGCAAATCAACAACTGGAGGTTGTCAATTCCTAGGAGGGAGACTGGTTTCCTGGCAATGCAAGAAACAGACGTCGGTAGCCGTGTCAACGTGCGAGGCCGAGTATGTTGCTGCTGGTAGTTGCTGCTCACAGGTTCTGTGGATACAACAACAATTGCGGGATTACGGTTTGGCTTACACTCAAACTCCCATTAGGATAGATAACCAATCTACAATTGCTATAACAAATAATCCAGTTAAACACAGTAAAACAAAGCACATAGACATAAGGCATCATTTTATTCGTGATTGTGCTGAAAAGAACTTAATCAAATTGGTAAAAGTGGCAACGGACGATAATAATGCTGATTTATTTACCAAAGCTTTTGATAAGTCACAGTTTGAATATTTGATTCAACTAAATGGAATGCGCAACCCAGAGTAAATTGACCTTAGTAGAAGTTTTATTTACTTTTATAGCTGTAGTCTTTCTTCCTTTTTATAGTAAGTTTGCTAAATTAGGATAGTTAATTATTTTTAGTAAGTTAGTAGGTTATTTTATTTTTTTGCTATTTCTTATGAAAAACAAAAGAAAAAAAAAGAGAGAAAACCATAAAAAATTAAAAAAAAGGAGAATATCAGAAAAAGAGTTAAGTCTTAGATGCATAGGTTCAAAGTGACGAAATTTAGCACAGTCGTTACAAACTCTAAGTGTTTAGGCTTTCACACATAATGCACCTAAAATTCTAAGTGTTATGCTTTATTTTAGTTTAATGTGTTGGTAGGCATAATACATATAGGGAGTCCCAAGGCTAATAAAATATTCAAGAAAAAGTCAAACGTGTCCCTAACTTAGATGTATGACCAATCGGTCTTAATTTTTATGTACAAGACATACAAACTTTGAGTCTAAATGAGGTATGGAAACTTTCTGGGGATGTATAGCAACATCAAATACATCTTAAAATGGAAAGAATAGAAAAATCATACAAAATTGAGAGTCAAAAACATGTAACTCTGTTGTACGTAAGTACAGACCTGTTGCCTCTGTGTTGATTCGGGTTAGCAAGATAAGTCGCTTTGTTGTACGTTGGTACAGACCTGTCACCGCTGTCTTGCTAGCTTTAAAAAATAAACCTTAAATCAAACTAAGACACTTTGTTGTATGAAAATACAAACCTGTGTCCGATGTTTGTCTTTTAAAGAAATTTTGCAAATACCAACAAGTTAGAATCACTGTCTGTATGCCTTGATCATAAAAGTATGTCTATGTCTGAGTCACGTAAGATAATTTCATGATAAATAAAAATGCCAAGGGATATTCCGAAATGTAGCATGTTTAAAGGGGTAAATACCGACAATCGGCTAAATGAGTATGTCACGCCAAACAATCAAAGGAATCAAAAATTCCAAAGTGTGAAAGGTTAAGTACTGAAAGTGAGTATCAGACACCGCTATCTGATTGAACATTTCTTTGACTATACTTGTCAAAAATATTTTGTTAAGTGTTTAGCATAGGTTGTAAATTTTAATAAGTGTAGTTTAAGTCTAAGTTAAATATTTTATTCAAAATTCTAAAATTTTATTTTTACTTTTACTTATTTTTATTTTATTTTATTTTATTATTATTTTTCTTAGGAAAAATGTCAAAAATTACTGAGGGTGCATTCATAGTTGAATAAAATAAACATTGCGTGAAAATCTAGTGCTTAGGGTAAAAGATTTGGCATAGTTTATTCCGTTACACAATAAGATTGAAAAAGTTGAAAAAGTTGAATTTATTTTCGAAATTTTTAAAATTTCAGGGGTGCATTCGAGTTTAAGTTAAACTCGAAAATATAAGGGCTCGAATCTGTCAGTAGATTCGAATCTGTCATTAGACTCGAAGGTAGGTGGTATAAATAGGTTAACAGTAATGGTCATTAATCCATCTGTTTTCGAATTTGTTCCCTCGAGTCTATCTGGCGATTTCGAATCTATTTGCTCGAGTTTGCCGATTTCACAAAAACAACTATTTGTCGAGTTTCTTGCGTGTGGGTTCGATTCTACTCATAGATCTAGGTATAAACAACTGGTTTGTACAAGATTTAAGTAGTCTTATAAACCATTTAAGCCAAAATCACCGAATTTTGAAGGTTTATTGGTAGAAAACTTGTTCTTCAAAATTACAAAGTTTGGACCGGTAAAGAGTCAAATTAAATGCAAATATCTTTGATTAGAACCTAGTAGGGCTAATGAATGTGATTTTCTGAGTCCAAAATGGTTAAAATCATGGATTTTGGTGATGATGTGGGCCGACTAATTCGAATCTGTTCATGACCAGTCTCGAGTTTGTCAGTAAACTCGAGAAGGTCATTAAATTCGAATGTGTCATCAAACTCGAAAAAGTGTTTCTTCGAATCTGTTTGTTCGAATTTGTCATTTTATTTGAATTATTCAATTTAAATTTAATTAAACTTGTAGAAATTCATATGTGTTGGATTTTGTACTTAAACAAGTTCAAAATAAAACAAATTTGAATTTAATCAAGTTTATTCATTTTTTTAATAATTCTAATATTTTATCTATTGTGCAGACATGGCGGATAGAGTGTTTGTGCCAAAGCATAATATGGTCATCCCCCCTGACCATAATATCCCTGAAGCGCAGGGTTTCCGCCAGATGGTGGATTTCCTGGTGCAGTCCAGAATTTCATTTGCACTATCCCATAACATCCAAATCGTTATTCCTTATGTACGCCAATTCTATGAACATCTGCAAGTGGATTGCATTGTCACTCCAACAGTTCTAAGGACAAGGATAGCTGGACAGCCGTTAGTATTTTCTGCTGATATGCTACGCCAAGTTCTGCAGCTGGGAACTCAGGAGCAAGAGTCTGGGCCTATAGATTTTCCTTTAAGTATTAGGCAGGCTGCCTTTCTGAGGATGGGTTATAGTTTGGATGTTACTAAGGTATCCTACATGAAAAGTGGACTCATTGGGCAATGGAGATTTCTGGCGCATGTGTTCATGGTGTACTTTGCGGCAAAGAAAGCGGGCTTTGATTATATCGTATCGAAGATCCAATCAGGGATTATCGCATTGGTTTATAATCGGCGTTTCAGTTTTTCAGAAATGTTTTTCTCAGAGTTTGTTCATCAAATCACTGCTCCGGAACGAGAAAGATTGTTACTTTACCCCCGCTTCGTGATGATGCTCATCAGGCACTTCTTGCCAAATTTGCTGCATCTTAATGAGATTCAAAGTGTAGCGGTTATCGATAAAAGGATTTTTGCTGATTGCTCTGCTCATAGAGGAAGGTTAGCAGTCCCGGTCGAGCGACCTTTGTTTGGGGCTGTAATAAACAGGAACTTTGTAGCACCAGATGATGCCAATTGGGCAGGTGAGGTAGAAGTTCAGCTTCGACAGCCACAACAACAACAGCAACAACCGCGCGCTCAGCAACAGAGGAGACGCCAAAGACCATCTGCGAGTCAAATTCAGGCAAGTAGGCCTTCTACTAGTCAACCTCAAGAGGCACAAGAGGCTGGACCTTCAAGTACACCAGCAGTACCTATTCCGACATCCGATCAGTTATCTCAAACACTGCATGAGATTTGGGAAGCTGGTCCAAATGCCAATGAAGAAATATCAGTAGCGTTAGTTGGAGAATTGTTAGAGCCTCCGGAAGGAGAAGATGATATCTTTAGGGAAGTTGATGAATATCAACCTGAGCAAACAGGTAATGACTTGTCATCTTCAGCTACTGAATCTGAAGATATGGAAGAGATAGAAGTTGAAGTGCCAGAGTCTGTTACAGCAGAACCAACCGTTCATATAGGAACTTATGGGTCGAGATTGGTAGTGACTGAAGAAGCTACGAGGCGTCGAGCATTAAGGGAGTCTGATGACTCTGATTTTGAGGAAGAAGTTGCTCCATTATTGACAAGGCAAAGGGCTAAGCGTCATCGGTTTATGCAAGGAGCTACCTCAGCTTCAGCTGCACAGCCTGAAATATCTCAACCTCCACCTACTCAATCTACCATTCCACCATCACCACCACCTGTTGAACCGTACATCCCATCACCAATCATTTCGACTCCAATACAATCCATTCCATCCACCTCATCCACCTACGCAGAGAATCAAAGGTTTTTGCAACTCAAGAGCAGAGTTGACTTCCAGCAGATTCAAATCTTTGGCCTGACAACGGCTATCGGTGAAATTCAGAAGCATAATGCAAATCTAGATAATGAGAATGCCGACCTGAAAAAGATTGTGGATAAGGTTCAGGAAGAGAACTTAGAGCTGAAAACCTTTGTAGCTGATCAAGCGGCCGAAATAAGATCGATGCGCTCCCTGATTGAGCAATTAATGAAAAATATAAAGGCTCAGGGGGAGATAAGCTGCCGTGATCAAGTGGAGTTGCCCAGGGATGATGATGATAATAATGAAGATGACAATGGCAATGATCCCAGCACGCAAAGACATAATGAGCCAGTAGATTTTTCTGCTGCTCAGGATGCTGAGACTCAGGGGGAGCCGAGTCAATCAGGAGCTGAAGTAGGTGAGGCTAGTTCATCAAAGGTCTTAGAAAGTGAAGTGCGTGAGATAATTGACGCATTGATGGATATTGATGAAGAGCCATTAGATTTGGAATTTGATTTTGAAGATGATGTAGAGGATCTGGAAGAAGGAGAGTTTGTGCCAGAAGATGTAGCTGATTGGAAATCTGATGAGGAGGTTGTGATAGATGAAGACGATAATGTAAATGAAGTAATCATTCAATCCCAGCCTATCACAGAATTATATGAGCATACTGATCAACATGTAATAGATATTGATGACATCAAAGTGGCTTCGGTAGATGATTCAGAAATGGAAGAGGCTGAAAGAGAGCCGAGCAGAGCTGAATTGCTAAATCTTTGGTTCCGCAAGGAAGAGAAGAAGACTGAGCCAAAAATAAAGAAGACGATGAGGATTCCGGGTGCAGGAAACTTCTCGGGAGGTATTATTAGCTGGTTCTTCGACAGGGAACTGCAGCTTTTTATTCTAAAGATAAGAGATGGTCTCCAATACCTGAGGCGCAAGCTTAAAGTATTCAATACATTGCCAAAGGTAGAGGTGAAGGAGCTAGCTTGGAAAGAGTTGATCAATATCGGAAATGATCTATGCTGAAGTGATCGCTAAGATAATCAGACGAGAAGGGAGATCTGGAAGGTTTGAGAGACTCCAACCGAGGTCTGGAAAAATAGTAGAGGATACTTCAAGAATAGATCCTCATACAAGACGACCATGGGCGAAAATAGTTTACAAACCTGTCAAATGCTTAAGAAGGGTGCCAATGAAGAAGATGCCTCAAGATATTTTGAGCAACATGAAGTGGTGGTACCTTGATAATGAAACTGCTGAAGCTATCATGGAGGATCAAGACAACAAAGTTATTTTGAGAGTGTATGATCCACTGCATCTGATAAATCTGTCAAAGGACGATCTGAAGAAGCTTCATGGCCAGCATATCTTCTTTCATGAAGGATGGAGATCTGAAGCCAGAAAGTTCCAAAAAGTTGTCAGAGTATGTATAGATGCAGGTATATACGCAGGTAGTAGTATATATAGCTCTAGTACTTAATCAAGATGTAAATTGTTAGAAGCTATCGTCAAGGGGGAGTCTGTTGGTACACCCTGTGTGACGATAGCAGTCTAAGTGATCTAACATTTTGGTTTAAGTAATATTCAAAGCATTGAGAATTAACGAATGTTTGATATATATGTTTATATATGTTTGACAGTTATTGATTGTATGTTTGAACTTGATGTAACGTGTTACAAGAAGTTCAAACATAAAGTTCAAAGATAAATTCAAGCATAAGCTGAAAACATAAGTTTCAATACTAAGTTAATTATGTGAAAGAGTAAATTCGAATTCTCTAAGGACTAGGATTCGAATCTAGGTCAGATTCGAATGAGTCACTTAGGTAGATTCGAATGTACATCCTTAGGCAGATTCGAGAGTGTCAAAGGGACAAACTCGAATGGGCCTTGGGCCTGATTCGAGTTTGGCCCATGACAAACTCGAATTAGCCTCTATAATTAGGGATTAACTCGAATCATTAGCAGATTTTTTGCAGAATTCAAGAGGGATTAAGCAAAAGGCGATCTCGAGTTTATCATTGGTTTTAGTGTTGTTTCGGAGAGAATCTTCTAGTAGGTGCGTTCTTGTTAGTTCGTACAGCTCGTTGATAGTCTCCGTGTTCCTAGTGAGAGTTGTTTCCGTCAACCCGTTAACGAGGATTCCGCACTCATTGACGGTTCCGCGTCTAGATAGACCCGTGTTGTGTAGACCTTACAATTTGGCCTTTGCGTCCTCTAGTTTGGCCCTATCATCTAAGGCTGCCCCGAACATCTGCATTTTCAGTTCGTCCCACATTTCTTTTGCTGACAGTTTGCTTCCAACCCCAACTAGAATCTTAGTGGGAAGGGCTTGATAGATAAGATACTCTACCCTTTTATCTGCTGTTTGTCTTTCCCTTTCTATTTCATTCTCAAGTTCATAAACTCTCCTTGTTGCTGGAAGGGGAGGATCAGCAGTTGTTACTGGTAGACATTCAGAGTAAAATATAGCGGGTCCCTCACTAACGGATTAGATCATTAGATGACCCATGGGCTGCATGCCAATGAACTTTAGGAACCGCTTCTTCCATTGCTCATACTCGTCTGGATAGAGAGTTGGTGGTCTGTTCTCTGACCCAAGGACAAGAGCTTCTCGATACATGATGTTTTGTTGAGTGCTGATTATGAATTAAGGATCTTTGGAAGTGGAAACTGATATTTCATTTGAAGAACTGAAATTCAGATGGAACAGATTTCGGATGAGTCAGAAGTCGGATGAGTTAGAACTCAGATGATGTGGATTTCGGGTGAAGAACCAAAATTCGAGTGAGCCGAATTTCGGGAGGGGAGACGAATCTCGAATGAGACAAATTTCGGGTGAATGAGTGAAACTAGGATGAGCCGAAAGTCGGTTGTGGGACCGAAATTCAGATGATCAGGATTTCGGATGGTAATCCGAGATGAAGTTGAAAATTTGTAAAATGAAGAACAAGTGTTTTTAAATTATTCAAAAAATATTTTAACCGAATTCGGGTGATCAGAATTT
Source organism: Centrapalus pauciflorus (assembly GCA_020465985.1). Classification (NCBI taxonomy): domain Eukaryota; kingdom Viridiplantae; phylum Streptophyta; class Magnoliopsida; order Asterales; family Asteraceae; genus Centrapalus; species Centrapalus pauciflorus. Next base: position 42,776 of record JAANYP010001941.1, on the reverse strand, counting down.
CGGATGGGATCCGAGATTTGGTCCGAAATAGGTTAAAATTTGATCCGAGATGGTCCGAGTTGATCCGAGATAGGATCCGAGATTGAAATTGTTAATGAAATTCCAGAACTTCAGAATTAAATTTAATGTGTTTTAAACCCTGGAAATAATTTCTAAATGATTGGTTGGAATTTAGAAACAAGTTTCGTGAAAAACAAGTATCCAAAAACACTTAAAATATTAATTTTTAAGCAAAAAACGAGATTAACAATTGTAATAATTCCGATTAACAATTTCAACAATTTAAACAATAAAAACTTGTAATGATTGAACAAGAAATGCTCAAAAGCAGCACTAGATTTATTGTTTATGAATATCAAATATAAAATCACACAAAAGCAGAATATCGAAATGGGATTAAGAAGAAAACCATGGGTTTTTTGCGAAGAACACGATGAACACTGAATTAAATCAGTTTAATCCTCTTCTGTGGCTTTGATACCAATTGTTAATTCGTCCCTTTGTATAATCGTAGCACTCTCAATCAACAATCACAATAATAATCAAACAAATGAGAATGAAACACTCTATCCCTGTTGAATAATGTCGAGAGAAAAAGGTGAAGAAAAAAGCGGCTGTAATATTCAAAATGATAATGAGAGAAAGTTATGGGAAACCCTTGGAGGGAGGGTTTCCCTTAAATATTAAAAGCAAGTGAAAGAGTTTACACTCTACACCGCTCAACTTCTAATTACAATAATTAAATAACAACAGAAATAAATAAAATTACACAGAAATAAATTAAACAAACTATTACAAAATAAACTCCATATGATCGAAATTTAGAATGTAATATAAAGCCTAATGTAAGCTAGTAGCAACCTAAGCAGCCAAAGTTGACTTACTATTTTTCAGGCCGAGGCAAGAGTACAGCGTGACCTTCCACTTAGGTTCAAGCTTTGAATCGGGAAGATCTTGACCACTGCTCTTAAATGGTATTTTACTTCTAAACTAGATTATGACCCACGGACACGTGGGTAAATTAAATTAAGTTACTTAATTAATATTACAATAATTTTTTTCGGATAGACCCTACTTGTAAAATTATATTTTACAATGTTTGTTTTTATCATTTTGATATTTTTGTGGCACTAATTGTCACTAATTTTACGTCATGTGTCAATTTGATATTTTTGTGGCACTAATTGTCACTAATACAGATAGGACTTGAACATCATAAAATATCCATGTCTATTATTGGCAAATTATATTATATGCACTTGAACACACTATATGTGACTTTCAACCAGTTTTAATTGTAATTTAATTTTTTATAATATACTCATTTGACCCATTGGAGACAAAAATATAACCCTAATAATCCATATACAGGTAATGAGTTGAATTTGGTAACTTCATAAATAATTATGAGTTGAATTTGGTAACTTCTAAAAATTAATATATGGCATAGGTGTAATTATTTATTTTAGTTAAGGGTATAAGAGACATTTCATAAATAATTATGAGTTGTCATTAATCTGAACCATTGATTTATTTTCATCCAATGGTCCAGAAACTCCAAGTTGTTTTCTTATTATATATAGTATAGATTGTGCATGGGTGGGTAGAGGCTTGTACTTTAGAACTCTGATGTAATAGATAAATAGATATGGACCTTTTAGTACCATGTTATTGATGTGTAACATAATAATTATTATGTAAGTGTGGTTTGTAATAAGTGTAAGTTTATTTTAGTAGCATGGAAATTGCTTTGCTTGATCTTGGGAGTTGCATGCAATTATAAGCAGGATGTCACCGAGAATGGTATCTGAGCATTAGTTTGAGAGGTTTGGGTGTTAGCGATAACACTTAGACTCAGACTTAGGTAAAGATACTGGATATGACAATCTAGGCTATAATAGATATGTTTGCAAAACTTTAGGATGAGAATTGGGTAGGATATATGTAACATCTGTGTTTTTAAATTATCTGTAGTCTGATGTTTAAAGTCTCAAATGATGTAATCTGGATGATTGATTTATTCCAATTTATTAAATTCAAATACTGAGTTGGAAAGTTTATATGAATTTTAGAACTCAAAATGAGTAAACAAAAAAGGGGTATTTAAAGATTGATCGATTATGTTATGATAATGATGATGGATGACTATATTTATAAACTTAAGTTATGAGCGGACAACTAGTACAAGCGGTGAAATTATTATAAGGAAATGATGTAAGTTAAGGGGGTTGTTGTGTAATTTAAACCAAACTCCAATATAAGGGGTGGGATTATGAGCATGCCTATTCATATTACAAGAACCTACTCTCTTTCTCTCTCTCTCTAAGTTCACGCTCTCAATTTTATCTCAGCTGCTCTCTCTCTAAAATCAATATCACGATTTAGTCAGTTTTAAACTCTAAAAATCTGGAATCAATTAGTTTGGAATGAACTGTAACTACTACAATGATCGATTTGAGGTAAGAATCACTCAAACTCACGGATTTAAGGGATTTTGGGTTTAGTTTTTACATAAACCGAATTATAGATCTGTTTTGATTTTGTGGATTCATGTTGTAATTATTGGAAGTCTAAATTGAGGTATATACAGGATTCGTACAAAGTTTCAACCTCTGATTCCACCTCAAGTTATGCTTTTGATTCTTAACTATGTGTTTTAGTGTGTGTGTTCTTTAGCAGTGATGAACGACGCTGTAATATGGATTTTAATGATTAATTTTGTGTTTGGTATCACAAATAGATGGTTGGAAAATGTTACATAAGAGTTTTATAGTGTAGATATGGGTTTACGTTCAATAAATTGGGTCAAAATGGAATTTAGTGAAATTTTGTTTGAAATTGTGAACAATTTGAACTGCAAATGTTAACTTTGAAATTTATGAACTTTGGAATATAAGTATTTTTGGAACTTCGGAATATTTGTGGACCTTCGAAACAGTCCCGAACATTCGGAATACTTAGGCCTTTGGAACTATTGAGTTTTGAACCTTTGGAACTATTGAACCTTCAGAACAATTGAAACTTTGGAACTATTGAATCTTCAGAACAACTAGAATTCAAGTGTTGTTTTTGGAATTTCTTCCGAACTTTGGAAAAATATGGACTTGTACTTTGAGCTTTCCAAAGTTGTGAACATTGGAACTACAAAGTTTCGAAGTTGATTATTATAAGTGGAAATCTGACATTAAAATATGATAGTATTAAACACTGATTTGGGGATCTATAATGATTGAACAGGTTCTTTGTGATTTTTTTTAACACACATTGAAGTAAAGAAAAGCGGTTACAGTCCGACTTGACAATTATAAAGATTTGGAATCAAAGAAAAGATTGCATAACAACTGGTGTTGTGTAAGACTCTGTGGATACTTTCAGGATATCCTTGTTAAATTAAACCAATGTGAGTAGTAGATTACTATTCCTGCATTTATTGTCATTGCATTACTTATATACATATATGATGACTTGTTCCTGTTGTTCATAGATTAGTTGGCACTCTGATATGATTTATTGATATTGATGCACCCTCGTACTTGACATGATAAAATCATATAGCCAAAGTTCATATGAAAGTGCATCTTTTGGTAAAATACTCCAGTCAGGTTGTACATCCCTGACTGCTATTGTTGGATAGCCATTGAGACTTATGTCTCGGGAACCGTGCCTCCCAGCATGATGAACTCTTTGGTATCCATGCTTCCCAACATTATGACTAATTGTTTTGTGTCCTCCACATGAAGGAGCAAACATTGCTCATACATACACATTGTTTGCATGACTCATTTGTGGAATATGTAATATGTTATCTGACTAAGCTTATATCTTACCGTGGTTATTTAAATGTTTTCAGGAAAATGAACGAACATTGTTGGGCCTTCTACTTAGGCTATTATAACAAGCATACTTGAAGACTTCTAGATCTTTGGTAACTATGATGGTGTTGTAGCTTTGGGCTAGGATTATGGTGTTGTAATAAAACTTTAAGAATGTAATAAACAGATATGTGTTTGTAGACTTTTGATACCATATGCTTTAGAGATTAATGTGATTTTAACTTTTCCATACGTTTGGATCATTTATCTTATTGTTAATTTGGTTGTATATCATCCCAGGTGTTTGATTATGAATGTATGGAATGCTGTTTCAAAATAAATAGGAATTATAATTAATATGTTTATGTTCCATAATTGAAACACCCATACAACTAATACGAGTATTTCGATACCATTATACATTAATTTATACAGAGTACTTGCGGAAATACGATCAAATTAAAACTTTTGCAATTAATAATCATCAACGTGATTCCAAACACTTTGCATAAGACACAACAGAGTGTCGGAAATCACGGAGCAATGTAACTGGGTTTACAAGATTAAGTTATCAATTTAGTTACAAACGAATTAATAAACAGTAACTAATTCGCGTAAGTCCAAAAATGGAAGTCTGCTACTCCCGCCCCAATTATCCACAAAATATTGAGCTCCTATCCGAGCTCCAAACGATGTCTAACAACTCGGGCCAGCCGGGCCCTTGCCCTTAACAGATCCTGAAAAGAAATAACAACTAACGGGTAAACAACAAAGTTGTTTAGTGAGATTCTAGATTAAGGTACCATGCGATATATGAATGATGCCATGCAATGCCATGAATTCAACTGTCAGTTATAGGAGGCCAACCAATGGCTAATAAGCTACCACATTGCGGTTACCATACACAAGCTTACCGAACAATGGGTTTACAATCTACTGCTCGATTACCACAGACACAGGCTTATCGATAGGCAGTCTACAGTGATGCCATACGATTACCACACACAGGCTTATCGTTTTACAGGCAATAATGGTTACCACACTCAGGCTTACCATTAAGATTCCGCTAGGTTACCACACTCAGGCTTACCGTCTCAGCGGAGAGGTCAAATGAATGATCAACGACTATCAACCGAGTGATATTATGATAACAATAATATATGAGATGGCAAAGCATGAAAGTGACAACAATAATACGAAAGCAGTAACATACAATTCATGATATGCATGCAAATACATTAATGCTAGAACTCACAGTGATACAAAATACGCTCTCGGCCTCAAAACCGAGTTATAATCGTCAAGGTAAGAGTGATAGTCTTCACGCGACTTAACCCGTCAAAACCCCTACAAGTAGGTTCATAATATAATATTTATAAGTCTCACCGCTTACAATTTCTCAACTTTGATCCGGACATATTAGTCGTAAAACCTAATTAATTTTCGGTATCGACCAACATAATTATTTTGGCCTAATTATCCTTCACAATTGGGGATATAAGCTATTTTGGTGAATGATCCCGAGGACTAATTAAAATTACAATTTCTGGCCAAAAACTGGGCCGAACTCGCCGAGTAAGGGTCCGAACTCGCCGAGTTCTCCCATCCGAATTCGGGTCAAACCGAATTTCAAATCATCCGAATTCGGGTCAAACCGAATTTCAAATCATCCGAATTCGGGTCAGGGACCATCCGAATTTCGGATCCCTTCCAACCGAAGTACGGTCCGAACTCGGTTCAAACCACATCCGAATTTCGGACCAACCCGTCCGAAATTCGGATCCCACTATATCTGAATCTTTTAACTTAAACTTTTTCTTTCAAACTTTCAGACCAACTCGCCGAGTTCATCATGGGAACTCGCCGAGTTCGAGTGCAGGTCTGCACATTCTGCCTTACGGATTTAATGCTCAAAACTACCAACATTACTCACATTTACTATAAACGGTTTGGGGTCATCCCCAAACATATATATACCTTTTCTAAACTCATTTAAACTATCAAAAACACTATTTCATTCCTTTTGAATCATCAAGAGTTCATAAACTCCATTTTTCGGGTTTTTGAGCTAAAACCCATCAAAATTCATAAAACTTGCATAATATGTTTAAAAATGATGATTCTTACTATGTTTCACTATCATACTTCAAGATCTAACGATTTCTCCATAATATTCATAAAAACCCATTTGGGTTTCTCATCTTCTTCATACGAAGATGGAGAGGAGAAGAAAATAAATAGCAAGATTTATAAATGAGAGTGGTACCTCTTGGATCTTTCGAAACCAACAAGAATCTCCCAATAAAAGTTGATTTTTGGCTTCTTCTTCTCTTCTCTTTTCTCTCTATTTTGGAGCTTTTGAAAAAGATGAACACACACACATAAAGTGTGTGTGTCTGCGTATGATATAAGTCAAAAAGAAGAAGATTTCTTCTTCTTTTTCTTTCCAACCCACAACTTTCACCTATTTACCATTTATACCTTGGAATTATTAGCATTTCTTTTAAAGTCCTTTTTATATATTCAAGACATATATTCATAATTATCCACACACAACTTTTATTTATGTGTTTGAAATAAATTAATATCTCGAATCGTATTTCGTTACAATAAATATTAATCATCAATTATATAAATTTCGGGTCGTTACAATTCCTCCCCTCTTAAAAGGATTCCGCCCACGGAATCAGTTTCTTTCAAACAAGGCGGGGTACTTGGTCATCATTTCAGCTTTTGTCTCCCAACTCATCAGAGATCCGCGGTGGTGCTTCCAACAAACGAGCACCATCTCAATCTCCTTATTCCTTAGGTTGATTACTTTGTCGCCGATAATCTTTTCGGGTTCTTCGACATAATGCAACCGCTCATCGATTTGCACATCGTCCAATGGAACGGTCACTGCAGGATTGATCGGACTTCGCTTCAAATAGCTAACGTGAAAGGTGTTATGAATTCCTGCCAACTCAGCGGGCAGATCTAACTTATAAGCTTGGGCACCGACACGCTCGGTAATAGGAAACGGTCCGACATATCGAGGACTTAACTTTCCTCGCTTCCCAAATCTCATAATTCCCTTCCACGGAGATACTTTCCGCATCACAGAATCTCCCACTGCGAACTCTATATCTTTGTGACGTTTGTCGGAGTACGCTTTTTGTCGGTCTTGGGCCGCTTTGATTCGCTCACGAATAATCTGAATTTTATCATGCGTCTCCTGAAGCAATTCGGGACCCGCTAACGGTTTCTCGCCTGCTTCTCGCCAACACGTCGGAGTTCGACACTTTCGGCCATACAATGACTCATACGAAGCCATCTTTATCGAAGAATGATAACTATTGTTGTAGGCAAATTCCACTAGCGGCAGGTGCGTATCCCAATTTCCGCCAAGCTCGATCACGCACGCACGCAACATATCTTCCATTGTTTGATTAGTGCGCTCGGTCTGGCCGTCAGTCTGGGGACGAAACGCCGTACTCAAGTTAATACGCGTTCCCAACTGATCTTGCATACTCTGCCAGAATCTCGAAGTAAACCTCGAGTCACGATCCGAAACAATAGACTTTGGAATCCCATGGCGTACAATAATCTCATCGATGTACATTCGCGCCAATCTTTCCAAAGGAAAATTTTCTCGTATCGGCAAAAAGTGTGCAGATTTCGTCAGTCGATCCACAATAACCCATATAGCATCATGTTGTCTTTGGGTCTTCGGAAGCTTTACCAGAAAATCCATCGTGATGTGGTCCCGCTTCCATTCGGGTATCTCGAGGGGTTGCAAATTTCCAGACGGCTTTTGATGTTCGGCCTTGACTCGCAAGCAAGTCAAACACTTTTCAACATGATTACCAACGTCTCGCTTCATTCCGGGCCACCAATATTCGGATTTCAAATCCTGATACATTTTTGAACTTCCGGGGTGAATTGAGAACTTCGAATTATGACCATCCTCTAAAATTGTTTTGCGCACATCACCAATCTTCGGCACCCAAATACGATCCCTAAACATTTTCAACCCGTTGCTACCCTCGGTTAACAACACGCTTTGACCAACCATTCTCTCAGACTTAATATTTTCCTCTTTAAGGCCCTCGATTTGCCATTTCCGAATTTCATCTAGGATAGAGGAACTCACCACTACATGCGTTAGTGCATAGCAAGTCGCGTCCGGATATCTCTTTCGGCTTAAGGCATCAGCCACTACATTGGCCTTTCCCGGGTGGTAAAGGATTTCACAGTCATAATCCTTGATCAATTCTACGGCGCGTCTCTGTCGCATATTTAATTCTTTCTGATCAAAGATATGCCTCAGGCTCTTATGATCAGTAAACAACTGACATTTAGTGTCGTACAGATAATGTCGCCAGATTTTTAACGCAAACGTGACAGCATCTAACTCCAAATCATGAGTCGGGCGACTCTTTTCATAATCCTTTAGCTGTCTTGATGCATAAGCTATCACTTTTCCTCGTTGCATCAGCACACAACCCAACCCATTTATCGAGGCATCGCTATAAACGGCAAAATCTTCGTTTCCTTCCGGCAACGCAAGTACCGGAGCGTCAGTCAAACGACTCTTCAAAATTTGAAATGCCTCAATCTGTGGCTCTTCCCACACAAACTTCGCATTCTTACGAGTCAACGAAGTGAGTGGGACGGCTATTTTAGAGAAATCTTGAATAAATCGTCGGTAATAGCCGGCCAATCCAAGGAAGCTACGAATCTCAGCAACATTTCTCGGTGCTTCCCAACTTTTAATGGCCTCGATCTTGGAGGGATCCACAGAAACACCCTCACAAGATATAACATGCCCTAAGAATTGTACTTGTCGTAACCAAAAATCGCACTTTGAGAATTTGGCATACAATTGTTCGCCTCGAAGAAGTTCGAGCAATTGTCTCAAATGAACTGCATGATCCTCCTCCGTCTTGGAATACACTAAGATATCGTCGATAAACACTATGACCGACTTGTCAAGCATTGGACGGCACACACGATTCATTAAATCCATAAAAGCTGCAGGAGCATTAGTGAGCCCAAAAGGCATCACTAAGAACTCGTAATGTCCATATCGGGTCCGAAACGCAGTTTTTGGCACATCTTCTTCACGAACTTTAAGCTGATGATACCCTGAACGAAGGTCTATTTTCGAAAAGTAAGCAGCTCCTTGTAGTTGATCGAACAAGTCATCAATACGAGGCAAAGGATACTTATTCTTTATAGTCACCTTGTTCAATTCTCTATAATCTATGCACATTCGCAAGGTTCCGTCTTTCTTCCGTACGAATAAAACCGGAGCACCCCAAGGCGAGGTACTCGGCTGAATGAACCCTTTCTCTAATAATTCTTCCAGTTGTGCCATCATTTCCTTCATTTCCGAAGGTGCTAAACGATACTGGGCTCGCGCAATTGGTGCAGCTCCCGGCACCAATTCAATCCGGAATTCTACAGATCGATCCGGTGGTAATCCCGGTAAGTCATCAGGAAACACGTCGGGATATTCATTAACCACTGGTACATCCTTGAGGTTTTTCCCTTCTTTCTTAGTATTTAACACACAAGCCAAGAAGCATTGACAACCCTTACCTAAACTTTTCCGAGCCTTAGCCACCGAAATCACTGCGGCTTCCCTTTTACGTCTATCCCCATACACAAATATTTCTTCGCCTTCTGGCGTGAACAAACGAACGATTCTATTAGCACAAGCAATAGTGGCAAGGTTATTGGCCAACCAATCCATGCCAGCTATTACATCAAATTCTTTGGTATCTATGGGGACAAGGTCAATATCAAAATTATGTCCGTCTAGGGTCAGCACACAATCATAGTATATTTGGGTGGCACTGACCGATTTTCCGCTTGCCACATCAACAGATAAGGGAAAAGGCATTAAAGAAGGTATAATATCTAACTTTCGTGCAAATGCTTTGGAAATAAAAGACACACTTGCACCAGAATCGAACAATACTACAGCAGGTAAAGAATTTAGGAGAAAAGTACCGGTTACGACATCCGGCACATCCTGCGCCTCAGCAGCTGTAATCTGATAAACCCTGGCTTGAGGCTTGGGCGGATTCCCCTTTGATTGGGAGGAACCACCCACAAAATTAGGCTTTGCGACCGAGCCTTTACTTTCGGACGTCGCCAACCTCTTCTTGGGGCAATTCCGAGCAAGGTGGCCCACCTGGCCACATTCGTAGCACGCATCAGTCCGCTTAGGGCATGCAGGACGTATGTGTCCCTCTTCTCCACAGCCATGGCACACAATAGGGGACAAACACTCCCCACGGTTACACGTAGGCACCGAATTGGAAAACTGAGATTTGGACTGAGAGTTGTTGGAGCTAGCAGGCTTCTTTGAGTGCCTTGACGATTGGGAACGTGAACGGAAGTCCACGTTCTTCGAAATGATTGCTGGGGTTGCTTAAACGTCCCCGACGAAGACTCAACCTTCGCTTTCTTTGATCCAGCCGCCTCTTGTTCCCTACGGAACAATTCATACTCTCGGAGTCGCGCATACTCCACAGCTTTTTCGAACGATTCCACTGCGCGAACAGTCACCATTTCGCGAATCTCACTTCGCAGTCCTTCCACAAAGTAGTCAGTCTTTTGTTTCTCGTCAGCAATCACTGACCCCACAAACATTGCCTTCGAGTTAAACTCGATCAGATAATCGTCCACCGATAGTTCTCCTTGTTGAAACGTAAGGAAATCTCTTTTTATCTTCTGCACCGCAACAGCCGGGCAGAAATGTTTGTCGAACCTGGTCTTGAACTCTACCCAGGACATTTTCGCCACAACATCTAAACCCATTATCTCGACCTCTGAATCCCACCATGTTAAAGCAGGACCAACAAATTGCGCAGCCGCGTACTGCACCTTTTTATCGTCGCTGACGTCGGTGACTCGGAATAATTTCTCGATTGCCTTGATCCAGTCCAAGGCCTCCACCGTAGTTGCCCGTCCATTAAACGCTGGAGGACGACAACCAACGAAATTCTTATACGACATTCCCCTTTTTGACTTAGAGGAGCTGTGCTTCCGTTCTTTATCTTTCTTGGGCCTTTCTGCCCTACTTCCACTTCCAGCGCCTTCCGTATTATCATTACTTGCTTGCTCTCCTACAGCATTATTTTTCTTTCCCTGAACATTCTGGGAAGCAAGTAGTTGGGTCATTAGCTCATTCTGCTGGCGATTTTGTTCCAGCATCTGAGCCATCATCTGCATCATTTGGTCCTCTCTGGACCCTCCACCAGTACGGAAACTGGATTCATTTTCATAATCTGGAGAATGATCCCTGCCTCCCCCATCATTTGAATGTTCTACCTCCTGGTGTAGAACGCGATTCGACTGGTTATCCGACATTGTCTGCAACCAACAGTTACAGGTCGGTTCAACACTTGTTTCACACAAAAGTGTGCACATGAAATTTATTTGTATGTATATGTATATATATATAATTATGCTTACGTTAAGTCATAATCTTAAAAGTCTACCCAATATTATCCCATCCTAGGCCAAAGGTCAATTGTAATTGTTATAATATTGCCGCCTAGGTGGGTCAATAACAGCATCTGAAACCGTGCTCAGAGTAGAGTATCGTCGACTATACTCTGTCTATGAGCTCCAGCTCTGATACCAAATTGAAACACCCATACAACTAATACGAGTATTTCGATACCATTATACATTAATTTATACAGAGTACTTGCGGAAATACGATCAAATTAAAACTTTTGCAATTAATAATCATCAACGTGATTCCAAACACTTTGCATAAGACACAACAGAGTGTCGGAAATCACGGAGCAATGTAACTGGGGTTACAAGATTAAGTTATCAATTTAGTTACAAACGAATTAATAAACAGTAACTAATTCGCGTAAGTCCAAAAATGGAAGTCTGCTACTCCCGCCCCAATTATCCACAAAATATTGAGCTCCTATCCGAGCTCCAAACGATGTCTAACAACTCGGGCCAGCCGGGCCTTTGCCCTTAACAGATCCTGAAAAGAAATAACAACTAACGGGTAAACAACAAAGTTGTTTAGTGAGATTCTAGATTAAGGTACCATGCGATATATGAATGATGCCATGCAATGCCATAAATTCAACTGTCAGTTATAGGAGGCCAACCAATGGCTAATAAGCTACCACATTGCGGTTACCATACACAAGCTTACCGAACAATGGGTTTACAATCTACTGCTCGATTACCACAGACACAGGCTTATCGATAGGCAGTCTACAGTGATGCCATACGATTACCACACACAGGCTTATCGTTTTACAGGCAATAATGGTTACCACACTCAGGCTTACCATTAAGATTCCGCTAGGTTACCACACTCAGGCTTACCGTCTCAGCGGAGAGGTCAAATGAATGATCAACGACTATCAACCGAGTGATATTATGATAACAATAATATAGGAGATGGCAAAGCATGAAAGTGACAACAATAATACGAAAGCAGTAACATACAATTCATGATATGCATGCAAATACATTAATGCTAGAACTCACAGTGATACAAAATACGCTCTCGGCCTCAAAACCGAGTTATAATCGTCAAGGTAAGAGTGATAGTCTTCACGCGACTTAACCCGTCAAAACCCCTACAAGTAGGTTCATAATATAATATTTATAAGTCTCACCGCTTACAATTTCTCAACTTTGATCCGGACATATTAGTCGTAAAACCTAATTAATTTTCGGTATCGACCAACATAATTATTTTGGCCTAATTATCCTTCACAATTGGGGATATAAGCTATTTTGGTGAACGATCCCGAGGACTAATTAAAATTACAATTTCTGGCCAAAAATTGGGCCGAACTCGCCGAGTAAGGGTCCGAACTCGCCGAGTTCTCCCATCCGAATTCGGGTCAAACCGAATTTCAAATCATCCGAATTCGGGTCAGGGACCATCCGAATTTCGGATCCCTTCCAACCGAAGTACGGTCCGAACTCGGTTCAAACCACATCCGAATTTCGGACCAACCCATCCGAAATTCGGATCCCACTATATCCGAATCTTTTAACTTAAACTTTTTCTTTCAAACTTTCAGACCAACTCGCCGAGTTCATCATGGGAACTCGCCGAGTTCGAGTGCAGGTCTGCACATTCTGCCTTACGGATTTAATGCTCAAAACTACCAACATTACTCACATTTATTATAAATGGTTTGGGGTCATCCCCAAACATATATATACCTTTTCTAAACTCATTTAAACTATCAAAAACACTATTTCATTCCTTTTGAATCATCAAGAGTTCATAAACTCCATTTTTCGGGTTTTTGAGCTAAAACCCATCAAAATTCATAAAACTTGCATAATATGTTTAAAAATGATGATTCTTACTATGTTTCACTATCATACTTCAAGATCTAACGATTTCTCCATAATATTCATAAAAACCCATTTGGGTTTCTCATCTTCTTCATACGAAGATGGAGAGGAGAAGAAAATAAATAGCAAGATTTATAAATGAGAGTGGTACCTCTTGGATCTTTCGAAACCAACAAGAATCTCCCAATAAAAGTTGATTTTTGGCTTCTTCTTCTCTTCTCTTTTCTCTCTATTTTGGAGCTTTTGAAAAAGATGAACACACACACATAAAGTGTGTGTGTCTGCGTATGATATAAGTCAAAAAGAAGAAGATTTCTTCTTCTTTTTCTTTCCAACCCACAACTTTCACCTATTTACCATTTATACCTTGGAATTATTAGCATTTCTTTTAAAGTCCTTTTTATATATTCAAGGCATATATTCATAATTATCCACACACAACTTTTATTTATGTGTTTGAAATAAATTAATATCTCGAATCGTATTTCGTTACAATAAATATTAATCATCAATTATATAAAATTCGGGTCGTTACAATAATATTTCAGATCATGTCTGGCAAAGGATCTGGAAATGCTGGAGGTAGTCTAACTCCTCAATAAATCATGGGATTGATTCAAGCAGCCCTAGATCAGAATAATGAGCAACAGGCTAAAGTACTGCATGATCAGTAGATGCAAATCATGATAGAACTATTATGTCTTCGTGATAAAGCGGAAGCTAAGCAAAGAGAGGAAAGGAGAGGAAAGCGTAAAGATAAAAATGTGAGGATGGATGAAGAAGAGAGAAAAAATTCAGACAAAGAGGCTAAAAGTGCCCATGCTACTCGACCTAGAGGCTGCAAGTTTAAAGATCTTAAAGCTTGCGGTGCTCTACCTTTTGACGGAGCAATTGGACCAATTTGAGATCTAGATTTGGTTAATTATACTGAGGAGATCTTTAGCATCAATGGTGCCTAGACTCAAAAAAGCTTAGTTATGTAGCTACCTTATTGTCTGGGGATGCGCAAGCCTGGTGGTCTACCCATAAAAGTATATTCGGGGAAGAGGTTATTAAGTCTTTGACCTTGGAACAGTTTGTCGAGATGCTGAATGCCAAGTACTGCCCCTATGAACCAATGAATAAAATGGAGATGCGCCTGATGCAGTTGACTCAGGAACCAGAACAATTGACAAATATGAGCGGGAATTTTCTCGATGCTGTAGTTATTCTCAATATCAAGTGGCTACAGAGGAAAGGAAGATGGATAGGAGGTGGGGACTAGACCCAGTATACAAGCAACAGATGAGCAGTACGAAGTTCACCACCTATCTGGAAATGGTGGAAGCTGGCCACATGGTCGAGCGTGAGTATGCTGATACTGGATATCACCATGGAAGACAACCCCTTAATCCCATGTGCCCTTCACCGCCAAAGATATCACAAACTGGCAGCTTCTTGGGTTCGTCTCGATCCTATCAGCCTCATCAATAGTCACAACCACGTTAGTTCTCTGCAACGCCTCATTATTTCTCGGCTCTGTCGCAACGCTTCACATCACTACGACCAATTCAAGCATGATCTCACTCGATTCGTTTTATGTAACAACCGGCACCAAATCAGGTTAGCATTTGTCACCTAATTAATAGTCAATAGTATTAAATCAAAGTGATTACCAAGTTCATATGAATTTTCCTTACAAACAAGAATAATTTCATCGGTATGATCCGATGAGACGACAAAGAAATTAATCTGATAAATTTACATATAATAGATTAAATCAACTAAGTGTACGATTTAATTAAGATTAGTGACATTCATTATGCATTAACAATTTTTATAACTTTAATCATGCTAGACAAAAACAACTTCATCTGACTAGTGTATTCAATTCATCAAGTATTTATATCTATATATAAAAATGTAAATACACTAGAATACATTGTAAATACTTTTATAAAAAAAAATCCTCTTTTATTGACCAAGATGGCCGGCCCCCTAGGGTACAACCCACCCCATTGACTTTGTTATTTTATTTCACAAACCATGCACCATCGACATCATCACCTCCATCTTTTTACACCTTGCTTATCTAAACTTGCACACGACCTTCAAATGTCTACATCAACTTCAAGACTTTTTCCTCTATAAATAGTGGATCAATCTTTCATTCACTTCCACACTTGCAACTAGAAAAACTCTCCCTCCTTTGCTGTCACACCCTGCTACCCTGGTTGGCAGCGAGGCGTGACGAGTGCGGAAGCGTAACCATAATCATAACGAACGACCACTATATAGACATTTTCAGAAATACATCGATTTAACTTTAAGATAAGGAAGGTTTTACAAACCAACATGAAATGTAAATAGTTTGCAAAATACAGATATTTAAATACATAATTTATATTATCATGAATGATGCAAACAAATCTCCGAGTTTGAAAATGATGTGACTCCAAAATGAACGGAAGCCTTGGAATGCTTCCGATGAATGTGCATGTCTTAATCACCTGAAATACATGCTAAAACACATCAACAAATTGTTGGTGAGCTCATAGGTTTACGCGAAAAGACCAATTGTATGGACATTATCAGATGAGTTGAATTTATAAAGCATAAATTCGATGTATGTATTACATAAACCATCATGCAACCGAATCTTAATTAAATGAGTTTGTCATGTGCAGTATTCCTGACTGTAATACCGTGTGTTAAATATATATGCATTCCACTGTCAGCCGGTTAAGACTAACCCGAATGAGGGACATGACTCCCGATAGATCTATCCATAATATATTCGCGCTTACAAATAAATGTGATTAACGGTTCATGATATGAGGGCTGATGGATCCACATGTGTAATACATATAAGAAATATATAGTTTTGATGTCCATATGAAAATAGTGCATGTATTTCCACCCCAATAGATAGTGAAAATAGGGGCTATGAAGATTCACCATAAGTTGATGGCAAAATGAGCGTAAAGACGACGATTTTGCGTTGTTGATGAGTGACAACACCGGACGCGTTTAAACGAGTCCTAAATGAAATGAGGGACTTAATAACTCCCATATATATGATAATATGTATGTATAAAGGTTTTTATGTTTTAAATCACCCAACTTTACAAGTTTATAAATAAAACCCACTTAAAACGTCAAGTTTATATATATATATATATATATATATATATATATATATATATATATATATATATATATATATATATATATATATATATATATATATATATAGTTTTCCAGCTTTTTAATGGTTTTTCGGCCTACTTTGAGGCTGTTTTCGACCAAGCTCCAAAACGATTTGATCTTTGGTTTTCATAGACATAAAACTAATATATACAAAGAATTTTTAAAGTTAAGAACGACCATTTTTCGAGGTGTTTAGGTTGGGAAAAAAGCTCGTTAAAAACCTATGTTGGCCATTTTTGAGCTGTCAAACTTTCGGGTTCCCAAATAATATTTGGGGTTTCTAAACTCCATATTAAATTAGGAAACCTATAGATTTTTAGTTAAGACATGGATCTAACATTTGAGACAAGAATCAGCTCATTTCGTCAAGTTTTGAATTAGTTATGATTTTTCAAAGCCGATGTAATATTTCTGCCGAAAATCCGGATTTCATAACCTTGAAACAACTTGTGATCTTTGTTGTTTATTCAAAAACCACATGTATAAAAGGTTATAAAACACCTTTATATAACTTGTTTTCATAGTTTTTATACTTACATAATGTGTTTATATATTTATAAACACATTTAAAGAAACAAACTTTAAAACAAAACTAGTGATTTATAAACTTGAGTTTTTATGAAACTTGTTGTTGTTGGTGATTATATATATTATGCAAGACTTACTTTGATGAAGTATAAGAATGAAAATGAGTAGGAGACTTGATCTTGCACTTAGTTGCACAAAAGTTTCTTTAAAAACTTGAAGAAATAAAAAGTTGCAACTTTGGTTTGAGAGGCTTCTATTTGGCCGATTTTTTTGAGAGTGTTGAGAGGGGATTTTGATCTTTCAAGGTGTGAATGAAATGAGGAGATGAGTCCTCTATTTATAGAAGAGGATTTGGTCTTGCAAATGATGAAAGAAAAAGTGATGTTTAATACTTTACCAACATGTTGGAAAAGTAGAAAAATTGTTGAATTATTTTCAATATTTATAATGAAAGTCAAAGGGGACACAAAAGTGTGTTCCCCTTTTGTGTTGGCCGATTTTTATGGCTTAAAAATGGTGTATTTTGGTTTTTATTTCTTGTATAAAAGTATTTCAATGTATTCCTTTTGTATTTTCCTTTTTATATAATTTATAAATACTTATAAATGCATTAGATTAATGAATTGTTTTAGTCTTGCATAATTAATGTTAAGTAAGTGTATTAATGCATGATTAGTGTCACTAATCATAATTTAATTATGTACTTAGTTGAATTAATCCATCATATCGCAAATCGATCGGATTAATTAATTTTCCGATTAATCGCACCGATGAAATTGTTTCTAATTGGGTTGAATTTCCTTATGAACTTTGTTAATCACCTTGATTATACGCTAATGACCACCGATTAGGTTATAAATTGCTAATAAATACTGATTAGGTCATAGCTGATAATCTTGTAAGGTCACCTACCTACGGATCTGATCTTGACGTGACACCTTCCAACGAGTGCGGAATCTTCTCTAGCGGTCTAACGGATCGATCACACACAAAACCCGGAGACGAACACAATGATAGCCGATACGAAAAATGCGCGACACGTGTATTTCTTTGAAAGGACTCTCTGAAATCTCACAAGTTCGTACGTGCACTATACGAGCTCTGAATGCTAATATCTGCAAAAGTCATTTAATCAAACGGATTAACTCTTAATTATAGAGGTTAAGTGCAAACTTAGCTTAAACAAGTTCGTTTACGCCCAAGCCCACGAACTTGTCCACTACTTATTCGAACTTAGCTTCAGTAAGTTCAAACCCTAGCCTTGAACTTGTTCTTGAACTTATCTTTGAACTTGTACCTGAACTTGTCTTTGAACTGATGTTTGAACTTATCTATGAACTTATGTTTGAACTTATCTTTGAACTTAAGTAAACATCAAACACAAACAAGATCAAACATATATAACTTGTATTAGCAAAGCCTAATCTATTACAAAAGACTATCTATACTTAGACAGCTATCGTCACACAGGGTGCACTAACAGACTCCCCCTTGATGATAACTTCTATTTAGATGTTCAACTAATCCATAGAAGTAGGCTGATTCAAAATACTTCCTGCATACAATCCCTGTTCTACACAAACCTTCACAACTTTCTGGTAGTTCTTCCCTTTAGATCTCCAACCTTCATGAAAATAGATTGGTTGCTCATGAAGTTTCAGCATGTCTCCCTGAGAAAGGTTTACAAGGTGCAGAGGGTCATACACTTTTAAAATAACTCTTTTGCCTTAATCTTCCATAACTGTCTCGGGTGTTTCATTATCAACGAATCACCACTTCATATTCGTCAGAACATCATGTGTCATTGACTTTAATGGAACCCTCCTTAGGCATCGAACCGATTTGTAAACATCTTCATCCAAGGCTTTCCGGTCAATGGATCTATTCTTGACTCATCCATGACTCTTTTTCCTTCCCTTGGCTTAATTTTATCAAACCCTCCAGACCGACCTTCTTTTCGGATAATTCTAGCTATCACTTCTGCATACTGGTCGTCTCCTAGGTTGATCAGATTCTTCCATGCCAGTTCCTTCACTTCACAGTTAGGAAGTGTATTGAAGACTTTAAGTTTTCTCTTCAGATACTGGAGCCCATCTCTTCTTTTAAAACACAAAAAGCTGTAATTCTCTGTCGAAAAACCAACTAATAATGCCTCAAGATAGTTTTCATGGGCTTGGCAATCTTATTTTCTCTTTCGCAGCTAACTCAGTCTTCTTCTCCTCTTTCTTGAACCAAAGTTGTCTCTTTTCTTCATTGGTTAACTCCTTATCAGTTTCTTGAGTTGCATCATCATCCGATTCATCATTTATCGTCGACTTTAGAACGTCTAGATCTGTCGGATTCTGGTATGTATTTATGTATTGCTCTGTGACTATTTGACCCTAGATGACGATCTCATCAGCTTCCTCTTCTTCATCTGCTAACACTTCATCATCTGGGCTCCAATCCGGAACATTTTTCGGGACAAACTCTCCTTCTTCGAGTTCTTCCGGATCATCTTTAAAAAAAAGTTCATCTCATCATCATCATCAATATCGGCTAAGGCTCCAATCATTTCTCGTTCGACTAATTCTGATGCTTCAGAAGCCTTGCCTTTATCCTGATCTCCTCATGAACCAGAAGTTCCAGGCTCCCCCTGAATCTCAACTTGCTTAGCAGTCTCACGTGGAAGATCTACTAGCTCACTGTCACGTTGCATCTCTAGGTCACCTTCTTCATCTTCATCTCTTCTCTGAACTCCCCTTAGCTCATCTCCTCTGCAACTGCTCTCCCCTGAGCTTGTAGATCTTCCATTATTTGCTCAACCAGGGTCTGCAGAGTCAGAATTTGAGACTGATGAACTGACATCACTTCTTGTTGAGCAGCCACTTTTGTTTGCAATTGAGCATTTTCCTCTTCCAGTCTTGAGTTATGTTGCTGCAACTCGTTTACGGCTTGTGATAGCTGGAATATTTGGACTGTGTGGAAGTCTACTTTGGTTTTCAACTCTGTGAATTGCTGATTTTCAAAAAATGTAGTGGAAGTGGATGGAGTCGAAGTGGATGTGGATGGAGCGGTGGTAGCGGCAAATGGAACATTAGTTGAAGTAGATGGAGCTCCCTGATGAATGCGTTTTCGTTTCGCCCTTTGTTGTGTGGCAATCACTGCCTCTTCTTCTAAGATGAAGTCTGCATCTCCTTCATCTTCATCATGGAGTGTCGGACGAGTCATCTTCCTTCTGCTCACAACAACTCTGGAGCCATATCTTTCAAATGAAATTGCTGGATTAACAGCTTCAGCCTCCTCCTCGTCTGAGCTAGAGTCTGATTCAGATTCAGAAGCGGTCTCTACCTGACCTTCGGCTTCTTCATGACTCGCTGTGCCTTCAGTTTCGGCTACTGGAGGCTGATATTCATCAATTTCTCTAAAGATGTCATCCATGCCGGTTGGGGGGGGGGTCCAAAATCTCTTGAATAAGCTGTTCTGCCATGTTCTCTTGTGCTGCGGCTCCTTGCTCAAATATTTCCAGCAAGGTTTGTTCCCTCTAATCAGGCTGTGGAGCCTATGTTGATGGCCCAGCAGCCTCTTCAGTTATCCTTGAAAGTGGAATTGATCTAGCAACGGGAGCTCGGCGAGCCGGTGCTTGTTGTGGTGGAGGTTGTTGCGGTTGAGGTTGTTGTTGAGGTGTATCACCTATCCAATTATCGCCTTCAGGGGCAACAAAATCCAGATATATAATAGCACCAAAGAGTGGAGCCACCTATGGCCTTATTTGCTCAGTCCATCGCGCATTATGGGACTCGCAATCATTGAATATTCTCTTATCAATGATTGCCACTCCAGTTTGTTCGGACAAGGTTGGTAGGTCTGGCAGGATGTGGCGGATGATCATCATGATGAAGCGCGGATACATAAGAAATCTTTCTCGGGTGGGAGCAGAGATTTGATGTACAAACTCCCCGAAGAACATTTCTGAAAAGCTGAACTATTTGTTGTAGACGAGTGAGATCATTGCTGACTGTAGCTTGGACACCATTGTGTCGAAACCCACCTTCTTAGGAGCAAAACAAACCATGATCACATGGACCAGATATCTCCATTGTCCAATGAGGCCTCTTTTAACATATGAAGCCTGGGTTATATCTTGTGCATAACCCATTCTGAGGAAGGCCGCTTGCCTTATTGGTGCAGTAAAATCAATTGGACCATTTTCCTGATCAACTGTCCCCAGTTGCAGAATCGCTCGAAGATGATCAGCTGAAATGCAATCGGACGACCGCCTACTCGCGTGCGTAGAACCGTAGGGGTAACTGTGCAATTGACTTGCACATGTTGCCAAAACTGTCGAACGTACGGAAGGATAATTGACTGATTGTGTGTTAGAGCGTATGCTACCCTTGATTGGGACAAGAACTCAATCATTTTCCGGTACGGCTGAGCCTCCGGCAGCTGAAGATCTACAACCATCACCATGTTATGCTTATTGAAAAAAGCCTGATCGCCCATATCTGCACACAATTTATATACACAAACTTTTAGAAATTGATATTGAAAAATTTAAGTTATTCGAACTTGTATAAATTCGAACTTAGTTAAGTTCGAATTTAACACTTTCGAACTTACTTAAATTCAAGACTATAACACATTCAAACTTAATTAAGTTCGAACAGTCCTTTGACCTTCGAACTTACTTATGTTCGAGAAACCTTATTCGAACATGTCTATCTTCGAACTTATAGATATTTCAACAAGTTCGACATTCTGACAAGTTCGAACCTGAAGAACAAGTTCGAATGATGATGAACAAGTTCGAATTCGGACAGTTTAAACTTGAAAACCATGATTTTAACCATTTTAGACTTAATTAACTGTCGAATCTAGTCTCAATGGGTTCTAATTAGGTTTATGCATCATTAATTTTAAGTTGTTGCTCTTAAAACTTGTGATTTAAGGCACCTAGTTCTAAATGACACAAAAACTCAACATTTGTCGATTTTAACCACTAAAAAGTCCTAATCGTACACTTACTTAGTTATTGTTGGTTCAATACACCTAAGTGTGCAGATAGATTCGAGAAACAGTGGAAAAACTTCGAGAAACAGGTAGCAAATTCGAATTTCGATAAGTTCGTGGGTAAGTTCGAGATCGCAGGAGGTAAGTTCGAGAGGCTAAGTTCGAGGGTAAGTGAATTGAATGAAGCACTGTTGACCTATTTATCTCCAACTACCTTCGAACTTAGGTTAAGTTCGAACTTACAACAAGTTCGAATATAACTTCGTACTTGGCTGTTGTTCGAACTTAATTGAAAATTTTGAAAATTCTTGAATAAAATCCAACTTTTTCACTTAACGAAAGTTTTTCAACTTTGCAAAACATTCACACTAAGCAACAAAAATCATCACGCGATATTGTTTCTTTAACTAAAAATGCATCCTAGTAAATTTGACATTTTTCCTATTTATTAAAAGTTAAGAAATAATAAAATAATACTAATTGAATTATATTATATTAACTCAAAAATACTTTAAAGATAAAAATATACTAACAAAATATTTTTGCGAGATAGTCAAAGAAGGTTCAATCAGATAGCGGTGTCAAACGCACTTTTAGTATTTCACTTTCACACTTAGGAATTTTTAATCCTTTGATTGTTTGTCGTGATATACATTCCAAGTCGATTGTCGGTATGTTTTTCCCTTTAAACATTTAACACTTTGGAAATTCCTTTGGCCCTTTTAATTATCAAGAAACTACCTTACGTGTCCCATACTTAGACATACTTCTATGATCAAGGCAGACACACAATGATTATGACTTTTTGGTATTGCAAATTTTATTTAAATGGCAAACGTTGGACACAGTTCTGTATTTACATACAACAGAGTGTCTTAGTTTGTCTTAGAGTTCCTCTTATGTTAGCAAGACAGCGATGACAGGTCTGTACTCACGTACAATAAAGCGACTTATCTTGCTAGTTTAAGTCAAAACAGCGGTGACAGGTCTATACTCATGTACAACAAAGCGACTTGTTTTGACTTCCCTTTTCTTTACAAAACCTTTTCTTTCTTTATTTAAGATGTATTTTGATGTTGCTATACATCCCCCAGATAAATTTGCATACCTCATTCATAATCATTGTCTGTATGTCTCTAACATAGAAATTAAGACCTTTTGGTCATACATCCAAGTTAGTTACAAATATGAAATTTTCTTGATTATTTTAATAGCCGTTAGGATTTCCTTAATGTATTATGCCTACCAACATATCAGACAAGAATATGTATATCACTTAGATTTTAAGGTACATTATGTGTGAAAGCTTAACACTTAGAGTTTGTTAGACTGTGCTAATTTTCGTCACTTTGAACCTATGACTCTAAGACTTCTCTCATTTTTTGATATTCTCTTTTTTTTTATATTTTTGCGGTTTTCTCTCTTTTTTCTTTTGTTTTTCATTTTTCAGTAAAATACACTAAGAAACAAAACTAATAAGTTACTACTAAAAAGAAAGAAAAACTACTAAGGTCAAGTTACTCTGGATTACGCATGCCAGGATACGAGCCTCCCTCCAAGGATCTGACAACCTCCAGTTGTTGATTTCCGGTTCAAGCTATATCCACCATAGTCAGAGTTCGTGTACGCCTCCAATTCCAGATCTCCATCAGCATGATACCAAAGTCCCATCTTCGGTTTCGACTTCAGGTATCCTCAGAATTCGCTTCACGGCTTTCCTATGCATCTCCTTTGGATTTGCTAGAAACCTTGCACAAATACACACAGCAAACATGATGTCAGGTCTAGAAGCAGTCAAATACATAAGTGACCCGATCATGGCCCGATATAAAGTCGAATCCACATCAGTATCACTATCTGTACCCGGTCCGAGATTATGATTCACTTGAATCAGAGTACTAAAGTGTGCAGTCAGCTTTGTTCCTTCCATCCCGGAGCGCTCCAAAATGTCGTAGACATACTTCGTCTAATGAATAAACATTTCTTCTTTCCTTTGTTCAACTTACAAACCAAGAAAGAACTTCAGCTCTCCCATAACACTCATCTCAAACTTCGACTTCATAACCTTTTCAAAATCTTTGCACATCTGCTCGTTTGAGAAACCGAAAATGATGTCGTCCACGTACACTTGTACTAAGATAAAATCTTCGCCTTTCCTTTTCACGAATAGTGTACTATTAATTCTCCCTCTTTCAAACCCATTGTCTAAAAGATGAGTTGACAGTGTCTCATACCAAGCACTAGGTGCCTGATGCAATCCATACAGAGGCTTATCAAGTCGATATACTCTGTCGGGATACTTTGGATCAGTAAACCCTGGCGGTTGTTCGACATACACCAATTCCTTCACCTTGCCGTACATGAACGCACTCTTGACATCGAGTTGATATACCTTAAACCCTTTGAAGGACGCGAAAGCCAGGAATAAACGAATCGCCTCAAGCCTCGCCACTGGTGCAAACACTTCGTTATAATCTATTCCTTCTTCCTGGTTGAACCCTTTTACTACTAGTCTTGCCTTGTTGCGAGTAACTATACCCCGATCATCCCTTTTGCATTTAAAGACCCATTTGGTCCCTATAGAAACTTCTCCTCGAAGTAACGGCACTAACTCCCATACTTCAAGTTTCCTGAACTGTGATAGTTCTTCTTGCATGGCTTCAACCCAAGAATTGTCTTTCAGTGCCATTTGCTCGTTTTTCGGCTCTACTTGTGAGATAAAACACGAGTATAAACATGTGTGCAACACCTCGGAGTCTTTGATAATCGATAACAGTACCATGTTATTATTCACACTACTCCTAGTTCTCACACCGGAATTTGGATTCCCTATGATACTCTCAATTGGATGATCCTTGTTTATCCTCGATGCCTCAATCTCATCAACCTAAAGATTATCTCCCAAGTTTGATCCTATTTTACCTAACGGAGGTATGACTTCAGATGGTATATTCTCTTCCTTATAATCACTGTCCTCGGAGTTAGAATTATTCGTCTGATTCTCATTTATAGGTAATTCAGGTTCATTTTCTATTGGAGACCCATCTTCTATCATTGTAGGCTCAGATGATGATGGAATGCTTGATTTTGGAAAACCTCGGTACTCGTCATTAAGGTTTAATGATGAGAAATCATTTTCCATTGTACCTGCATTTCCACTAAACAGTATGTTAAATGATTCAAACAAAGAGTCATAATCAAATAACCATTCAGGACCAGTTTGGGGTTCATGTGAATAACTTGTTACGTCAATGTTAAACACAATCTCAACCGTACCATTTGTTTTGTTAAAAACCCTTTTGTTTGGTGAATTAGGAACATAACCTAGGAAGTATCCTTCATCAGCCTTTTCACCAAACTTAGGTTGATGTTTTGTTTTCAGTAAAGTACACGGTACCCCAAACGGTTCAAAGCCAGTTAAATTTGATGGTCTTTTTTTCAGAACTTCATAACATGTTTTATTCAGTGATTTGACAGTAAGGACCCGGTTTAAAACATGACAAGCGGTATTCACTGCATCCCCCAAAAACATGGTAGGAAGCTTTGAATACGAGAGCATGGTCCTTGCTGCCTTAATCAAAGTCCTGTTCTTACGTTATCACTCCTGATATGTTTTACCCTTGTCATGTATGAGTTCTCGACTTGATCTAAGAACCCAATCAACTTTCCAGCTGTTTCGTCCTTTGTACCTAAAAAGAAAACCCAAGAGAAACGTGAGTAATCATCAGTAATAACTAAATAATACCAACTACGACCTATGCTCCTTTTGTTGATTGGACCGAAGAGATCCATATGCAGCAAATCGAAGGTGGAAGCGATCGAGTTCTGAGTCTTTGACTTGTGTGACTTCTTATGTTGTTTTCCCTTCTTGCATGGAACACACTTGTCATCGAATTGAAAACTCTTCATTAGAACACCTTGCACCAAACCATGTTTAGTAATGTAGTTCATTTTCCTTAGGTGCAAGTGTGCCATGCGTCTGTGCCATAGAATAGATTCGGATTCTGAAGCTTTGGATAGTAGACAAATTGTTCCCATCGAAGATTCAGATACATTCATATCCATCATGTACAGATCATTCTTCCTTGGGGCTCTCATCATGATCCACACTTCAGGAATTTTGAATCCCGGCTTCAGCACTAACGCTTCAGTTTCAGTAAACATAACTTAATGCTTCTTATCACAGATCTGAGATACACTAATGAGATTGTGATCAAGTTTATCGACATGGTAAACTTGATCAAGTCTGATTGTCCCATTAGTGACCACTCCTGTTCCAGTGATATGACCTCCCTTGTTCCCAGCGAATGATACAAATCCCTTGTTCCCTCCCTTGAAGTCTGTGAGTAGACTCCTTTCCCCAGTCATGTGATGAGAGGAACCACTGTCGACGAACCATTTGTTGTTTAGACCTGTAGTTAGCTCCTGCACATGAAGGAAGACAAGTTATTTATCACGAGGAACTCAAGCCATGACTGACTTGGTAATACCATTCTCATCCACATACGTGAACTCCTTCAAATACCCATCTCTCTTTTCAGGTGACTTGGGTTTTTGATTGAGAACCTGTTGTAGTGCTGAGTGATTAAGATTCACTCGTGGCCTTTGGGCTGTCATTTGTGGTTGAGCGCTAGAATAGTTTCTATTATAATACATTTCATTTTGATATCCCTGGGCTCTACCTGGTGTCTGTTGTCTTTGAGGAGTATGTGACCTAACTGGAGTGTAAGTCCTTCTAGGGGTTGTACTCCTATATCCTTGTTGTGGTCCTGACCTAGACTGACTAGGAACTCTATTCGGAGAATTAGTCCTAATCACTTATTGCTGTCTGACCGACACCGGTATTTTTTTAACAGTTATCCTAGGTGTTGCATTCACATTCTTCTCAGTATGTTGAGGACTACTTGTGCTAGCAATACTAGGTACTGGTCTTGGTTGTTCTTGTTTTCCTACAGTAGGTCTAGACTCTTGTTTAGAGGGTGTAGACTCCACTTTCTTATAAAGACAGCTAGACGCAACATGTCCTTTCTCATGACATCTAAAGCATGACATCTTATCAATAGGCTTCTTATAAGTACCCTTTGATTTAGGTGTCTCACAAGTGTCATTTTCTTTTGATTCAACTACAGTGATCACTTCCTCTTGTTGATTATCAACAACAGGTTTGGCTTCTCCTAGTATAGTGTCACTAGTAGACTGCACAAACTTGACTTCCTTAATCTTAGAGGTAGTGGTAGAAACCTTAGTTGAATTATCCTTTCCAGATTCAGTTACTGTTGCTACCTCTGATTCAACCGGTTCAGTGGTTTTATACTGAGGTTGAGGCACGTAGTTATTGTTGAACGGTGGAGGACTCTCTTGATAACCTAGGCCTACTGGCTTCTTAGACTGCCGTTGAGCTTCTAAGATCTTTCCTAGGTTTAGAGACGAGTTCCTAAACTTTTCAAGCTTGCTATTTGCCTCAGCAACTTTAACCCTAGATTCGGCTAGCTCTACATCTTTAAGAGTGAGTTCTTTGGTTAAAGCCTCAACATGCTCATACATTAGTTCTATACTGACACATTGTTCACTTAACTTGTCTTTTAGAACTATCACGTCCGCTTTCAGCTTATTACTTAAATCTTCCTTAATATCTAAAAGACTAGTGTTATCTGATTTTAGTGATTGAACTTGAGCTGTTATTGTGTTATGTGTCTCTAGAACTAGATTTAATCTATCATTTAAGGTAGCACATGAAACACATAAATTATGGAATGTAGAAAAGTTTAGAGTTACCTTTTTGCGGTCCGACTCCACATTCGCCATTTGAGCTGCAAACTGTAGAATGGTTTGCTCCTCTGACTTTTCCACCAACAAAGGACTTGAATCTGTCTGCTGGGTGTCCTCTGCTTCCTCTTCAGCTCTATCATCCCCAGTCTCAGTTACTTCTGCCATAAATGCTCTGGCATTCGACTCCGGATGAGTACTCCAATCATACGTTCCATCAAGCTGTCTGTTGGATGATACATTGGTTAACAGTCCAGCGATGGCTGCTTGATTCCCAGAACCACTAGATTGATATCTCCCTTGGTTCTGATTCTGATAGTTCTCTACTTTTGGTCTCTGACACTCTCTTGCAAAGTGTCCCAATCCTTGGCAATTGTAACACTTTACCTTTGACTTGTCAAAACCAACCTTGTTGTTGCTTACGTTCAAATTTCTTCCTGTCCTCTTCATGAACCTCTTGACCCTTTGAGTCACCATGGCCAGTTGCCATTGTGGGTCCATCTCATCCAAGTCATCAGGATCTACTTGATTGCAGTCTTCCTCCCACAACGCTGGATCGTTTATTTTCCCTTGAACGCAATTGTCGTATGCTGCGACAAATGAAGCTAGAAGATTTAGATGATCTTCAGCTGATTTTGCGCTCATCGACATCTTTGTATATCCTTGAGACGTAGACGCTGAATGATTTGGTTTTTCTTCTGGTTTGGAAAACCCTAAGAATGCCCTGCTACTAGACTCCTCTGTCTCAACTGGAGTGGATTCACTAGCGATTGACGGTTTTGATTTTCCAAAATACGTCTCTGGATCTTGAACCTGATCAAATTCTCGTTCCTTCTTCTGTAATTTGAAGTTATATGACCTCAGCGTTCCATTCACCCCTTCAAGATTAAGAGTCTAAAACTTCTCTTCATCATGCTTTATTAGAGCCATGTACATCTCCCACTTTGCCCTTAAAGAATCCAGAAGTTTTTCTATCTTCTCAGTCTCTTGATACTCGACACTATGATTGTCAAGTTCAGTGAGCAGGTGATAGAATCTAGTGATAGTCTCATATAGCGTCTAATTCTTCAGTGATTTGAAGATGGCAAATTGCTGCTTCAGCATCTTAGTTCTTCCCTTGCATACCCTGGCATTTCCCTCACATCTCTTCTCCAGAGCATCCCATAGCTCTTTAGAAGTCCTATGATTCCTTAATGTGTGTAGGATTTCTTAAGGTAACGCCATTCTGATAATTGAGAATGCTCGGTTCTCGACCTCATAGATTTTCTTGTCGTCATCCTTCATATTCTGATACGTCAAGACTCTTTGATGGCCTTCAAGAGCTTGCGTAGGAGGAACATATCCCTCATCGATCCATATCCACATACGCATGTCATTGAATTGTGAAAAGTCAGCAAACCTATCCTTCCACCAATAATAATCTTCTAGTTTCATCAGCTTTGGCGGAGAATTTGCTTTGCCGACCTCATGGTCCATTTCCAGGAATTTTTGCAGACTCGACATTCTTTCTAAACCTTTTGTTTTCGGGCTTAAACAATTTAATTTAAAAATTAATTTAAAATAAATCCTTCGAACTTATGTAAGTTCGAATTAATTTAAATTTAAATTCGTTTTGTAAATTAAATTTGAATTGGCTTAAGTTCGAAGTCAACAAGTTCGAATGAGTGTAAGTTCGAGAAAACCCTAGAAATTCTGACAAGTTCGAACTTCAGGTAAGTTCGAAGAAACCCAAATTTTCAGACAACTTCGAATCTGACAAGTTCGACTCTGACAACTTCAAAACCTAGTTAAATTCGAATGAAGCCCTAAAATAACTTTGAGAGGAGTGTATTCTGACAATTTCGAAGAACCCTAATACCCCCT
Source organism: Centrapalus pauciflorus (assembly GCA_020465985.1). Lineage (NCBI taxonomy): Eukaryota > Viridiplantae > Streptophyta > Magnoliopsida > Asterales > Asteraceae > Centrapalus > Centrapalus pauciflorus. The sequence goes on along the minus strand of JAANYP010001941.1, from coordinate 13,278 downwards.
TAAGTTCGAGTGCCGTAAGTTCGAGAAACGGCCAAAAATTTGAGATTTTCAACATTTCAGATTAAACCAATGTTTTTAAGATTAAAAACACTGATCTCGACTGAAAAATTGAACTAATGTGAATTTATCCCCTTTACCTTGCCTATAGAACTCAGAAAAACTTAGAAAACAGTGATTTTTCTGGTAAAAACGTCAAGAAACCAAGAATATTCGTATGAACACGAAGAACGCGACGAATACTCGAATGACTCTGATACCACTTGTAAGGTTACCTACCTACGGATCTGATCTTGACGTGACATCTTCCAACGAGTGCGGAATCCTCGTTAGCGGTTTAACGGATCTATCACACACGAAACCTGGAGACGAACACAATGATAGCCGATATGACGAACGACCCGACACATGTATTTCTCCGAAACGACTCTCTGAAATCTCACAAGTTCGTACGTGCACTATATGAGCTCAGAATGCTAATTTCTGCAAAAGTCATTTAATCAAACGGATTAACTCTTAATTATAGCGGTTAAGTTCTAACTTAGCTTAAACAAGTTCGTTTAGGTCCAAGCCCACGAACTTGTCCACTACTTATTCTAACTTAGCTTCAATAAGTTCAAACCCTAGCCTTGAACTTTTTCTTGAACTTATCTTTCTACTTGTTCTTGAACTTGTCTTTGAACTTATGTTTTAATTTATCTTTGAACTTATGTTTGAACTTATGTTTGAACTTAAGTAAACATCAAACACAAACAAGATCAAACATATATAACTTGTATTAGCAAAGCCTGATCTATTACAAAAGATTATCTATACTTAGACAGCTATCGTCACACAGGGTGCACTAACAAACCTGGTTTGGTGCCGGATGTTATAGTCTCCCCCTGTTAAGGGAATTTCGTCACGAAATTTTATCTTGTTTCTCAGGGGTCTTGTTACTTAAGAATAGGTGATGGTATCTTTGCTTAAACTGTCCTTTGCATGCCTAAGTGAATTCTGGTCCATGTCTAGATTTCCATCTGACCTTAAGGATGGATATACGACTGTGCTTCAATCCTTTGACCTTACGGTCCATGATTTCTACGGGCTCTTTGATGAAGCGAAGTTTATCAGTTAGCTGAATCTCTTCCAGGGGGGGGAGGGGGGTAAACAAGTGTTTCATCTAGAATACACTTCTTCAGATTTGATACGTGGAAGGTATTGTGCACGCTGTTGAGCTCTGGTGGTAGCTCTAGACGAAAAGCTACTAGTCCAATTCTTTTTAAGACCTTGAATTGTCCAATGTAACGACGATTCAGTTATCCTTGTTTTCCCAAATTGTATCACGCCCTTCCATGGCGAGACTTTTCTGACAATCACGGGCAACTGTTCGTCGGTTCCGTATCTATACTATCTTTTTGGTAGTTTCGTGAATGATCTTAGGGCTGGTGATTTGGCTATCCCCTACTTCTGCTCAACAAATCGGCGATCAACACTTTCGCCCGTAGAGTGCCTCAAACGGAGCAGCTTTAATGCTCGAGTGATAGCTATTGTTGTACGATAGTTCCACTAAGGGAAAATGATTATCTCAACACTTCCCAAAATCCATCACACAGGCTCTTAACGTATGTTCTAGGGTTTGGATCGTTCTTTCATTCTGACCATCGGTCTGAGGGTGATATGTTGTACTCATGTCCAAGTTTGTACCCAAAGCTTGCTGTAACGATTGCAAAAAATCTAGATGTAAATCTGCTATCCGTATCCAAAATGATTGAAATAGGCACTCCGTGTCCGGAGACGACTTCCTTGAGGTACGTTTGGACTTGCTTATTTATCCTGTTGTTCTCCTTGATTGGTAGGAATGTGCGGATTTTGTTAGGCGGTAGACTATTACCCAAGTGGTTTAGATGTTTTGTCTTAACTTTGGAGCATGTTAGGAATTTGCTAACATATGTGGCAATGTTAGCGTTCATGTTAGGCAACCAGTATAGCTCCTTGAGGTCATGATACGTTTTATCAGATCCGGGGTGAATGAGATATCTTGATTTGTGTCCTTCATCCATAACCAGCTTTCTTACTCCACCAAAATAGGGTAACCAGACTCTATCTATGAAGTATCGATTTCCATTAGCCCTTATCTCAATTTACTTATCCAATCCTTGTAGGGCTTCATTTTTCATATTTTCCTCCTTAACAACTTCTACTTGTGCATCATGAACTAAGGAAGGAAGGTTTGGTTGATTGGTCATAACTAGGGCTCGTACTCTTAACGGCTTAGCTCATTTCCTTCGGCTCTGAGCGTCTGGCAACCACATTAGCTTTCCCCGGGTGATAACGAATTTCACAGTTGTAATCACTTAATAGCTCTATCCAACGACTCTACCTCATATTCAACACTTTCTGGTTCAAGATGTGTTGGAGGCTCTTATGGTCCGTGAATACAGTCTACTTCGTACCGTACAACTAATGTCTCCAAGTCTTAAGGATAAAGACTACTACTCCCAGATCTAAATCATGCATTGTGTAATTCACCTCGTGAACCTTAAGTTATCATGAAGCATAAGCTATGACCTTATCTTTCTACATCAACCCATTGTGTGAAGCGTCACAGTAATCTACAATTTCTCGCTTCTCTCGCGCTGCACGATTTGTGTTTTAATAACTGAAATGATGTCTCCTTATCCTCGCCCCAATCATACTTAATGTCTTTTCGGGTCACTTTTGTTAGAGATCCGGTGATCTTTGAGAAATTTTTGATAATTGCCTATAATAAGCGGCAAGTCTTAAGGACTGACGTATCTCTATGGGGGTTCTAGGAGTTGACCAAGTCCTGATAGCCTCGATCTTTGCGGGGTCGACTTGAATCCCTTTACTATTGATCATGTTACCGAGGGATTTCACCTCTCTTAGCCAAAAGTCAAACTTAGAAAGCTTGTCATATAGTTGTTCTTTCTCCAACAACTCCAGAATCACTCTTAAATGTTGCTTGTGCTCCTCCTTGTTTCGTGAGTGGATTAAGATGTCATTCATGAAGACAATTACGAATTTGTCTAAATAAGGTTTGCACACCCGATTCATGAGATCCATGAAGACTGTTGGGGCATTGGTTAATCCAAATGGCATTACTAGGAATCTATAATGACCGTAACGGGATCTGAAGACTGTTTTCGGAATATATTCCTTGCGGACTCTAATCCGATGATAACCAGACCTCAGGTCCATCTTCGAATAGAAGCTAGATCCTCGGAGTTGGTTAAACAAGTCATCGATCCTTGGGAGTGGGTATCAGTTCTTTTAGGTTATTTAGCTCTCGGTAATCGATGCACATTCTGAAGGTTCCTTCCTTCTTCTTTACGAACACAACTAGAGCTCCCAAAAGTGAGGAACTCGGTTTGATAAACCTTATATCTAAGAGCTCCTGTAGCTGGTTGGACAACTTCGACATTACTGATGGGGCTAATCGGTATGGTGCTCGAGCCACTGGTGCAGCACCTGACACTAGGTCAATTTGGAATTCGGCTTGCCTCGACGGTGGGAGTCCAGGTTTGTGTTCTGAAAAAACCTTGGGGTAATCACAAATAATAGGAATATCTTCGAGCCGCTTCTCATTTGGCTCAACACTTCATTGTCCTAATGCTGGAGATGATGCTTACTTTGGTATTTCTTGCTTTGCCTTGGACAGTAAGGACCTTCTTGTTGGCTAAGGGTATGTGAACAGTCTTCTTGTTGCACACTATTTCCGCACGATTTTTCGATAGTCAATACATGCCTATGACCACGTCAAAACTCTCAAGTTTGATGGGCACCACGTCTATTTCAAAGAGTCGACCTACTACTTCTAAAGAGCATCCTCATATTATATTATTTGTTTTTAAGCATCTTACTGTCATCAACCTTAATAGCATAAGTGGCACTTAATGGTGTAAGAATGGAATTTATCTGCTTACTGAACTTAGTGCATATAAAGCTCCTATCAGCACCAGTATCAGATAGTATAAATGCATAAGTGTATCTAATGGGGTAAGAGGATGGGTTTGAAATTTCTTCGGCAGATAGTCGTACTACATATCCTCATGCACAGAGTTATAATTAAAACTTAATTTTTCCATGAAAAGTGCTTGATACCTAATCTTTATATATGATATGGTTGGTAATTTTCCAAAAAATTCTTCAAGCCTTACACACCTAAAGATACATCAGATAGTAAATCCTAGGGAAATACAATAAGATGGTAGAGGGGCACTAGGTATTAGATGCCTCCGGGGTTTCCTCGTGCTCTAGAGCGTTAAGTCGTTGGGTTAGTTCTGCATTGCGGGCTTCGCGCTCTGCTAGGCACTGTTACAATTCGTCGATTCCGTCTTGTTGAATCGCCTGGGTATTCTGGTTGGCCCAAGGTATATTGGTGGTTTGTATTGTCTCCTGCTTAATCCTTGTAAAGATCTCACCTACCTTCTGGTGGATTTGTCGAAATTGGAGGTCGTGTCTGGCGGCCCTCGCCACCAACAGAGGCACTCTTTGTTGCTTAGGTTCATGGGTAAGTGTCGGCACTTGAGAAGATGATGGTGTTCAAACGGGCTTGGGATCCCTTCCTCGTTTCTCCACTCTTGGAGAGTGTGAGGCATCCATCCCCATTGTTTTGCGTTTGCCCGTCGCTGCTGCGGCAGGCTTGGTTGATGGGCAGGTACCGGGATAGACTCCCGTTGTGCCAGTCACACCCTTTTCCTAGGGGTGAACTTCTTCAATGGTCCATTGGGATGACTTCTGAATAGGGTGTAGGATGGATCACGTGGTGGTGATGGTGGAGCAATTTGTGCTGCAGGGCCACAGTTGCCCTCCTCTTGTCCTGACGGGTCCTTTACCTCGTCATTGCTTGGGTCTGGGTGGGTCTCCGTCCATAGTACACCTTAGTGTCACCTTGGCTTCCTTATTCCATGGTGAGTATTCATCCTCGGAGTCAAAGAGGAAAACAACTGTATTGTTTGACATGCTTCTATGATCAGGGTCCATACATATGTTCACAGTTCTTGAAGAAAGTTTAGTTTTTGTAATAGTTATAGTCTAGGTACTAATGCAACCTAGTTCACTATGACTATGGCTCTGATACCAATCTGTCACACCCTGCTACCCCGGTTGGGAGCGAGGCGTGACGAGTGCGGAAGCGTAACCATAATCATAACGAACGACCACTATATAGACGTTTTTAGAAATACATCGATTTAACTTTAAAATAAGGAAGGTTTTATAAACCAACATGAAATGTAAATAGTTCGCAAAATACAGAGATTTAAATACATAATTTAGATTATCAAGAATGATGCAAATAAATCTCCGAGTTTGAAAATGACGCGACTCCAAAATGAACGGAAGCCTTGGAATGCTTCCGATGAATGTGCATGTCTTAATCACCTGAAAATACATGCTAAAATACGTCAACAAATTGTTGGTGAGCTCATAGGTTTATGCGAAAAGACTAATTGTATGGACATTATCAGATGAGTTGAATTTATAAAGCATAAATTCGATGTATGTATTACATAAATCATCATGCAACTGAAGCTTAATTAAATGAGTTTGCCCTGTGCAGTATTCCTGACTGTAATACCGTGTGTTAAATATATATGCATTCCACTGTTAGCTGGTTAAGACTAACCCGAATGGGGGACATGACTCCCGATAGATCTATCCGCAATATGTTCGCGCTTACAAATAAATGTAATTAACGGTTCATGATATGAGGGCTGATGGATCCACATGTGTAATACATATAAGAAATAAACAATTTTGATGTCCATATGAAAATAGTGCATGTATTTCTACCCCAATAGATAGTGAAAATAGGGGCTATGAATACTCACCGTAAGTTGATAGCAAAATGAGCGTAAAAACGACGGTTTTGCGTTGTTGATGAATGACGACACCGGACGCATTTAACCGAGTCCTAAGTTATATGAGGGACTTAATAACTCCCATATATACATACATATATATGATAGTATGTATGTATGAAGGTTTTTATGTTTTAAATCACCGAACTTTACAAGTTTATAAATAAAACCCACTTAAAACATTAACTTTATATATATATATATATATATATATATATATATATATATATATATATATATATATATTTCCAGCTTTATAAAGGTTTTTCGGCCTACTTTGAGGCTGTTTTCGACCAAGCTCCAAAAGCATTTGACCTTTGGTTTTCATAGACATAAAACTACTATATACAAAGAATTTTTAAAGTTAAAAACAGCCATTTTTCGAGCTGTTTAGGTTGAGGAAAAAGCTCGTTAAAAACCCTATGTTGGCCATTTTTGAGCTGTCAAACTTTCGGGTTCCCAAACAATATCTGGGGGTTCTAAACTCCATAATAAATTATGAAAACTTCTAGATTTTTAGTTAAGACTTATATTTCTTGTATAAAAGTATTTCAATGTATTCCTTGTGTATTTTCCTTTTTATGTAATTTATAAATACTTATAAATGCATTAGTTTAATGAATTGTTTTATCTTGCATAATTAATGTTAAGTAAGTGTATTAATGCATGATTAGTGTCACTAATCATAATTTAATTATGTACTTAGTTGAATTAATCCATCATATCGCAAATCGATCGGATTAATTAATTTGCCGATTTATCGCACCGTTGAAATTGTTTCTAATTGGGTTGAATTTCCTTATGAACTTTGTTAATCACCTTGATTAATTGCTAATGACCACCGATTAGGTTATAAATTGCTAATAAATATTAATTAGTTCATAGCTGCTAACCTGGTTTGGTGCCGGATGTTACATTTGCTCTCTCTAAATCCGGCCACACTCAACCACACACACCAAAAACTTCAATTTTATCATTTGTTCTTCAAGCATTTAAGAAACTTTTGTGTGCAACAAAGTCAAGATCATTTCCTTCTACACATTGCTTTCTTTCTTTCACCAAATTAAAAAAAAAACTATCCTATTTACTTCTTTTATATAAGTGAAATATATGTCTTGCATAATATAAAATCACCAACAACAAGTTGCATCAAAAGCTAAGTTCATAAACAAGTAGTTTTATTTTAAAGTTGTTACTACAAATGTGATTGTAAAAGTATGAACACACAATGTAGGCATAATTATTATGAAAACGAGGTTTATAAATGTGTTTTATAACCTTTTACACATGTGTTTTCTAAATAAACAACAAGAATTACAAGTTGTTGCAAGGTTGTGAAATTTAGATTTTTCGGCAGAAACATTACATCAACTTTGGAAAATCATAACTAATTCAAAACTTAACGAAATGAGTTGATTTTTTTCCAGAATTTAGATCTAAGTATTAAATAAGTACCTGGAAATTTTCATAATTTAATACAAAGGTTTGAACCCCTAAATACTGTTTGCGAACCGAAAAGTGTAACAGCTCATTTGTTGTCAACATATGAGTTTTAACGGACTAGTTCGCTAACCTAAACACCTCGAAAAATTACTGTTTTTATCTTGAAAAATTCCTTATATATAGAAGTTTCATGATGAAAAATATCAATGCCTAAATCATTTGGGACCCATGTTAAAAACAACCTTAAAGTAAGCCGAAAAACCTCGATAAATCCTTGAAATTCTTATAAATAACCTTGGATTTTTAAGTGGGTTTTATGGACATGTTATGTTGGATGATTAAATTTACAAACCATCATGCATACACATTATCATTTAGAGACCTTAATAAGTCCCTCATATCATTTAGGACTCGGTTAAGTCCGTCCAAACATCGTTTCAAGTCGACATCTTGATCATCACTTTCACTCTCACTACTACGGTGAGTTTTCATAGCGCCTATTTTTTACATGTTCTTATTATTTGAAGGTGAGAATACATGCTCAACTTTTTCTATGGACACAAGTACGTGAATCATTTTATGTATTACATAAGAATGTTACTTCACCACCGCCCTCAATCATGAACCGTTAATTACATCGTGATATGAATGTTATGGATAAATCTATTTGGGTTGATGCCCCCATTCGGGTTGGTCGCGCCAATTGTAAACAGATGTGTAATCATTTGAAAATTCTTGGTATTATGGTGTTGGATACCTCATAGGGCAATCTAAAGTTAAGTTTCGGGGTCATGAGACTTATTGTAATACTTAAGTTATTTGATTCGTTTATGTTTATAAACATAATGAAATCTTGTGCTTTCCATACGTTGTCTATATTTATCGTGTAAACCTATGAGCTCACCAACTTTATGTTGACGTATTTAGCATGTTATTCTCAGGACCATAAGGGCTACATTCCACATTCACGGCTAACGATCGAATTTTGCAAGCATTTGGAGTCACGGAGCATTTTCAAACATATATGGAGATTTATTTGCATAACTAGAATATTATTTATTTTTGTCATGTATTTTAATCTTCATTAGTTGTGAACTCTTTTATTTCTGTGATTGTAAAACATTATTTATAAGTTATGTAGTTATAAAATGTCCCATATAGTGGTCGTTCATTATGATTGTGACTTTGTTTCCGTGACGTCACGCCTCATTGCCAAGCGGGTATCGGGGTGTGACATTTTAAGCCACGTCACTACCACTATTATACTATATCTCACATTGGGTGCTGCAACCCCAATGATGTAGTTTGCTATGTCTGCCATCAGATTGGACATGGGAGCGATGCGTGTCCAAAGTGCGTTATTATATATGACAACTGTCTACAACTGGGACATACTTCTGAAGAATGCAACCGTCCCTTTAGTTTGGTTTATTCACGAGCTGATCATCGCCCACGTCTCCAACATCAACAAAGGGCATCACCCCAGACTAGTCTAACATGCATGGATTCTTCAAGCCAAAATACAAGAGCACCGACAACTAGACCACTTGCTTTCCAAATTTCAGCGGAACAAGAAAATGATACAGCTGATGTGGTAACGAGTATGTTATATGTTAACTATATGACAACTACATTATTGTTTTATTCAGGGGTCAATCGGTCCTTTGTTTCTCATGCATTTGCACAACACATAAGCACGCCTTTATCGAATATACCTGTCCCTTTAGACATAAAAACTGCCAGTAGTGTCTTTATGTCTGCTAATCATGTTTACCGCGACTACAAAATTGAGATCGACGACGCTGCTTTTCTTATTGACCTTATTCCGTTAGACTTCAAAGAGATCGACGTTATTATTGGTATAGATTGGCTGAGCAGTAATGGGATGTAAGAAGTTTGCAAGAAGCGTCTAATTCAAGTTCTAACTCCAGATGGTCGCACAATTTGAGTATACGATGAGCGTAATAAAGGTGGTTTCTAAAGCACGAAAGTTAGTTTCTAAGGGCTGTTTGTCCTTTCTGGCATACACTATTGATGCCATATCTGAAAAGATAGTCATTGCTCATGTCCTTATAGTTTCAAAGATCCTGGATATATTTTTGGAGGATATTTCGGGATTACCACCAGATCTCAGGTGGAGTTCTGTATAGATTTATTTTCTAGAGATGCACCGATTGCTAAAGCTCCTTATCACCTTGCTCCTGCAGAAATGTAGGAGATGATGAAGCAACTACAAGAGCTTCTTGATAAAGGCTTCACAAGACCTAGCTCTTCTCCATGAGGCACTCATGTTCTTTTTGTTAAAAATAAATACGGGTCATTCTGTATGTACATTGACTATTGTGAACTAAACAAAGTCACGATAAAGAATAAATATCCCTTGCTGCGTATTGACAACCTATTTGATCAACTCTAAGGTGCGAGCTATTTCTCCAAGAACGACTTTCACTCTGGCTATCATCTATTGTAAGTCAAAGATGAAGATGTACCAAAGGTCAGTGTTCACACATGCTACAACCTTTACGAATTTCTTGTGATGCAATTTGGCTTGACAAATGCCCCGACTGCATTCATGGACTTGATGAACTATGTATGAAGGCCAATGCTCGATAGATCGGTCATCATCTTTATTAATGACATTCTCATATATTCTAAGACTGAAGCAGAGCATGTCATTCATCTCCGAGAGCTGTTAGAGTTACTCTGCGCGGAATGACTCTATGCCAAGTTCTCAAAATATGAGTTCTGGCTGAGACAGGTATGCATAACATTTAACCTTGTGCATTCCAATACCATAATTAACATATGAACTCAAATCCTAAAAATTTATCATCTTAGAAGTTCAATTTATCAGCCATGTGAATTCTGACAAAGGGATTTCTGTGGATCCTGCTAAAGTTGAGGCCATCAGAACTTTGGAAGCACCCAAAAATGCGACTAAGGTGAGGAGCTTTCTAGGCTAAGCTGACTATTACATGAGATTTATTAAGGAATTTTATAAAATAACGTCATACCCCGATACTCCGCTTGGCAACAAGGCGTGACGTCGCGGAAACAAAGTCATAATCATAATGAACGACCTCTAAATGGGACGTTTTTGAAATGCATAAAATATAAATAGCGTTTTACAAGCATCAGAAAATACAAAGTTCACTAGTGTGGAGATTAAAATACATGACAAAAAGTTTAAGTTATGAAAATCAATCTACGTGACATTTGAAATGTCTGATGACTCTAAAAACTTGAAATCTTGTAAGCATGCCATGAATGTGATACCTTAGCCCTTATGGTCCTGAGAATAACATGCTAAATACGTCAACATAAAGTTAGTGAGCTCATAGGTTTACACGATAAATATAGACAATGTATGGAATGCACAAGATTTCATTGAGTTGTAAACAAAAGCGAAAATAATTTAAGTATTACCATAAGTCTCATGACCCCGAAACTTAAATTTTGAGTGCCCTATGTGGTATCCAACACCATAATACCAAGAAATGTCAAATGATTATGCATCCGTTTACAATTGGCGCGACCAACCCGGATGGGGGCGTCAACCCAAATAGATTTATCCATAATATTCACGTTTACGAAGTAATTAACGGTTCATGATTGAGGGCGGTGGTGAAGTAACAATCATATGTAATACGTAAAATGATTCAAGTACTTGTGTTCATAGAAAATAAAATTTGATCATGTATTCTCACCCCAAATAATACGAACAAGCAAAAATAGGGGGCTATGAAAACTCATCATAAAAGTGATGACAAAAAAATGATGATCGGGTCGTTGACTTGAAACGAAGCTTGAACGGACTTAACCGAGTCCTAAAAAATATGAGGACCTTAATAATGTCTATAAATAATAATGTGCATGTATGATGGTTTTTAAGTTTTAAATCACCCAACTTAACAAGTCCATAGCGAAAAATCCATTTAAAAACTTCAAGTGTATTTATAAGAATTTTACAGGTTTTGTCGTGGTTTTTCAACTAACTTTGAGGCTGTTTTTAACGAAGCTCCAAAATGATTTGGGCTTTGATATTTATAATTATAGAACTACTATATACAAGGAATTTTTCAAGGTAAAAATGGTCATTTTTCGAGGTGTTTAGGTTAGGGAAAAGGTTCATTAAAAACCCTATATTGGCCATAAATGAGCTATTAGACTTTTCGGTTCCCAAACAGTATTTTGGGGTTCAAAACTCCGAGTTAAATTATGAAAACTTTCAGTGCTTTAGTTAAAACATAGATTTAAATGCAGGAACAAGAATCAACTCATTTCGTTAAGTCTTGAATTAGTTATGATTTTTCAAAGTTTATTTAATGTTTTTGCCGAAAAATCCGAATTTCACTACCTTGTAACAACTTGTGTTATTGTTGTTATTCAAAAACCACATGTATAAAAGTTTATGAAACACATTTATGAATATTGTTTTCATAATATTTATGCCTACATTTTGTTTTTATACTTTTATAAACACATTTGTAGTAACAACTTTAAAATAAAAACTAGATGTTCATAAGTTTCACTTTATATGCAACTTATTTTTGTTGGTGATTATATATTATTATGCAAGACATATATTTAACTTATATAAAAGTAAATAAGCTAATTTTTACTTACTTTGATGAGAGGAAAGACATCAAATGAGTAGAAGAAGTGATCTTGAATTGTTGTTGCACCAAAACACTTGAAGATTTGAAGAACACTTTGAAAGAAAAGAATGTGTGCAATGTATGTGTGTGTGGCTGGTTCTATGAAGGAGAAAAGAGAGAGTTTTTGCTCTGGCAAAGGTGTGGAAATGAAAGATGAAATGAGTCTCTATTTATAGATGACTAAAGGTGGTGAAATGATGAGAAAGATGGAGGTTGAGTGGAAATCTTTGCAAAGTGAGGTGATAAAGTTTGATGGTGATTGTGCAAGGGATTTGCAATATAAAATTGAAAGTCAATTGGGTGGGTAGTACCACCCTATGGCCGGCCATGTGATGATATTTGAAGGATTTTATATACTTTTTTTGTAGAAAAGTATTTTAAATGTATTCTTGTATTTTCCTTTTTGTATAATTTGATAAATACATAGGAATACACTAGTTTAATGCATTGTTTTTGTCTTGCATAATTAAAGTTTATGAAAGATTGTCAATGCATAATTAATGTCACAAACCTTAATTAAATTATGCAACCTAGTTAATTTAATTTATCATGCCGTAAATTGATCTGATTAATTACTTTGTCGTTTCATTGGATCACACAGATGAAATTTATTCTGTTTGTAAGGAAATTCCTTATGAACTTGTTAATCACTTTGATTAATTACTAATGACTATTGATTATGTTACAAATGCTAACCTGATTTGTGCTGGTTGTTACAAATCACCATTCCTCTCACCTTATTAAAAGAAAATGTCCCATTTATCTGTATTGAGTCGCAGTAGGAGGCATTTGAGTTATTAAAGAAATTGCTAAGCGAAGCTCCAATTCTAGCCCTTCTAGAAGACAACGAAGACTTTGTAGTATATAGTGATGCCTCATGTTTGAGTTTAGGCTGTGTATTAATGTAGAGAGTCAAAGTCATTGCATATGTATCCCGATAGCTGTAACAACATCAAAAAGTGTAACAACCCAAACTTTGTTTAGCATAATTTAACAGGTTTAATATACTTATTTTTTAAAGTAGCAATCTAATTTATGTTAAGCAAATAAATAATCGTTTTTTAAGGTTAACGATATAAATTGTCAATTGTCCAAACTCTCAGTTATAAAACATGTTTACACACACACACACACAGATATATATATATATATATATATATATATATAGATATATATATATATATATATATATATATATATATATATATATATATATATATATATATATATATATATATATATATATATATATATATATATATATATATATATATATATATACACACACACACACGTATTATATATGTATATGTGTA
>JAANYP010001940.1:0-18628 GCA_020465985.1 Centrapalus pauciflorus | reverse complement strand
ATGAATCTAGGTGGAACTTTTTACTTTTTATATGTCTTGGTTCAACGTGAACAAATGTTGTGAAGTTTTGTAGTAGATCGAGAGAAAATTTGGATATTTGTTGCAAACTGAGAAGAAGATTAAAAGTTTGATATTGGAATGACACATGTTCATCTATTTATTTGTATAATTTGCTTAAGTCATATGATTTCATATTTTTTCTTTATACATTTAGACATTCATTACATGCTATCGAATTTCTTTGTATTCTTATCAATGAATTCAGGATCTGTTAAAGTTTTTGAAATTAAAAAACCAAGTGTCTTTTATGTTCCTGAGTAGTGACTAAATATTTTGTATATTTTGGTTAAAATAAATTGTATATTATGTATGTTCATGAGTAGTTGCTATTAAAATATTTTTATGTGCTTTTTATGTTTTTGAGTAGTGGCTATATATTTTGTATATATTTGTTTTTTTATGCTCTTGAGACGATAGTGGACGGAGGAGGTCGAGATGATGAGGAGACAACAACAAACCGAATAGATAGGGGGACACGAAACCGACATTGTTGTTTCAAACATTTTTTAACAAGAAAAAAATCATATATATGTTGATTCGAACCCAACGTGTGTTGTTTTCTTGGTGACGCGAGAGAGAGAGAGAACAAGCATTTCAATCTAGCTTCATCATCTTCCATCTTGACAAAAAAAATTCTTTTATAATAAATTGGGGTGTTTGTTAACAAAATGAAGGGTGTTTGGTTACAATGGAGGATGTTTGGTTGTAGCCTGTAGGTGACTTGCAATAATGAGTTTATAGGTCACCCATTACTGTAGATGGTAAAAAAACATAAGAGTTGTTGCTATTAATGATAAAAAAATAAATAATGTTGGTATAAATGGTAAAAAAGTGAAAAGTTGTTATTCTCGGCATATAACCCTTTCTTTACTCACATACACTATTTTTCTTATTTTATAATCACTTATTATCTTATTTTCTATTACTATAACTTAAAAACTGAAATTAAAAAATGACTAGTTTTCGTTAACTAAATGCAACCTAAATTTCACTAAAATTAAAAAAATTTATCTTGAGAACTTTTATGAAAAGGAAATAACATGGAGGAACGAAAACGTAAAAAACGTGAAAACATATTGGTTTCTTTCATAATAAACCCTAATTAATATATCAAAGTGTAGCAAGTGGGATCATTGCAGAACTTTAATTTAGTGCAGAATTATTTGATCATTCACATTACTTAATTGACCATTCACATTACTTAACTGATCATTCACATTACAAAAATGATCATTCACATTACTTAATTGAACATTCACATTACTTAAATGATCATTCACATTACTTATTTGATCATTCACATTACTTAACTGATCATTCACATGACTTAATTGTTCATTCACAACACTTATTTGAACATTCACAAGAATTATTTGACTATTTACACGTATTTTACACTTATTTGATCATTCACAACATTTATTTGATCATTCACAATAATTATTTGACTATATACACTTCTTCTATAATTATTTGATCATTCACATTACTTAATTGACCATTCACATTACTTAAATAACTATTCACATTACTTAATTGACCATTCACAACACTTATTTGATCATCACATGAATTATTTGACCATTCACAATATATATTTCATCATTCACAATAATTATTTGACTATTTACACTTCTTTGATCATTCACAATAATTATTTGACCATTCACACTTCTTCTACACTTATTTGATCATTCACAACACTTATATGATCATTCACAACATTTATTTTATCATTCACAATTATCTACACTTATTTGATCATTCACAACACTTATTTGATCATTCACAAGAATTATTTGACCATTTATAGTATTTATTTGATCATTCACAAATTTACACATCAAATGCACAAATTTAAAAATTAAATTTATAACTTAAAACCATTATTGGTTTTCAATATTAATAAATATCATGATCTAACATTAAAATTAACTTTAAAATTTGAATTTATCAAATTTTACACTAAATGCATAAATTTGAACATTAAATGCACAAATTTTGTCGAATGCACAAATTCGTACATAAAGTGGACAAATTTATCAAGATATGCGTATATTTTTATATCAAATACATAAATTTATCGAATGTATAAAATTTAACATTAAATGCATCATTTTATATATTAAATGCACAAATTTTAGAGAGATTCTCACGTTTCACGGTAATGCGGGTTTTTACCAGAACCCAACTATATATATATATATATATATATATATATATATATATATATATTTATTTATTTATTTGTTTATTTATTTATTTATATAGACACATACACACGTGTGTGTGTATGTATGTATTCTTCAAACTCTTGGTTTTTGGTATTGAGAGAATGAATATTCATCATATTGTTTTATATTTAAGTTGTTCAATGTTGTTGAGAAGGTTGTCTAGATTTGGTGTGAGAGATTTTCTACAAACTTTAATTGTTGTAAAGAAGATTGGAAGGAGTTTACAATTTCACCTTGTTTGTAAGCATGTTGAATTATAACTTGTGTTATCGTATATGATATGATTATAACTTTAATGTTTTAAAACATTTTACTGCTCGATTTGAACCAGTCTAACTTTATAAAAATCAAGTAAAAAATCAGGGCATTCAGTATTAAACCAGTATATTCTAGTCTTGTTTTGAGTTCTATATTTTTCAATAGTTTAGACCGCTGCACCTCCCTAATTATATATTCATATGTTCCTACCTCCACAACTTTAAGGAATGTTTTTATGAAAGTACTTATGTTTCTATGCTTTTATACCTCTGACCTCATCTCTAAGTCATCATGATGAAAACAAATATTAATGCCTTATATATATATATATATATATATATATATATATATATATATATATATATATATA
Organism: Centrapalus pauciflorus; assembly: GCA_020465985.1. Lineage (NCBI taxonomy): Eukaryota > Viridiplantae > Streptophyta > Magnoliopsida > Asterales > Asteraceae > Centrapalus > Centrapalus pauciflorus. Next base: position 15,706 of record JAANYP010001940.1, on the reverse strand, counting down.
TAAAAGTTGCATTGAGAGAGTGGTTAAACTGATCTTTCATCCCTTTTATACTTTATAGATGCACCAAAATGTTTTTAAAAATTGGATAATAACCCATTAAAGTTCAAGTGGATGGAGTGGTCGTCTTTTCACCCCTCCATCCCTCTGACCAAATTATAAACGTTAGTTGTTTTCTTTCGATTCTTTTCATCTTTCTATCACACTCAAACCATCATAGTAGTCATCTCTCTATCTAAATATTCCACTAACCTTTTTTCTCACAAAAAAACGATGAATATTAGAGGGGGCTGCTTCCCTGCGTCAGCATCACGACACCGAAACAATGTCTTATCAACGCTAGGAAGAAGGGTTGACGTTTCTACTGATACTACATCACACCTGATATTTATTCAGTTGAATATCTTTTAAATATTATTCTGTCGTGAAATTTTAAGGGTTTTTTTTGTAACTCTTTTCTGCATCTTACAAATTGGGGTCTCATTATTTTTTTATTTGGTTTTAATATATATTGCTTTTATAAAAGTTCCTTATGAGTTATGACATTCACCTATCTTTGGACTTTTCTTAAAGAAAGATAATAGGTTTAGACCTTTTCTTAATTCAATATTATGACAAATTTAATGATCGCATCTAATAATGTGACCAATTTAGACACTTGCATGTCTTTGGACTTTTTCAATTCATTTTGTCATTAATTCTTACTCTAATTTTTAAATTAATTATATTATTGATGCGTTTATAGCACGCACACCTAATCCGATGATAATGACAAGTGACAAAATAAAGAAAAATAAAATATAAAAATGTGATTACTGATTAGTGTGTTAATTATTGAATAGATTAGACATGTTATCAGACTTTAGACATATATATTAAGTATGTATTTTATTACCTTAATTTTAGCAAAAATTTGTACAAAAAAACAATAATTTGGATCATTTTTGTGATTAAAAGCTCCAACATTTTTCATTGCACAAATACCCTAAACCGACTAAAAAGTTATCAAAATAAATTATTTTTTCAAAAATAAGAAAAGAATTGCAACCTGATGAACCAGTTGCAATCAACATTTCATCTCTGACGAACATTCTCTCCAGCAAACTTACTTGTCGATTTTTGTGATTCAAATATACATTTCATGTTGATTGCTTTGTTAAAAAATATGTGTTTTTTCGTTGGAATTTACTTTTTTGGTAAAATTTTTCGGTGGTTACCAATGACTTGTCAACGGTGGCCTGAGACTTTCAACTGGTTACAAACCGGTCTCATTTCATGAGATTTTACTAGTTTGGAGTGTTTTGTGCTATGAAAAATGGTTTGAATTTTTAATCCTAAAAATAGTCCAAATTGAAGTTTTTTTTTTTGGCACAAATAACTCTATTTTTAGTTACAATTCAATTACAATTTCTAAGTCAAAAAACATTTTTTGTCAACCGTATGTTGGCAATTAAATGCATTGATTGTTATTAGGTTTTTTCTTTGTCCAAATTGATCTACTTTTCAACATAAATGCATATTCAAAAATGTTTTTAATACATCTATTTTTATATCAATTTATGAATTAAGATTAATTAGGGTTAAAATATTTTTGACCATTTAATTTTTATTTGTCTCATTCAATTATTAAACTATTTTTTATAAACATTTAGCCATAAAACTTTAATTTAGTGTTCTATTTTGAGAAAATGAATGAAAATAATGACTAAATGTATACAAAATATGATAGTTTAATGGTTCAATGTGTACAAAATATGATAGTTTAATGGTCAAATGTGTACAAATTATGATAGTTTAGTGGCCGAATGTGTACAATACATTTAAAAAATATTTAGCTCTAAACACATCAATACATATTTAGACCTAACCAAGCCAAATCAGATAAAAAAAATCAAGTCAACACTTAAACAATGGTAGTCGATCACCAAAACTCTTGGTATCTGACATACCATATTAATAAGTGATCCTAACGTCACTTAAAGTATATGTAAAAAAAATTCACATACGATATCAATACATTTAAAAAAATGTACATTAATCTTATACGATTTTATATTTGTAAATCCCAATCAGATGTGTTTGAGAAAAAAAGATGACATTTTTATTTTGTTTTTAGGATTCAAGTGATTCAAAAGTTCTTTTTTATCATATTATAAAAACTTTTTTTTTGAGATGTGAACCTAACATATATATAGATATTTCAAGGAAGCTTGAGTTTACCACTTTAGAATGAGTCATGATTTATTTTAGTCAAAAGTTCATAAATGCATCTCATGTATCAAAGTCAACCTTGAGCACAAAATAACTAACAGAATATTATAAAATTTATATTTAAATTACATTATGAAACGTATATTTTTATTGTAATTTAAACTATAAATTAAATTTTGGTTGTACAGAACTTCAATATTTATATTTATATTATATTATAAAACAAAAATATTTATGTAAATTTCTAAAACATTATATATTCTGATACGAGTTCTTACAATTCTCATGATAATTTTAAGATGTGTGTTTGTGTATGTAAAATGAGGTTCGCATAAGAACCATATAGAGTGCACGGACGTTCACTGCAAGAAAATCAACTTTCTACGACTAACACTTTCAACGATAACTAATGTCGTCGATAAAACTGCAGTACACGACAAAATATTGCTGCTTTTAGACTTTCAGGGTTAAAAATTAATAAACTTTTATTGCGACGACATATGTCGTCCGTAAAAAAATATTTATTTTTACTTTCTTTTGGACCGAAAATGTTAGTTTAGGTGTCAACGTTTTGCATAAAACTGTTTTTTTATTTATTTTTTCATGTTATTATTGATATTGATGATATAAAGTCACTTGTAAAAATTACATATCACATCTGGCTTCTTAAAAATTATATAACCCTCCACATATTGATCTAAAGGTGCATATGTGAACTTGCTTTTGGTTCAAGCCCATTTTTGTGAACCTATGCGATTCACATGATTCCAAGATATGATTGTGTATAATTTTGTGCAACTAGCCTTTTAATGTTAATTTAAACATAATTATAAAAAAAAAAAAAAACTTTTTAAGGTTTTCGGTAATACTGTGAAACTAGTGTTTTCTTTTTGAACATATATGTGCGTGTGTGTAGGATCGAGTTTATGTGAGAGAATATCAAATTTTTGATCAGTGTGAGAAAAGAATTTTTCTTAAATCCTAACAATATTCTTTAAATTTAAAATTTTTTAACTTTTTTAAAATATGAGAGACCAAAACCTTTTACAAACATTGGGCCGATTTTTTATTTTCATTATAATAAATCCAGTTTTCCGCTTAGTTGGTCCATGCTCAACCCTAAACCTTAGAATATCTAAAAAGTTTATATTTTTCTTTTTTAATTCAACTTTTATATCATCTACATTAAATAATACATTTTTAAAAAAAAATTCTTGAAATTTACATATTAAATGGGAGAATTCAATTGCTAAAATTATTCTCACATTTCTCACAAAGTTAAAATTTTCTAACACGATCTTTTATATATATATATATATATATATATATATATATATATATATATATATATATATATATATATATATATATATATATATATATATATATATATATATACACACACAGAGGATTGGGTTCACATGAGAACCCCTTATTACCGTGAGAACCACTCTAGAAATTGTGCATCCACTGTATAAAATTGTGCATTTGATACTAAAATTAAATGTTTTCGATATATTTATGCATTTCATGAAAAAATTTACGCATCTCATTCTATAATTTATCCATTTTATGGACGAATTGTGCATTTAAGAAAATTTGTGCATTTGATGTTCAAATTTGTGCATTTAGTTTATAATTTAATGAATGTAAGTTTTGAATGTAATTTTAGTGTTATATGATACTTATTAATATTTAAGACTAATAATGATTTTAAGTAAAACTTTTAATTTTAAAATTTGTGCATTTGATGTACAAATTTGTGCATTTTGGAGTGGTTCTCACGTTCTCACGGTAACAAGGGTTCTTACCGAAACCCAACCCTATATATATATATATATATATATATATATATATATATATATATATATATATATATATATATATATATATATATATATATATATATATATATATATATATATATATATATATATATATATATACGTAGTAGGCTGGACCAACATCCAACCGAGAGAGGGCAGTCTTTAGAAGCAACAGGTTGGGAAAAAGTACTCTCCCACTTTTGTTGAGGTTCTGGCACTTCTTCCTCCGGACCTCTATTTACATAGCGAAGAAAGGCAAAGGCGAATGCGTGACTTATGTCTCTTTTTCCATTTATAGATGGGATCATTGCAGAACCTAAATTTAGTGTAGAACTGTATAACCAATATCGTCCATAGATTAGAATAATCTAATGGTCTTGATTAAAAGAGTTAAGTTTGGAATTGGTGAAAAAAAAGATTGGTAATAGTGATATTTTAATTCTTGGAGGGGTAAAAAAGGAAAATATTGGAAATAGCAAAAAGATTGACATTAGCAAAATAAATATCTTTTTTCTTTAAATTAAAATAACATTAATAGTATTAATTTTTAAATCAAAAAAATTATACCATAAAAACGAGAATTTTATACTCTTTAAAACGAGACCGGTCATGATATATTTTTTTCGAAAAAATTTTACGTGTTTATTTTTCGTAAAAAAAAAAATTTACCCAGACCACGATGCAATATATCATGGTGAGATAATGAGATCATTCGATATCGAATGAACACTTTGATATTGTATATTTAACGTCAATGCAACACTGCATATACACTCATTATTAACAGAGCTAAGATAATAGTCACAATTAGTATTCAAAGTTGATGGATTTAACGAGAACGGTTATGATATATATTTTTTATTTTTCGTAAAAAAAATTTTACCCAGACCACGATGCAATATATCATGGTGAGATCATGAGATCATTCGATATCGAATGAACACTTTGATATCGTATATTTAACGTCAATGCAACATTGCATATACGTTCATTATTAACAGAGCCAAAATAATAGTCACAATTAGTAGTCAAAGTTGGTGGATTTTAACGAGAACGGTTATGATATATATTTTTTATTTTTCGTAAAAAAAAAATTACCCAGACCACGATGCAACATATCATGGTGAGATCATGAGATTATTCGATATCGAATGAACACTTTGATACCGTATATTTAACGCCGATGCAACACTGCATATACGTTCATTATTAACAGAGATAAATAAAAGTCAAAATTAGTAGTCAAAGTTGGTGGATTTAACGAGAACGGTCATGAATATATTTTTTTGAAAAAAATTTTATGTGTTTATTTTTCGTAAATTTTTTTTACCCATATGACCATTCGATGTCGAATGAACACTTTGATATCGTATATTTAACGTCGATGCAACACTGCATGTCCATTATATATTAAAAGAGTAAAAAAAAAGTCAAAGTGGACAGTCAAACTTGGTAGGCTGCTATGAATTCAATGTTAATTGTATAATTACCATCTTATCCCTAGTGTTATATTATAATCTAATGGTTTAGATTGGTTCTATGGTTCTGCACTAAATTAAGGTTCTGCAATGATCCCAACCCTATATATATATATATATATATATATATATAAATGATTGAGTTCACATGAGAACCCCTCATTACCGTGAGAACCATTCTAAAATTTGTGCATCCGCTGTATAAAATTGTGAATTTGATACTAAAATTAAATGTTTTCGATATATTTATGCATTTCATGTAAAAATTTACGCATCTCATGCTATATTTTATCCATTTTTTGTACAAATTGTGCATTTAAGAAATTTTGTGCATTTGATGGTCAAATTTGTGCATTTAGTTTATAATTTAATGAATATAATTTTTTAATGTAATTTTAGTGTTAGATTATGTATTTTATAATATTTAAGACTAATAATGGTTTTAAGTAAAACTTTTAATTTTTAAATTTGTGCATTTGATGTACAAATTTGTGCATTTTGGAGTGGTTCTCACATTCTCACCGTAATGAAGGTTCTTACCGGAACCCAACCCTATATATATATATATATATATATATATATATATATATATAGTTGTTCGTTGTGAACAAATAAAAAAAATACATATAATCATTCATATATATCAACAAGTGTTTGTAATATGATTCATATGATTCAAAAGGTTCATAGAAGTGTCTATTTAAGATTCAGAACATTCAAAAGGTTCATAGTACGTAATTTTTATAACAAGATGCATAAGATTCAACAAGATTCATGAGATTCGACAAATTAATTGGATTCAATAAAATTCATAGGATCCAATAAGATTAATGAGTTAATAGAAGGGTTCGGTAGTATTTTCAACAAGATTCATAAGATTCAAAAGCTATTTTATGGTTGTTCACAATGTTCACAACGAATAAAGTGTTCACAAAAGATCTTTAGTCTATATATATATATATATATATATATATATATACATATATATATATATATATATATATATATATATATATATATATATATATATATATATATATATATATATATATATATATTACATGGGTATAGTTTACTAATAATTATTCTTTTATAATATATAGTTTAAATGATGCAAAAAAAATATTAATAATTCATTAATATTAAGTTGGTGTAAAAATTTATCTAATTGATATAAAGTATAAAATGTACAGTAGTAATATAAAGACATATTAAAAATTTATTAATTTTAATTTAATTAATTAGATGACATGTGTTACCAAAATAAGAGTTAACTTATTTTAGGAAAAAAGGCGGGAAAATTAATAAATTGGAGCTCTATGGGAGCGCCATGAGGCAAAAACATTTTCTTTTAATATAAGATATAGATATAAATGTGATTCCGTAGGCATTTAAGTTATTTTATATTTCTTATTTGCTTCCGTAACTATAAGCCTAAAACATATATATATATATATATATATATATATATATATATATATATATATAGAATATGGTTCGTGTGAGTACCTTAAAAATGCAGAGTACCGTGAGTACCTGTGAACACACGGGTTTAAGATGTGAACATGCTCCGAAAAAAAGTTTTTTTTTTAAATTTTTTTTCATATTCATTTAGATACAAATAATATAAGCATATTTGTAAAAGAATTACACGCATTCACACTTCGTAGCCTCTTAAAAGTCATGTGAACGTGGAAAAATTCATGTGAACATGCTTAGCTGTGAACATACGTTCACAACAGTGCAGTTCATGTGAACTTGCACGTTTCACATAGTTATAGTGTGTGTTTATGTGTGATTTTTTGCAAATAGTCTTATATTATTAATTTAAACATGATTATGAAAAAAAATTTCAAAAAAAAATAATTTTAAGCGAGGTACCTCCGGTACTCCGCAAAACTAGTGGTACTCATTTGAACCCAAATCTGTATACATACATACATACATACATACATACATACATACATACATACATACATACATACATACATACATACATACATACATACATACATATATATATATATATATATATATATGTATATATATACATACATACATACATACATACATACATACATACATATATACATATATATATATATATATATATATATATATATATACATATATATATATATATATATATATATATATATATATACAGAGAGAGAGAGAGAGAGAGATATGATCATTGCAGAACCTAAAATTAGTGTAGAATTGTAGAACCAATATCGTCCATAGATTAGATTAATTTAATGGTTTTGATTAAAAGGATTGAGTGTGGAATTAGTGGAAAAAAAAATTAGTATTAGTAATAATTTAATTCAATGGTAAATATGGAAAAGATTGGAAATAGCAAAAGGAATGACATAAGCAAAATAATTATCATTTTTCTTTAAATTAAAATAACATTAATATGATTAGTTTTTAAATCCAAAAAATTATACCATAAAAGCGAGAATTTTATACTCTTTAAAACGAGACCGGTCATGATATATTTTTTTCGAAAAAATTTTATATGTTTATTTTCCGTAAAAAAAATTTACCCAGATCGCGATGCAATATAGCATGACGCGATCATTCAATGTCGAAAGAACACTTCATATCGTATATTCAACGTCGAAGTAATACTATATATCATATATGCAACACTGCGTGTACATTTTCAATATTAACAAAGCCAAATAATGGTCAAAATTAGTAGTCAAAGTTGGTCGATTTAACGACAACGATCATGATATATTTTTTCAAAAAAAATTTCCAATTTTATTTTTCGTAAAAAAAAAAATTTTTACCCGCACGATCATTCAATATATTATATCGAGATCATTCAATGTCGAATTACAATGTATATTGCATATTCAACGCCGAAGTATATCATATATGCAACACTGCATGTACATTCGATATTAAAAAGAGTAAAAAATGGTCAAAGTGTGCAATCAAACTTGGTAGGCTACTATTAATTCAATGTTAATTTCATAATTAGCATCTTATCCCTAGTGTTATATTATAATCCAATGGTTTAGATTGGTTCTACACTAAATTTAGGTTCTGCAATGATCCCATATATATATATATATATATATATATATATATATATATATATATATATATATATATATATATATATATATATAGTGGTGGGTTCAATGGAAAACCACTATGCACCGGAAAACTGTGGAAACCTACGCATACCGTCCGATTTGATGCATTTCATGAAAAACGCGGTGGCATGATCGTAAGTAAAGTGATGCATCACGCGGAATTTTGCTGCATCACGCGGGAAATTTAATGCATCACGCGGGATTTTGATGCATCATGCGGGAAATTTGATGCATTTGTGGTGGTGCAGTGCGGTTTTCACAAATTTTCAGGTGCATTATGCAGAAAGACGGTGCATCACGCTGGAATTCGATGCATCACGCGGGAATTGTGATGCATTTGTGGTGGTGAATGGAGGTTTTCCAAAGTTTTCCGATGCATGTTGGTTTTCCATTGAACCCCCCTCTCTCTCTCTATATATATATATATATATATATATATATATATATATATATATATATATATATATATATATATATATATGTATATATATATATGATTTTTTTCACACTTTATTCGTTCTGAATATTGTGAACAACCACAAAATGACTTTTAATTTATGAATATATATATATATATATATATATATATATAAGGGAATGGTTCTTTTAAGAACCATAAATATTGTGAGAACTTAAGAACTTTTTATGGCATTTGGATTAATAGAATCAATGGTTGATATATTGGATGACAATTTTCTAATTATTTTGAACTTTGATAGTGGAGAATCTTGAAAATTGTGAAAAGAGTACTTTTGTAAGAAAAAATTTTGCTTTTCTCTTTCTCTCTCTTACTTTTTTTCATTTTCATTTTATTTTTCTTTCATTATAATTAATTTTTAAAGTAAAAAAATGTTTTTATAAAAAAAATATTTTTTCTATATAGAAATTTATTTAATTGCTAAAAAAAATTAACGTATTTTATATAGAAATATTATGTCTATATAGAATATTTTTTTCCATATAGGATATGTTAACGAACATATTCTATGTACAATCTACGTAGAATGTCATACATTCTACGTAGAATGACATACAATCTACGTAGAATGTCGTGTAGAATGTCAAATATCATATATTCTACGTAGATTACTGATAAAATATATCAAAAACACATTGAAACAAAAAAAGGATTTCATTTAGACATTTTATCAAACACTTGGTATACAACTGATATAAATATACAAAAAAGACATTGAATGGTAATGTTAATCTACATAAAAAGATATAGAAATGTATAAAAAACATAAAAATATATGAAATATATAAGAAACATAACATTCTACATAGATTATGTGTGATTTTTTACAAGTAGTCTTGTATTATATTCTATTTAGCTTATCATGTAATCTACGTAGATTATCATGTAAAACATCCAATAACTATTACAATCATTACATATCTAATATCTTACAAATAATCTTCATTATAAAACATGAAAAATAAATCTGTCATATTCTATGTAGAGTATCGACGAACATATTATCTGTACAATCTACGTATAATGTCATGCATTCTACGTAGAATGACATCCAATCTAAGTAGAATGACATTCAATCTACGTAGAATGTCATTCAATCTATGTAGAATGACATGCAATCTACGTAGAATGGTATGCAATATACGTAGAATAGCATGCAATCTACGTAGAATGTCGCGTAGAATGTCAATTATCATATATTCTATGTATATTACATGATAAAATATACCAAAAACACATTAAATAGTAATGTTAATCTACATAAAAAGATATAGAAATGTATAAGAAACATAAAAATATATTAAATATATAAGAAACATAACATTTTACATAGATTATGTGTGATTTTTTACAAGTATTATTGTATAATATTCTATGTAGATTATCATGTAATCTATGTAGATTGTCATGTAATCAACATAAATTATCATGTAAAACATCTAATAACTATTACATTCATTATAAATCTAATATCTTACAAATAATTTTAATTATAAAACATGGAAAATGAATCTGTCCAATCTACGTAGATTGTACATAGAATATGTTCGTCGATATTCTACATAGAATGTCACGCAATTTACATAGAATGACATTCAATCTATGTAGAATGACATTCAATCTACGTAGAATGACATACAATCTACGTAGAATGGCATGCAATCTACGTAGAGTATCGACGAACATATTCTATATACAATCTACGTAGAATGTCATGCAATCTACGTAGAATGACATTCAATCTACGTAGAATGACATGCAATCTACGTAGAATGTCGTGTAGAATGTCAAGTCATATATATTCTACATAGATTACATGATAAAATATACCAAAAACACATCAATGTTAATGTACATCTACATAAAAAGGTATAGAATTGTATAAGAAACAAAAAAATATATGAAATATATAAGAAACATAACATTCTACATAGATTATGTGTGATATTTTACAAATATTCTTGTATTATATATTCTATGTAGATTATCATGTAATCTACGTAGATTATCATGTAAAACATCTAATAACTATTTCATTCATATATATGTAATATCTTACAAATAATCTTCATCATAAAACATTGAAAATGAATCTGTCATATTCTATATAGAGTATCGACGGACATATTTTATGTACAATCTACGTAGAATGACATGCAATCTACGTAGAATGACATGCAATCTACGTAGAATGACATTCAATCTACGTAGAATGACATGCAATCTACGTAGAATGTAATGCAATCTATGTAGAATGTCGTGTAGAATGTCAAATATCATATATTCTACATAGATTACATGATAAAATATATCAAAAACACATTGAAACAAAAAAAAGATTTCATTTAGACATTTTATCAAACATTTGGTATGCAACTGATATAAAATATACCAAAAATACATAAAATAAAACTGTTAATCTACGTAGAATAACATGCAATCTACGTAGAATGACATTCAATCTACGTAGAATGACATGCAATCTACGTAATGTTAATCTACATAAAAAATATAGAATTATATAACATTCTATATAGACACATAATATTTGTATATAGAATACATTAATTTTTTTAGCAATTAAATAATTTTCTGTATAGAAAAAAATTATTTTTTTTATAAAAACGTTTTTTAATATTAAAATCAATTCTCATAAAAGAAAGAGAAACTGAAAATGAAAAAAAGTAAGAGAGAGAAAGTGAAAAAGAAATGCATATAATAAAAAAAGTGATATTTTTTATTCCAAAAATACCCTTTTGATCCAAGGGCTCTAAAAGGTTCCTAGGTTCTCACCATTTTTGAGGTTCTTAAAAGAACCTCTCCATATATATATATATATATATATATATATATATATATATATATATATATATATATATATATATATATATATATATATATATATATATATATATATTTGTGTGTGTGTGGTGGGGGGGGGGGGTTCAATTGAGAACCTCTATGCATCGAAGAACTTGAAGAACCACAATGAATCGCTAGAAAATCGTGATGCATCATGTAGAAATCTATGCATCACACGAGAATTTGATGTATCACGTGGAAATAATGATGCATCACAAAGGAATTGTGATACATTTGTGGTGGTGCATGGAGGTTGTTCGATGCATGGAGGTTCTCTATTGAACCCACACACACACACACACACACACACACACACATATATATATATATATATATATATATATATAATGTATGTAGAATCAGGTTCATCAACGTACCCATTAGATTGCAGCGTATCATGTTGTGAATAATCATTCACATATATTTTTTTGCATAGATATGTATAAGACAACATTATAAGACTTTTAGTTTTATCAAGTTTCATTGGGTTCATTGGTTTCAAATCTAGAAAGTAAGTTATTTGATAGGTGCTCACGGTGCTTAATATATAAATAATGCTTACTAGATCTTCATCATATATATATATATATATATATATATATATATGTGTGTGTGTGTGTGTGTGTGTGTGTGTGTGTGTGTGTGTAGAGGTTCAATTGAGAAATTTTGTGCATCGAGGTACAAAAGAACATATATCTTCCATTAGATAAAAAAATTGTATGATTTCGATTAAATGAAAAAATGGTAATATAGTTGAAAATTTTAATGCATCAAGTGCATTCAATATCAATCGTGGGTGGGTATTTTGGGTAGTTTTGAAAAAATGTATTTATTCAAATTAATTATAGTTTTATATTAAATTGAATATTCTAACAAATAATTAAATAATAAATGCTAAATAAATTCAATTGATATACTTCCAATATTAACACAATCTACACAAATTCAAAAAAGATGATGGAAATGTTGAGGTATTTCATGTTCATCGTTCAAATTCATGATGCACCTCAGATTTATCTATACAAAATTTATACAAATTCGTGATGCATCTCATGTTCATCGTTCAAATTCGTGATGCATGTTATGTTCGTCGTTCATCGTTCAAAGTCGAGATGGTGATGCATGTTCATCGTTCAAATTCATGATGCATCTCATGTTCATCTTGAAATTCAAATTTTTTACAAACTCGTAATGCATATCATTAATTCAAAATCATGAAGCATCTCGGCTATTATAGTCCTAATCGTGTTCATCGTTCATCGTCGTCATCATCATCATCGTGTACATCATTCATGTTTCATCTATGCATCGTGTTGTTGTTGCTATGCATCATACTGTTTCTATGCAAACCTTCTTTGTGTTCATCATTTATTCAAACATTCATAGTTCATTCAAACATGCATCGTTCATTCAAATATTCATACCTTAACGTGTTTGAAATGCATCTCTTTTTATCGGTTCATCAACATCTGTAACATCCTAAAATTTTATTATCATAATTTGAGGATATTTAGTTAGATTTCGTAATGAATATAATTAAGTTGATTTATGAAAATTGATTATGTATCTAGATATTTAAAAGTTGGTTGCTATTTTAAGAAATTAAGGAATTGAGAATTTCAACTTTTAGTTATTAAGTATGATTATTAAAAATGTTAGTGATGATGAAAATTATGATGAACTCAGTATTTAATGGAACCAGATAAATTGAGGGGCTAAATGTGCCAAAGTTGGAAGATGGGAATAAAAGGTCCAAGTCTTTCATTTTGAATGAAATCAACCTCTCTCCACTTTCTCTCTCTATCAATCTCTCTCTAAAAAGTCTGCTAAAAGTTTAAAATTTTGGAACTAGATTCGTGAATCAAGCTGAATATTAACAAGGATCAAGTGAATTTGGAGGTAAGAACATAGTTTCAAGTTTGAGTATATATTTCTTAGAATAATTATGTAAAAATTCGGATTCAAAATCTGAGGAAATGTGGTTGCATGTTTGTTATAGTGGCTAAGAATCATCAACTGAAGTTCCCTGAAGGATTGGAAACAAGAATCGTGCTTTGATTCGTCCTAAAAGGTAATAAATCTGAATTTTTGTGAGTTTTTGAGTTCTTGAGGTTTTTACTCGTTTTAGATGGGGAATATGATATAGAAATACCCCAATAATGTTTATAAAACATTATAAATGATTGCATGTTGTTAAAATTAAGTTTTGGAAATTGTTGAGTAAAATCCGTAAGATGCGACCTGCATATCTGCAAGTGAACTCGGCGAGTTCCCAAGAACACATGAACAAATCTTCAAAAATTCATAAGTGTTGGATCCGAATTCGGTTGGGATCCGAATTCGGATGTGACCCGAACTTAGTTGGGACCGAAATCAAATAAAGAACCGAACTCGGATGGACCCGAATTTGGACGGGTCAATGTACTTTGGATGGGTCCGAAATCGGACCTGAACTCGGCGAGTTCTATGTTGTGCATGTGTAATTCGGATGGGTTATTAAGGACCCGAATTTATGGACAATTAAACACACTTTTGAGATAACTTTTGTAACATATTAAGGTAAATAAAGGAGGGTTAATTGGGAGTAATAACACCTCGAGTGATGAGATTTAAATGTGAGTTTCGAATGACGGATCCAAATGTTGTAACACTTTTCAAATGTACAACTTGATGTACATTTGTTGAGGAACATGTGTATGATATGATTTTATTATGGAAATGTAACAGTTCCCTTGTGGTGTTGTTTAACCCACAGTGGGGTACTTTCGAGTCCGGTTGAAATTTCAAAGAGAAATAAGATAACTTGAAGTTTACTAACGCACCCACTATGAGTACCTTTGATTTTAAACATGTCTGCATCTGCTTTATGTTTGCTATTGCCTGCTGAGGCATGTTGTTTCACATTTGTTTGGCACTCTACTAACTTGCGTATATGTTGATGCACATTCATACTTGTTGCATGTCCGTTCATTTGTTGTGCATCCTATCGATGGACCTGAGGGTCGCATCTGTACTCTGATGTTACTGTGCTATATGACCATGAGTTTGACACCTCTGTGGTCAGGATAGACAGTAGGTCATCCCCAATGTTATATCTGCCTCAGATGGTTGGTTTTTCTTATGCCGAGCATCATCTCGAAGGAGCTGCGGCTCGGGTTTGCGTACTTGGAGTACGTGTGGAGTATACGGTATGCGGTACCGCGGTTACTCCTTAGGGGCATTATAAGGATTTGCAGAATGTGTAAAATCATTTGGTATTCACTAAGCATTCGCTTACCCCTCAGTTGTTGCATTTTTACAGGAAAAGGGAAATCTGCTGCGGGACCATATAGATAGGTCGTCTGTTGAAGTATTTGAATAGTTTTACTACTCAATTCGGTAATTGAATATTGGGGTTAATGTTGTAATATCATCTGGATGTTGTAATAACCTTGAGTATGTAGACTTAGTATTGGAACCTTGTAGCACCATAGGGTGTTTGACTCTGTTGTAATTCTATTTGATTATGTACTTTTATGCTTCCGCTTTTTAATTAAGTAATCAGATCATTTTGTAATTTGTATGTTGGTGATTAATCCTGGGTGTATTGTAAATGGTGATTATTGTGGCAAGGGTGTCACAACATCCTCGACGTGTTCATCATCATCGGACCGTGTTAATCATCATCATAGGTCGGTGCACAAGGGGAAATGTGGTGATAGACGGAGGATGATGGGGGTAGTCAAGTGGTCGTGGCGGTTGAGG
>JAANYP010001939.1:440000-447701 GCA_020465985.1 Centrapalus pauciflorus | reverse complement strand
AAACTGCAAAATCAGCCTGAAAACAAATCTCAACCAGATCAGAAATTTTTAACTAATCCTGATTCTATTAATTCTGAACAAGAATTTGATCTGTACATGAACTCTAACTTCAACTCATTAGAGGAGATGTTTGTAAAAATAGATGAATTTGTTAAACCTTTACATGACAAACAAGCTGAAAAACCAAAAGAACCTGTAAGTATTCTGAAAAGAATATCTACAGAATCTAAGGTTACATCAGAAAATTCACCTGTTTTACAAAAGAACAAGGAGAAAACAAAAGTTACATTTGTGACTCCAAAATTTGAAAAAGGTGAATCCTCCTCATCAAAGGATTCTATTGCAAAGAAGGCACATACTTCCCAAGGTAAGAGAATTTTGCAGAATAAACATAATTCTAAAATGACTAACTCTCGTGTTTCTATTATGTCAGATCGTATTGTGAAAAGTACACTGAAAAAGATTGGAGAAAGAAGCAACAAGCAACGAAAAACGAGAGATTAAGACAAGAGTGGAGAATTAAAGAAAATTTTGTTACTGATAGGATTAGTCACATAGATAATTCTGCCTGTAACAAATTTACTGATAAACGTTGTGCTAAATACTCTCGTACTGATTTACTTTCTTTAAATTCAGCTCATTGTCATGTGTTGCATGCTAAATCTTTACATAAATCTGATAAGCTTGTTTGGTTACCTAAGAAAAAGGTTCCTACTTTTAAACAGGAAAAGGTTCCAAAGAAGAAAATTTCAAAATCAGTTTCACAACGAACTGTACAAAAATGGATACCTAAACATACTGTTAAAAAGTGGGTTCCTAAGTCAAAGACATTATCTGATGAGAAGTCTAAAGACAAACCACATGATTTACCAAATTCAAAAGTACCCAACTATAAGTGGGTACCTCACGTCTTTTTTCGTCTTACAGGTAAATCATGTGTGGTACCTTGACTCCGGGTGCTCAAAACATATGACTGGACAGAGAGAAACTCTCACAAAATTTGTTGACTGGACGGTTCGATTTGGAATTGATCAATTCTGTCCGACTAATAGATATGGGAGTCTTGAGTACAACAAAATTACAATTCAAAAGGTCTTCTATGTTGACAGTCTAGGTCATAATCTGTTCAATATTGGGCAACTGTGCGACAAAGGTTTAGAAGTCAACTTTAAAGCTAATCGGTGTAGCATTAGATATGGGGAAGGGAAGGAGATTCTTGCTGGGAATAGGAAAACAAAACGGTACTCATTAGATCTAGCCAATATCAATCTGAAGAAAGTTGTTTGCTTATTATCCAAAGCAACATCTAAAGTATCATGGCTATGGCATCACCGTCTTTCTCATTTGAACTTCAAAGAATTAACCAACCTTGCAAAAGATGGGTTAGTCAAAGGGCTTCGAACTCTCAGATTTCAAAAAGAACAGTTGTGTGCAGCCTGTAAAAAAGAGAAGAT
Source organism: Centrapalus pauciflorus (assembly GCA_020465985.1). Taxonomy (NCBI): domain Eukaryota; kingdom Viridiplantae; phylum Streptophyta; class Magnoliopsida; order Asterales; family Asteraceae; genus Centrapalus; species Centrapalus pauciflorus. The sequence continues at coordinate 446,247 of JAANYP010001939.1, read as the reverse complement.
GGTGCGAGCTTCTCACAAGTAAAAGGTTGAACACTCTTCAACGAGAGCTTTAGAACTTCTACATATGGACTTGTGTGGGCCTATGCGAGTACAGAGCATTTACAAGAAAAGATATGTGTTAGTTATAGTTGACGACTATTCAAGATACACATGGGTATTCTTCCTGAGATCCAAGTCCGATGCTACTGAGATTATTATTGACTTCATTCGCAAAATTCAAGTAAAGTTGCAACTATTAGTTCAAACCATTAGATCTGATAATGTGACAGAATTCAAGAACAAGTCACTCGAGACGTTTCTAAGTTCTGTTGGAATAACTCATCAATACTCAGCAGCTCGTACTCCACAACAGAACGATGTAGTTGAACGACGAAATCGAACCCTTGTGGAATCTGCTAGTACGATGCTGGCTTATTCAAATCTTCCGTTATTCCTTTGGGCTGAAGCTGTAGCAACGACTTGTTTTACTCAGAACAAATCAATCATCAACAAGAGATTCGGAAAGACTGCATATGAACTGATTAATAAACGAGTCCCTAATGTGAAATTTTTTCATGTCTTTGGATGCAGGTGCTTTATCCTTAATGACAAAGACAATTTGGGAAAGTCTAATCAGAAAGCGGATGAAGGCATCTTCATTGGCTATTCTAAGGAGTCTGTAGCTTTCCGAGTCTACAACAAAAGGACGAAGACTGTTAACGAGAGCGTAAATGTTAAATTCAACGAAGGAGTTGTAATGGCTTCTGAACACTCCGGTTCAGGACCCGAACTTAAACAGTCGACTTCTATGAAGTCATCTGAGTAATATGCTGAATCGAATGATCTAAATAATTTGATTGAGAATTTTTATGAAGACTACTTTGATGTCATGGACAGATTTTTCAATGAGTATATCTTGGCTGATGAGTACAAAGACAACATCGGTTGAGGTTTGAAGCTCAGCAGATTGTTCAGAAAGAAATCAGAGATATGCTGACACTACTTAATGAAGATGAATTAAGTAAGAAGAAGATAAAAGTGTTTGACTTATCTGCAAAGCAATCTGTTGATTATATCAGAAAAAGAAACAAGCTTCCTTATCTTGAAGATCACCTGGAAAAGAAGATATTTTGTAAAAAGCAAGTGCACGTTTTTAAAGTTGTTTAGAGTGCTTGAACCCAATATGCCAAAATTAGCAAATTTTGCTAGTTTCTTGCAAAATAAAGCTCAACCGGTGGATAAGGTCCGAAGTGAGTTTAGAATTTTAGATCTTGTAAAGATTGAGAAGGATCGTTTTGTTAAAATCTTTTATCCTACTTTTACCGTGACCAGAGCTGATGGAAATACATATATATATATATATATATATATATATATATATATATATATATATATATATATATATATATATATTCACCGAGGCTGATATGTTTGGAATGAATTTGGTTGACATTGAAGATCTGTTTGATGAGCTGTGTAGAAACAAGAGGAATGAGCATTGTAGATTTGCACTAAAGACTTTGTTTCACTTCATGCACACCAAATTGGTGCTTATGTCTGTGCAAGATCTACAGATTGGAGTTGAAAGATGGATGAGAAAGATAAACATCACTGCGCCAAATCGATTCATCAAATTTATGCAAAATTTGAAAGAGTTTCAAGTTGTCATGGCCAAGCATCCTGTAGCAATCTACAAAGATAAAGATCAAAATCTAAGGGCTATGCGGAGCATTGAATTGGATAAGTTTTGTGATGGAACGTTGCTAAAGGTGATGTCAGGCTTGAAAGGAAAGCTGGCAGCAGACAAGAAAACAAAGACAAAGAATGGAGCACTGAATGTGAATGACAGAAAGGTTATGGTTGAATTCATCTCAAAGATAAATTGGGGGCTGTCAAACAGGAAAAGTATAAGACGTTTTGAGATGAAGTTGGGATTATCAAACTGAAGACTAATTATAATTCATCAAAGGGGGAGAATGTTAGAATCAATTTTAGTTGATGAATATAGTATGTCTAGGGTTTGTTTTGTAATTAACGCATAGTTAGGCATTTGTATATAAATAGTACATTTCAACTTGTTAGCGGTACGGAATCTGACTTTTGTAGTTGCACGGAATTCATTGCATCAGGGGCTACAGTGCACGTAAATTCCAATCTTCTTTGTAATTCATTTTTGATGCAATTAATCATTTGGTTAGTGTTTGGATTTGTTCTTTAATTGTTTGATATTATATTTGTGATTGATTATTATGAATTCACACTGCTTGTTGTCGTGGGAACCACAACAAGAATTAAAAGGCTACTGTGGTTTTTGGTTGATATTCATGGGTGATGAATATAGCAAAGGTTGGACCAAATTTACAGGTATTTGTTGCGAACAAATATTGGATTGACCCACCCATTGGGACCACTTCATAGTCATGAGTCGTCTCAAAAAGGTAATCCTTAGTGCCTGAGATGTCTACGTACTTTAGTGTGGGTGCTGCTGTACATTTGGCCTAACCTAACGTCATCCGTAACTGGGTGATCATAACGGTTTGAGGCTGGTTGCAGTGAGAGTTGTGCTGGAGGCCTAGATAGTCAATATCCCCATTTGCACCTTCTTTTAACTAAGAAGAGATATTTCTAGGCTCCTCGACGATCGAACTTGACAGAAATGCATGACCATGCTAGGACAGAACTGATGTGTTCTAATCTGTCTGTTATAATTCAGTATGAGATCAGGGAGTCGAGAAACATAATCGTGTTTGCTACGATTGATCTAATCCATGCCTAGCTTTCACATTGAAATATCGCGATGCATGGGATATAACCTAAGTTTCCTTTTGGAAGGCTGTTTCAACAAGAATGCCCGAATGAGAGTCAGAGTTTTTATGACCTTGGTTGCCTAAAGTGTCTAGCCATGACCTCCTTTAGGCGCATGCTGCAGGACAGTATGTCGTCTTACACAAGTGGGAGTATGTTAGTGTATGGTGTGTAAAGATGACATTACTACTGCATCATGACTGATTTTATAAAACACTTGAGGGTCACACCGATGAGCACAACTGAGCAGATGCAATTAAACTATTGAATAAACAATATTAGATATTGTTTGTGACACGAAATGATCATTGAGATTAAATTAATGGATGATTAATTATATCTGAAAGTACGGGGACTATACGTGCAATATTAGATATTGTAGTGATTTAATTGTCTTTGGATGATATAAATAATTATCTGGACTTTTATTTATTATATGATATTAAATAAAAGAATGATTTATTTGAATTAATATTATCATCTGTTATTAGATAATTGGATGGATAATTATAAACAATAAGATATAATTATAAATTATTATCTAGTCATTTATATATTATTAGATAATGTATAAAAGATTAATATTATTTAAAGGGTATATAATTATAGAGCTAATTACATAAGGTTTCAATAATAAAGATAATTATTAAGATATATATTATATTATTATATTAGAGTTTGATTAAAACTAAAACTCTTAATAATATATATATATATATATATATATATATATATATATATATATATATATATATATATATATATATATATATATATATATATATATATATATATATATATATAGAGATGAGATCATTGCAGAACCTAAATTTAGTGTAGATTTGTAGAACCAATATCGTCCATAGATTAGAATAATCTAATGGTCTTGATTAAAAAAGTTAAGTTTGAAATTAGTGAAGAAAAGATTGGTAATAGTGATATTTTAATTCTTGAAGGGGTAAAAAAGGAAAAGATTGGAAATAGCAAAAAGATTGACATTAGCAAAATAAATATCTTTTTTCTTTAAATTAAAATAACATTAATATTATTAATTTATAAATCAAAAAAATTATACCATAAAAACGAGAATTTTATACTCTTTAAAACGAGACCGGTCATGATATATTTTTTTCGAAAAAATTAACGTGTTTATTTTTCGTAAAAAAAAAATTACCCAGACCACGATGCAATATATCATGGTGAGATAATGAGATCATTCGATATCGAATGAACACTTTGATATCGTATATTTAACGTCAATGCAACACTGCATATACGCTCATTATTAACAGAGCTAAAATAATAGTTACAATTAGTAGTCAAAGTTGGTGGATTTAACGAGAACGGTTATGATATATATTTTTTATTTTTCGTAAAAATTTTTTTACCCAGACCACGATGCAATATATCATGGTGAGATCATGAGATCATTCGATATCGAATGAACACTTTGATATCGTATATTTAACGTCAATGCAACATTGCATATACGTTCATTACTAACAGAGCCAAAATAATAGTCACAATTAGTAGTCAAAGTTGGTGGATTTAACGAGAACGGTTATGATATATATTTTTTTATTTTTCGTAAAAAAAATTTTACTCAGACCACGATGCAATATATCATGGTGAGATCATGAGATCATTCGATATCGAATGAACACTTTGATACTGTATATTTAACGTCGATGCAACACTGCATATACGTTCATTATTAACAGAGATAAATAATAGTCGAAATTAGTAGTCAAAGTTGGTGGATTTAACGAGAACAGTCATGAATATATTTTTTTGAAAAAAATTTTACGTGTTTATTTTTCGTAAATTTTTTTTGCCCATTCGATGTCGAATGAACACTTTGATATCCTATATTTAACGTCGATGCAACACTGCATGTCCATTATATATTAAAAGAGTAAAAAAAGTCAAAGTGGACGGTCAAACTTGGTAGGCTGCTATTAATTTAATGTTAATTGTATAATTACCATCTTATCCCTAGTGTTATATTATAATCTAATGGTTTAGATTGGTTCTATGGTTCTGCACTAAATTGAGATATATATATACATATACATATATATATATATATATATATATACATATATATATATATATATATATATATATATATATATATATATATATATATATATATATATATATATATATATATATATATATATATATATATATATATATATATAGATTTAGGTTCAAATAAGTACCTCTCGAAATCAAGTGCACCCGAATGTACCAACCTTAAAAAAGTCTTTTAATTTTTTTTTTCACATAACCATGTTTAATTTAATGTTATACGCATGATATATGAATTTCACATAGATTCACACTTTCTGTATCCTTAAAAATTATGTGAATGCTCAATTCATATTTATGTGAATGGTCATCCATGTGAATGGTCATTTCACACCATGTGAATGGTGTGAATGACCATTCACATGATCTTTTTTTATCATTCACAAGATTTATGATGTTGCTCCTTTTGAAAAAGTCTTATAATGTTGTCTTATACATGTCTATTCAAAATATATATATATATATATATATATATGTATATGTGAATGATCATTTACATTAGGGTACGCTGGAATCTCATAGGTACGCTGATGAACCTGATTCTCTCTCTCTCTCTCTCTCTCTATATATATATATATATATATATATATATATATATATATATATATATATATATATATATATATATAAAGAAACGGCCGTGTGTGTGTCTATATATATATATACACACACACACACACACACACACATATATATATGTATATATATATGAACATATATATAGAAAAACACACGTAGGGTTTTGGAGAGGCACACATGAACACACACTAAGTGTGTGTGTTTGGTCGTTTCTTGAAACACAAACCTAAAGGTGTTTTTGGGTTTTTCCCTCTCCTCGTGTGTTTGGTTGCGTACCTGGCGCTGCTCGATCATGTCATCACCGGTAGATACCGAGAGCATCTCATTTGTGTATTTTTGTCATAGAATACAAATGTATGATTTTTATATGCTTTCACATTTACTTATGTATACTTGATGAGCCGTGTACGGAATTCGTGATGTTTGTTTCTGCAATATATATGTTTGTATCTGCAATATGGTATTCTACCTAAATACAAGATATATGGTTTTGTTTCAAAAGAACAGACTTATTAACTCAGTAATCAGTAATCAGCGCCAATCACTTATCAATCAGCGCTGCAATCAACTTTCAGATACTTATCACTTATGTAAAAGAACAACACATTAGTCAATTCAGAATTCTAGGTTTCAACTTGTCTTACATCAACAATTTGTGTAGTCTCTAAGATTCATCATTTCTTCAACTCATGATGAAAATAAAAATGGTGGTCATCATGCAAATAGAACAAATCGCTCTCCCCTTAACAAAATAAATCTGTCACTCCCCCTCAAATTGATGTTCTCTTTC